>CM030369.1:52262701-52413988 GCA_003604175.2 Clonorchis sinensis | reverse complement strand
ACGCTGCGAGATATGGCTGCCAACCGATGTCAGTGGCGATCTTGTTGTCAGTTTCTATCCAGATTGCCTGAATGAGTGTTTGGAGGTGTAGGCACCTCGGATGATTGTAGTAAGGCAGCAATAAGTCCACTCCCCGTCCATCTTTATTCTTTTTCTTTACAATAAGGCTTTCAAATAAATCATGGTTGTACGGCAGCGAAGCACCGGTGTTCAACACTGATGTCATGCTGTCGATGATGATGATGATGATGACAGGACTTTGACAACCGTCTCAGAACCATGGCTCCTATAGGCCAGGAAATCCAAACGGAACAAATACAGCAAGTTTTCGGTTGTGTAGCGGGGACTTCGGTCGAAGAATGTATCCACCACTGCAAGCTAAGGTAGCTACGCCACGGGTTACTTCTAGCGAGTTACCGCCTGCGAATAAGAGCATTGTTTTTATGCCTGTTCCGGAGTTGTGCAAAATCTAAAGGTGAAGAGAATAGGACATCCCCAAAGGGATTGAAGGATGTTACGAGAAATCTGGTTACTGTCGATGCGACTTGCCCTCCAGAATGGGGTTCGCGTGACCATCGCTGTGCATGGTTGGAGACGTTTCAAAATATGACTCATCATCATCATCATCGACAGCATGACATCAGTGTTCAACACCGATGCTTCACTGTCGCTGCTAACCAGTGTAGGTTGCGTTGTTGTTAGTTCGTATCCAAAGTGTCTGAATGAATGCCAGACGTATAGGCCTCTGGGAATGATTATGATAGTCTAGGACTAGGCCTCTTCCTCGCCCGCTTATTTCTTCCTCCGCAATGATTTTTTTCAAATAATTGATGTTCGTGTGGCAGTGAAGTGTCATTGATGAACACTGACTATCTGCCCTGGTGCCCAAGCTATTCTCGCGCCACCGAACTACAGCTGGGGGAAGATATATCTACCTGCCGTTGCTGTTTTTTCTATCGGCAAGGATTGCTCAGCTTGTCCATATCGGTCGATTAATGGGCCCATTACGAATGCATGTCAATGGCTCAGTGATTAGAGCGCGAATTTACTGACCGGAAGGTCCGTGATTCGAATCCGACCTCTGCTTCTCGACTTGCCCTGTCTAGGCTTGGACAACCTGGCAGTACCTCAGCCCTCGCGCTTCCTTTTGGTGGCATGGCAGCTAGGCGCCGAAAGGGTGGTACAGCTGGACGATTATTTTTTCATTATTATTTGCATCCCTAATAATTCTTTGCCAACAAAGGAAACGGGTAATAAAAAGGTACGTAGTGCCATATAGGTGTTGTTAGTACGGTGCTACAGGAAGTTGTTTGGAGGTGATTCTTTCATAGTGAATTTATCATTTATGTGATTGGCTGGCACTTTTGTTCAGATCCCATTGATGGTTCACGGATAAGCTTGATGTCACGGATCGGTTCTACTTATCATGTACAAAGGGTATGTTGGTCACAGATGCTACTGTTTCGGTCACCGGGAGATGGGAGAACATGGGAGATGTATTCAGGTATTGGAGACGATAGCATAATCAGTTAGTTGCTGTATCAATCTAGTTCTATGGAGGAACGGGAAGCAGGGTGTTAACAGTGCACTGAAGGCGATAGGTTTGATACCAGCGCTCCACTGACTGTGTGATTGAATCGTGTCTGCCAATGTTATCGGCTGTTGATTGTTTAGTCCTGATGTCCCCATCCAGACAGGCGGCAGTTGTCAACTCGGCTAAGTTTACTGGCTAATGTTCTCATACTTCGTTGCGAGGTCGTATGATGTCAGCTTTCGGTTGTTTTCACTCAGCTAATCGCTGGGCGAAACGAGCTTTGCGAAATTGATAGCCCTCCAATTTGCGCAACACGTCCTAATTGGAGTAACCTATGAATCTGAGTAGCTCATCCATCACGAGAGGGTTCCTCGTTCCCGAAACCATCTGACGTCCCTCAAGATCGTTTATGCGATATCCCCACCAGACCCGTCCACCGAGAGTTTTCATGCATCCCCTGCGCTTAGATGCAATATGTTTGTTCCATAAAATAGTGTGGCTTGCACAGTCGCAGTGTATACTTTGTCCTTGACATAAACTGACGACGCGTCAGTGACCCAGATGTCGAAAATTGGAAGAAGCTTCCCTAGAGTGGTCTCGTCCCCCGCCTGTCCACCGGAACTTATACAACTTCCCATGGAAGTAAATCTACCTATCACGTCCGTTGACTGGTCTGAACGCATGAGCTTGAGGCTTGATCCCACGAAGTCCTGTAGCTGCACTTTCCACTTTGCAGGCGTGAGGTGCATACCAAACCGTGCGGCAAAATTTTTGTTATTAATTATTATTATTATTGTTATTTATTTATTCTAAGGACATGAACAAAGAAGGACAGCAGCATCTGCGTACTTAATGTCTTTGAGCGAATGTTTCGGTAGCATTCTCATCCCGAGGTTTTGGAGGCCGACAGCGAAGTTCCAAACAGCAGATTGAAGAGAAACAATGAGAGAGACCAGCCTTATCTTACATCACTCTACATGGTTAGCCCAGGTGATAGCTTCCTGTATGGCCTTACGCATCCACGGGAGTCGGAATATAGTGACCTTATAAATGATAAAAATTTAGGAGGTATATACGTGATCTCCAGGCACTGCCAATGTTTCGGACGATCGACAGAGTCAAAATCAGCCTTTAGGTTGTGAGAAACGGCTATCGTCAGGCGTTTGAAAGAGCGTGACTGTTCGAGAACTTGTCCCAAGGCAAAGGCATGGTCGATGCATCCTCAGCCAGAACGAAACCCAGCTTGGTTCTCACCAATCTGTTTCGATAATCGATCAGAGAGTACCTTAGATTCTACGGTCGCCAGGTTGATGCCATGATGGCCTTTACATTGTCTTCTTGCTCTTTTCTTGAAGATCGGAATCACGATTAATGCGCTCCGTTCCGCCAGTATTATATTTTCGTTCCGAAACTTCAGTTCCCTCTCTCTTCGTGTTACCTCAAATGAACTGTCCTGGAGTTACACGCGCTTCGCTCCCCGAGGTTGCACCATCGGGTGGAACGACAGCTTCTGTGTGGGATCCCACAGGCATCTGATGTATGGCCATGGAACTGCCCATGACTGTTTAAGGTGCAGGCCACAGATTAGTAATAAACACTGGTTTCTTGGAGGCTGAGCTGTCCGCATCACATGCTTTCCACCGAAACTGATTTGGTTTTTACGTAGTACACTACTCATGACTAGGTTTTTGTTTCCACGGAAACGCCTGTACTTGGGGCAACTTATTTTTCATATTTGAAACAATATGGAGGCTAGACAGCGTTCAATTTCTCTCACTATTGTGCAGCTGTTCTTTTCACAAGGCCTATGTGTGACAGGAAAATATGGCCGGTATACGCCCGACGGTTAGTGCTGGGGATGTGGACAATTTTGGGAACTTTATGAAAGTGATGGTTATATCCAAACCCAGGCGATAGGTTATTCTTGGAAGGGATTACTTTACTCACATTTCTGGCGCTCATTACATATTCCCTTAGGCCAACAAAATGGTTTGAGACAACTCTGCTTTTTAACTTTTCCATTTCAGATCTCAAACCGTATGGTTCCCAAATGGTATTCTTTCGAGTATGTGAATATTTTCAGAATTCTCTTTCATTCAGACATTCACCGGTGTCCACACTGTTGTCTTCCTGTTCTCCCGTCGGTTGAGTGGTCGACCTTCAGTTTTCGGTCCGGTCACCCCAGAGTTATTTCCTTCAGTAGATAATATACAGACCTTGAAGTTCCCAACGATATCTACAATTCTAAATAGAACTATGCGTCCTGAAAGCGCCCTAGTTTTGCAGAGGTGGCAAGAAAAGAAGAAGCGTGAGATGGGAGAGGAGGGCTTCGCCGCGTACCTACAAGGTGCTATTGAATTGAATTTGTCTCAATGAACTGTAGGGATAAAGTCTATGGGACGAGGTGTTCACAGCGCCATTCACTATAGGCTGCTGAACGGAGTTTTTGCTGCAGAATTACCTCATGAAATTTCAAACTACTGCCAGAGTGTGCGACATATTTTGGATGGTGTCACCCTACGTTGCGTCGAACTGGACTGCCTTCACGCTGAACTACGATATCGCGGTCGTCTGGACAGCATCGTCCTACTTGGGTAAGAATACAGTTGAAACACCAACCCACTGTTAACCTCCATGGGATTCCATGCGAATTTTTTCCGTTACACATTTACATTTGTCACCAGATCAAATCAGTGATTACTTGTTGTGCTTCTTGGTCAACTACCTGTGCAATCATTCCAGTACAGCCTTGCGGATCACCGTTTGCTTCTGTGCTCTCATTCTCTCCTTGAATCTCTCTCCTCTGCCAACAGTGAATATGGTGGGATTTTAGCATTTCCCTTCGGTATTCAGAGCTATTATTATTTTTTTATAGGAGGATGAACTCAAAGGAAGCTGCCTCTGTTGCGCTGTATGACCTATTAGTTTGCACTTCATATGCGGCGAAGGATGATGAATTGGGCGTCTGGGCGTACCTAATCTTCCCTCTTTTATTTACTGCGTGTTCTAGTCCATCCCCCCACTAAGAGGTACTGGCCTGATTAGCCTTTCCACCTGCTTTATCTAGGTGCCTTTTGTCTGACTTCTTTTATCCAGGAGCACGGGTTATACGTTGAAACATGCACTTCTTCTGCGATAGGAGACATACATCTCCCTTACCTCGGTCTCGCAGTTGAAGTTAGCAGGTTGTATAGAATTTGAGACCGTTGGGGAAGCTGGCGAACCACCTATCATCGAGATTTCAATATCGCCGACCAAATTTTTCTGCTTATGTTGCCTAGTTTATTTCGTTTAATCTGGTTTTCCGGAGACCGGTGCGTTTACTGGTGGTTGACGGGTAAGCGTTAATCTGTACACCGAGCTTAGCAGTTAATTGGCAGACTTTTATCACAAATCTAGGTGATATCAATGTGTAGTTGCGTTTCATCGGACAACCCGAACCTCCTGTAGAAACGGAACTTTGTGCACCCATTTTTGTCAGGGTACGTGAAAATGCCTGTCCATTTCTTGATTTTATCTGCTAAGCAATGTGGGTTATGGTTTGACTGGAGTCATCACAGCCTGTGCCTTCGGAGTTGCATGAAGGGAAATCGTGGGTGCATGGGAAATAAATAGCAGAGGATTCGGGACTCATCATTAAACGTAAAACACAATTGGCCGCATTATTGTAGAACTGAGGATTGCCTCGTAGTATGAAGCGAACGAAGTTGCGACGCAAAGACTGCTATACTTGATAATACAGTAAAAGTGAGTCATATGTTCGTAATGAAATTTTGGCTGCTATAAATAGTCACCCCATTGACCAGGCAGTCCCGTTTCACTGGTGCACTCATGCTGCTCGAATCATCTATTTTGGTTCTGTGTCCAAACATTCTGCAAAGTTCTGTGTCCATTACTCTGGCAGTAATGTGCGTTTTTACTGTGCTATTTTCAGCACTTATAGGTATTTTAACACGATTTCATTGTTTCCGACGATGTTCTGTGTTGTCCGTCTGGCTGATTCGCGTGGTTTTAACTTCTGGGATATCGAATCCACAAATTACACTGCATTCCTTGGGTAAATTCGGTTTAAAATTCGTCGGTCTCATATATATATATATATATGTATATATATATATATATACTGAAGAGGGTAAGCCCTTACGGCTTACCTCGAAGGAGGATCGTGTCATTTCCGAATAGTTCGGAAAACAATTGGTAGACATACTTCTCCTCCAAATTGCTCTGCAACAATGACTTCCCGATCGCTTCCAATTTTTTTTCCAAAGGCAGTCCCTTGTGATCTATGCTATGCGATGATATACGTTGCAGAGCTGTTAACGGTAGGCTTGATTTTCCCCGCTTTACCAGAACTTCGAGCAACCGAGCAAGCAAAAGAATGTCAGGACTGTAATATTGCATGCAGCAAGTGCAGGAATTTTATCTGCAAATTGCTTAAAACTGCATGTCGTTTTCTGCTTGTGTAAGACTTTACACCGTTGACTGTCTTCTGATATTTGTCGGCGTTTGGTTATGTATCGAATGGCTAGTAGGTGAACAGCTTTAATGTTAAAGTAATAGAATTGACACCCTGGTTAATTTCCATCCTCATACTCATAGTTACACTGATTTTCGTTGTTCTCTTCACGAAAGTTTCTCAGTTTATCATCTGTATAAGTTACAGAAAGCCATCCTGGGATAGTTTGAATGCGCCTCTATGGCGATTACAACGTGTATCAGAGCCATTTTTCAAGTGTCCTTATAGAAACATTATGGTCTCTTGATGTGAAATTAAAGCATCATGAGGAGTGAAAACTTCTTCGGCTCGCGCACCTCTCTTCGGAGTCCGAGTCACTCTCTCAGATGTCGGGACACTCACAGGATGCGTTGCGTAGACATTCACACGCACGTACGCGAATTCCTTTTAAAATCCGATGCGCCAGTTACTTCACTCGTCATTTCGAAGTTAGCTAGTGTGCGTGTGTGTCGAAGGTCGTTGGTTACAACCTCTACAGTCGCACACCAGCGATGGAACCGTGTGATGTACTGCCTGTACTAGCTTTTGTGACGAAAACAATTGTTCTGTAGTGTCAATTCGGGCAGTATAAAGAAAGACCGTAAGATGGAGCTCGGTTAACATGCAGTCATCTTTGCCACCTATTATCTGGGAACAACATCCCAGTGACTGCATCGATCCTTCACTGTCTGCACCATCTGCATTTGTACGAAACGGGAAAAACTTGTGGTTTGGGCAATGCACAGGCTTTGGGACGTATGAGGTGAGTCATGGAGAAAGGGGATTTCATGTGTTGATCCAATCTTATAGTGCTACAGTCTTCGTGGTAAGTGGGATTTTAGCTTTTCCGTGCTTGCTCAGGATGCTGCAAGATTGATGTCATCGGTGGTAATGTTTCCGTCAGATTCTATCGCAGAATCCGACTTAGCGACAGAAAGGTATATGCAATCATTGTGTTTCCTATGGAAACCCGCGCTGGGTATTTGCATTGCGGCCCAAGAAATGGTGATAGAATCGGTAGCGTTACATTTTACTGTAATCCTCAACGAAAAAAATACTAACTGTACGCAATGAAAAGAGCGCAATTACCGAACCAATGCCAGTCGGCGAGCGAAACAAAACATAACAGAATTGTTCTATGATTGAAACAAAGGAACTGCGACTGGCCACACTTCTTTATTTTCGGCCCGACAGACTGTGAGGTTCTGAGCAGTGTCGGCATGTTCTATGTAGCTGTTAGTATTCAGAGCGCTTTTGAAGAAGCTCACTCATCTTTTGTTTATTCGATCTTAGCGCTTGAGCCGTTCGCTGTGATTTCGAAATCAAATGTATTCCTTGATCGGACAAGTGACGATCGAAATGTGTTTACCACATGGCAACTACATTTTGGAAAAAAAACGGAGACATTCAACGGAAAGGAGGTGTTAGATTGCAGTTAGTTCCAACGTGTCAAAGACTTGTGCACATAGAGCCAGTTTTACCCGATACGTTTTTCCGAGAGTAAGAGACCGTGCTACGAACTACCGACACGATACATATATAAATCATTTACTGCTTCTCCCTTTTTGATCACTCAGTATGGCGAAGGTTCTGCTTGTTCTCCTTAGACACTGACTGACTAGGGAATACGGTTGTCATGTTCGGTACAGTCTACTTAAACTCAGTGCTTACAGTAGTCTCTCGAAACATATTGTATACTTTTAATTACATATCCCTATTGAGAGACGTATTCATGGGTAGTTGTGTGTTAACTTCTCCTGTTTGCTTTGTTCTTTTCGGTAGACCCAGTCAAGAGGCGTGTGTGACTGAGTGGAAGTCGGTTCACGAGGCAAAGCGTGTCACCTCGATAGAAAAAACCTACGATGCCCCAGTTCAGTTAGCCGCATATATAGGTGCTTACAACAGCAACCGTCCTCCAGGTGTTGAACAGGTAAACTCATTATTCCTACTCCTCAGTTCTCTTGTCTTGGTAGAGGTGTTTTTGATACCCGCATGGCCGCCTTACCTACCTTTATTCTCCCTCCAACTTCAGCAGAGTCGTATATTTATACATGGCTAGCATGTCTCTTGTCTTGTGTTGCAATTAACATGAACCCAAAATGTACTGATTCGTTCCTACAGATCAAGCGGGGTATGTTGGTTTACGTCTATGCTGACGGTTATCCTGCTGATCGACTCGTCCTCAGTCCCAATGACCTAGAATACTACTGGGACCTATGGTGTCAAAGAGTGGAGGATTACTATGCAAAAGTGAGTGAGGAGATCTGTGGGCTTCGTATTTCTTTGTACCGCTGTAACAACCAGCTCAAATTGTGCCTGTTAGTCCACTTCTTATTCCGGAAGAAAATTTGACCGTCTGAGTTCTATTCTCAGCTGTGCTTTCCTCACATTTCTGACTTTGCTTTTAACTCCGTCCTGTTTCCGGTGGCTGGGGATTGTCAAAAAACCTATACCTCAAATACTTGATGCAACAAAAGTTAGTGTGCTCCAAATCGTGAACATTGTGTGTTTAGGTTATGGTATGAAGAGCGCATATTCGTCGACAGATCGGTACTTATTCGAACGCAGCGTGTCTTGTAGTTCGCATGTTAATTTTCCAATTTCATTACCAATTTTCACTGCAATAGCCTAGCGAGTGGTTATCTTCTGTCGCTGTTTTGCCTGAACAGTAATACCTTCGAATATAGTATAAACCTTTTCCACTCTGATTACCGGAAGGCCTAAATACATTGCTTGAAAACAAAGGCATGTGGAGATCTTGAGACTCAAGTTGATCAACTTTGACTTCCGTAACCAGTTAGTCCACGCAGTGTAGTGAATTAGTGCTCACTGGAACTATGTTGCATAGTGCTCAAAGTTTCCAAGGGGCTAAGGCTCAAGCTTACGTTGTTCGGTCTGTGTTTTCGATCGGTTTTTTCTAGTTTTGAATTACCCGATAATAGATCAACCCTTCACTTTTCCTCGAGTTGTAGAACAGCTATGCACCGAAAACACATTGCAGCCGTTTAAGTTGCCTTTGTTTACAGTACTCAGCTTTACCTGCTACCAAGTTTTAATAAAATAACTCGTCAGGTGCATAGATTAAAATGTATTCAAACCACTGTCTGGGTTTATGGTGTGCATGAAATTGTATGACGACATCACTGATAACTATAGTAATTGAAGTGACGGTGGGTACAGTTTCCCTTGCACACCTGGACTCCTACCGATATATGGGATGGCTTCCGCTCTTGAGATTCGATCGGGGCAAGTGGTGTCGTCAAGAGGTATGAATGTTATTGTGTGGCAAAATTTAACATCATGTATTGCTTCTATGGAACATATATGCTACGGAACTGGGTGCAGCGATATGAAATCTGTGCTGAAAGTACTGGTTGATGGCATGGTGGACTTTATGGTTTTACAAGTTTCGTCGGTTTCTGGATATCTGGGACGGGGCCACGTTGAGGATGATTCCATTAATTGCTTCGGTTTGCTGCTTACGACGTCCATATCCATCAGTTCTTCGGATGAGACAAACTGTTGGAAATCCATTGAACTTGGCGCTCTATACACAGTTTCAGTAGCTGGACTCATACACTGTACAGGCGAAGTTTCTGAGATTAGGGGCTTTTCCATTACAGGGGTTTGGGAGTCTGTGATAGATGTGTTATCCGTTTCGGGACTTACAGGTTCTTCCTGTTGAATTTGTGCCGGTGCTCGCCCAAAACCACTGGTTCGAACTGGCGGTCTAGTGGCTATGCTGGTGGGACGGTGTGCATGTGCAAAGTGATGTTTGACCAACCGCTGATCGGGTTGTTGTTCTTCTGACATATTTTTGCTGCAGTTTGTGAATGTTCTGACTGTGTTTGGTTGAATAGCTGTCTGTAGCTCCGTCTTGATTGGTTCCGTACGTGTTTCTATTGGGGCTTTTGGATTCCGTCTATGTGCAGTACTGTGTTCAATGGCTGGGTCGCTTTCCTCCGGCGACGAACTTTTCCGGCGCTTGTCTAAACTGGCATCTCTGCCCAAGGATTGGCCGCTGAACTGTTGTGTGTCACGTAGTTTACTGGGCAAAAGTGGTAAGCAATTTAACTGTGGTGATGTGGTTCGCGCTCCTGTCAACCAAGTACTGGCCCTAGTCAATTTGACCTGTCTGTTAGTCGCGACAGGAACCCTTGTTAAAATGTTAGATGCTGTTCGTCTCACTGAGCTTTTATTGTCTGAATCTGCAAGTTTTGCATTGCTCACTGCCAAATGTGGTGCAAACAGTCTGCAATCAATCGTCTGGTAGTGTGTATTTTTGGTTGGCACGACGGCCCGCTTTGGTTCTCCTGAGCACGTGTCAGCAAGCGGTTTTGTGCTTTTAAGTGCGGACTTCACTCTTCTCGGTTTACCGGTAAATAAAATAGGGCTCGATGGGACTGATTTAGTCCCCATACTCGGTGTGCCACTAGGCGGAATGTCGAAATCCTCCCTCTTGGTAGATTCTGTAACCACGCATCTTTCATCATTGCCTGCTTTGTTAGCTCCAATTTCCTCTTCACTCGTTTGCATTGAGTCTTCAGTATCCTGTAGGTTGGACTTGCAACTGTAGCTCAATATTCTGGAAGCTTGTGGTTGTAGTGGGCTCGTTGGGTGACTGGAGCTTGTTTGGGGGGAGGCGCTGCTGTCTGGGAACGTATACCTACTGTCTGTTTTGTTCCTGTTTAACGTGGACTTCATTTGGGGTATTATGGCTGGGTTTAGCCCTGAGTGAAGTTGTTTACGCCTCTTAAATCTGGCTTGATACTGACGAAGGCGCCGCCGCCGCCTGCGTCGACGACTAATTACGAACCAGGCGATAAACAGAGCCATTGGAAAGCCTAAAATACAAAGCATTATCGAACTGGCCACCAAGACGTAAATTTTGAGAGTACGTTTGAGTTGTTCGTTTGTGACTGATTGCTGACGTCCCTCAGTGCGCCCAATAAAGAAGCTACTATCCATTCCAGGAACACTGATGGAAGGTGCTAGAAACGAATTGTATCGGGAATTTTCGTAGTTTTCGTTGATCTTCCCTCTAGCAGCCGAGGTTGTGTCCAAATTGAATTGTGTGTTGTGGGACCACCCCGTGAGTGATCCACTCCCCACACGGTCGCCTGAAATGAGAAAACGAGTTTTTATTGACTATCCGAACTTCCACGTTTCAGGCAATTATATTATCACACAAACCTTTTTGTCAGCCCGTATCGGGAGTAGTCCTGATATTATCGAGAATACATGGTTTCTTTTTTGTAAACTCTTTGACTGAAAACGCTGCGCAGGTTCCGAGTACTGCTGAATAATTCCCCCTATTCTGTTGGTACTGACAACCCATGAAGGCCTTGTACGATAAATCGATCTCAAAGGAAAAGACATGTGTTCAGCCCCGATTAATAATTCATTCATGTGGACCGTGGAACAGCCTACCTGGTTTTCAGGTAAAATGTTTTGGGTGGATCAGACTAAGTTAGCTGGGATTGTGTTTGTGCTACCCCACGATTCCGGTGTTCTATTTGATCTTTGAATCTACCATTGGAACCGGTCAGTCATTTTTTCTCTGGACTGAGTGTAATTACAGTGAACGGTCAATCGTGGTGTCATTCAGTGAAGCCATTCAGTCTCAGCGAGATGACTCTGTGGTTAGAGTGCAAATTTACTGACCGGAAGGTCCGTGGTTCGAACCCGACCTCCGCATCTCAACTTCTCCTGTCTAGGCTTGGACAACTTGGCAGTATCCCGGCCCTCGTGCTTCCTTCTGGTGGCATGGCAGTTAGGCACTGAAAGGGTGCTACAGCTGAACTATATATATATATATATATCATTATCAGCCGAAAAGAGCCACATCAAATCCTTTTCTACTGAGACCCTTGATTACTGTGTTCTGTTTGTGCTAAGTGTCCGAGAGCAGTTGCTGTCATATATTTGCACCGTCTTTAAGCTTGGTAAGCAAGTCCAACCCTGTTCTTCTCACAGGGCGTAACCCGGCCACAAATAATTTGAAATGACCGGTCTTATTTCCAAAATGTCTCTTGCCATTACCTTTTCTCTCTCGCCTCTTCCAGGTTCAAACACAGAAGAATGCAACGGGAGCGTAACTGCTACAATCAAGTGGTCTTTCGGAACTTGTGTAAATAGTTTCCTTCCTATGGAGTCCTGATTTAAAAAAGATTCATTAACAGAGCAAACAGTTCTTAAACAACGGCATGCCGAGAAACGCGTCGTACTGCCATGAGACGAACGTCGTCTTTGGTTTTGTTCCCGGTTTGAAATCCTTTGGTCTTGATCTAGTCAGCAGGCTAATAGTTCTACTACTTGAATTATACAATATGTGGTTAGCTTTTGAAGGAAATCCAATTTGCGGCGCGTTACCTTACTGGGACCATCTCTTGGGGCGCAATGCTGAAACTGTAATGATCGTTTTTAAGTGCAGAGTGTTAGATCGACAGAGGTTTTGGTAGACGCAATCGAATCGTATGTTTGAGGCTAATCATGTTTCTCAAGAGGATCTCTATCACACAGTAGGGGAAACTTGTGCATTCGGTGACAGGTCGAAGTTGGAGGGGAAAATACGCTGGAGGAGTGTCTATCACCTAGAGTATATGTGGCTATTCAGCATTAAAACAGCGACTTGAGTCGTCATGTGCTCCCTTTCTGGAAAACTCCCATCACATGGTGCAATGCGTCCTCGTTTACCACAATGAATTTGTGGATTGTATTTCGTGAGTCTGACTGAACCCAGTGAGATGGTCTATGACTGTTCATCACTACCGCACCTGTGCTATTATTAACGTACTGTCATTTGACAGCAAACGTTTTGATGCCCACAGCTTTCTGTTGTGGCAATTATCGGTTCTTCAGATGGATTTTCACGACATTTTCGAGACGGAGAATTCAGGAGGTGGGGGTCGTGGAACCTAGCTAGTTGGTTTGAGCCGTTTGGTCGATTCATCAAGACTATGCAGATTAAAGAGTGTCTACTTTTTGCGCGTGTGTTTTATTGCGGCAGCGCAGCTGAATTAAGTGGTTCATGTCGCCAGCGAAATCAGAGACTACTTGAAAGCTAGAAGCTACGAGGGTTCGTGACGCAAATCTTTTAAATTGCACACATAGGCCCTATTCATTGATCGGTGTTGTCTCAGATTGGGAGTTGAGATTTTGGGGTTCAGTTATGGAGTTGGAAATAAAGTAAAACGGTGCGGGAAAACAAGGATACACTTCATAGCGGTTTCTTTCTTTATCGGGGGTCGTTAGGCCTGTGCGTCTCACACATCTCCCTTCAGATTAATGCATCCTGTATTATCCTATCATCATGATCGTCCTCGTTATCATCATCAATGGCCACACTATACCAGTGGGAATTAGCGCTGCTTGGTTGTTAACCGGGTGGCTGTTGATCCGTTCACTGAGCTTGACAATTACCTCGAGAAATCCTTATTACGAGGTTGGATAGGCACTTCATTCTTACTTTTCAAAGGGTGGGTTATATCTCTTGATGTGACTTGCTAACCGAAGTACATACAGCCATGAGAAGAGTCGGAAGAGGGTGGTCACTTAGTGGAAAACCTTATTCCTTTAAGAATAGTGATCAAGAACGGGATGCCCACACCATTCAACAAAATGTTGGGCACCATTAGTGAGATTAACACAAAGTCCTTCGAGTAACTCACCCAATAAGAGCCCAGTACACAACTTCAGCTGCTCCTTCCAGCTAGAAAGTGGTGGCCTGATCGCCACTGAGATCCTTTGATTGTCATTTTCTGTTTGGTGTTTTTAATTGCGCCCAAGTTGACTCACACGGACCACAGACACCAAGGCGCGAACATGCCACATTCAGGTTAATCGTAGCCACTTTCATTTTGCGCGACCATGTCGTTACGTGTTCTACTTGACCCTTCCACCAGAATGGGTTCGAAATGAGGTAAGCAACTTTTGATAGACTGTCTGGGCAGGCGCGGTACTTGTCCCAACCGCTTTCGTCTGTTAACTTGATGGTTAGTGGTTATTTATTTGGTGTTGTTCGCAAGTGGAAGTCTACGGTGTTCAAACTGGCAGTTGTGACGCAATCAATAAATCAACCATGGTCTATTGAATGAAAATTCTCACAATACAGACCACAGTTACAACTGTTTCGAACCTATGAATCAGTAAACCAGATGTAGATTGTCTAGAAAGCGATGTTCATTTTAGGAAACTTAATGGTGCCATGCTCGAGTGTCATTGGGTTTTCTTTGAGATAACAAGCTGGCTGTTTGTCTCCATTATCATTCGACATCCTTCGGTAGTCCTCCTGTCAGCTGCAAACAACCTGCTGGTAGAGTTAGTTTTCAAAGCAAACATTGAAGACCGTTCGAAAGTTCAATCGCGTTATCTGCGGAATCTTGACTGATTTATTGTAGTTCAACTACAGACTGACAAACATGCAACTCACACGGAGGGCAGCATCTCCCCGGAGGTGGTTGCGGCATTTGGTCCATTTTCTCAATCGAGTCAAACGTCCGTATGCATGGTTGGCAGTGATCGGTGCATAACCAACGGTGATCATGTGCGCAAACACATAGAAGACTCCGGCACGGTCTCGTTAGCATCAGTCGGGATCCCGGTGGGAACGGTGCCATTTGTCGTATGTCAGCTCCATCCAAAGCTGGACATCCGCCTGTAGATGCTGCCTGTGGAGCCTTGATTTCAGCACCTTCCATTACCCTTGGCAGTTTATCGACAGGCGAGGCTTTTGTTTGCATCACGCTTTCCGGAGGTGGTTGTCCGATAGCTGTTGGCTTGGTGTTAACATGCTCCTTTCTTTGGAGTGGTAGCTGTGTCAACGCAGTTTCCGCATCTCCTGAGGCGATTTTAAGATGGAATGAATTTTAAAAGTGATAAAGGTCTACAACAGGTTATATAATGGTGATTTCTAGTCTAGACAATCTGAACCTCAGATGACCCTGAACGTGAGAATAAATGGAGTGCAATGTGGCTTTCAGCGGGACGAAAGTACTACTGCTGTGATACTGACGTTTTTGGCTCTTGGACGTTTTGGCTCTGCTGCTCCGAGCAGAGCTGTTTCCGTCTGTCTCTGTCCACTTAAAACAGCACCACTTATGAAGTACTGTTATGAGTAGTAACTATTCATGTTATGAGTAGTTTTCCTTCAGGAATATCGTACCAGCTGAAACACGAGGCGGCCTTTTTGCAGCACATTCAGTTGAAGAATATCATAAACGGAGAATTCAGATGGGGTTCAGGTGAGTCTTATGTTAAAACCAAAGTGATGCGCAAATGGGTCTACTTCGCGTCGTTTGGTCGGTTGACATCGGGGACTCAGGGGTGACATGATGGATTCCATACATCCGTCGCGATAAAACTGGACCTTAGCGTTATCTGATAGTTTGCGTTGCTTGGCAAATCCATTGAGCTATACTGTAGGATACTCACGTGATGTTCACATAGCTTCTTCTACCAAGATCATCAATGGATCGGCGGCCCACGCCTGTCGCTCCATTTTCATTGATAAATTTTCCCCCTTTTCTATTGCAACTTAAGCAAGTTGGCCAACAAGCTGTTCTTGCACGGACTGTCGATACTCTGTCGATAGACGTTTGTTCCGTTTTTGAAACCTAACTACAGTATCCAATTACAGCACTTAAGCCTACGGCGCTTTCTCTGTCTAGATGCCATTTACTGCGAACTTCAGGTGATTCTTCGGCTGCTACAGCTGGTTGATATAGCAGATATTCGTATAGCTCTCAGCTCCCGAAGTGCGGTTTCCTTGCTTGATTGGATAGTTACAGCCGTCTATGTGCCATTCTTCTGCCCACTTCCATAACCGTTCGACTGTAATACCGATTTAGTGAAACATCTTGTGATCGAGACCTAGTCACCCTCTTATCTGCCAGGAAAATTTAATATATAGTCTTAGTCGCAGGAAATTTCAATGTAAATGCTTCAGTTTGTGCGAGACACGAATTGATGGGTAGTTTAGCTTATACTCAAATCCTACTGACAATCGTATGTTTTACAATTATATGCTGACGCCACTTGTTTTTTAGTACAGCGTTTAGGTTCACTGGATGCCATTGTGCTACCCAGCGTCTTCCTATTGTTGAATAAATGAGCAGCGAACTCGATCACAGAACCGGTAGCTTTGGGTGGCGGAGCTCAGTACTTGAGCGCCGTTGCGTATAGAATACGCAGGCTGATTTGAACCATAGTGTCGTCTGATGTAGGGTTTCACGGGCGAGCTTAAAAGGTAAACTTTCGTTTTAGCAGTCAAAAAGCTTTTGAGCCACGAATTAAACGAACTTAATAAAACAAACAATGTGAAAGTTTGAAAGAGGCCTCTTAAGAGGACAATAGTCGTAACTCAGAAGAGATAGTGATCCTCATATATGGTACTGGAAACTTGTTATGTGGTGTTTCCGAATGCACGCATACAGTGGATATCAGATTTATCTCTATCATCTTTCGACCGCAGCGTAATTCTGCTGGACGTCCACTCAAACGAACTTCGTCTATAGATGGGAAGATGTGGAAGAAAGAAATGAAAGAGGTCATTTTGGAGAAGAAAGAACGGAAGCTGTCACAGCTAACCCGCGAAGTAGGACCCAGGAACCTGTCTGTTAGTTAATAGAAGATGATACTGAAAGTGGAATATATGGTTGAAAATGGCATCCAGACTACTGGGCAGTTTTTCCAACAACAGTTTAGTCGTTATCGGCCTCTACACTCGTTTTTCATCCAATCACTCAGCTGGAGCCGTGGTATGCGAGTGCAAATCCTCCCCCAAATGATGAAGTCCTAGTATAGCTTTCTACCTTGAGACGTCATCCGGCTGCCGGACCATATGAGCTTTACCCGAATGCTTTAGCAACACCGTGAAAATCACCAAAGCCTGTTACTTCCACGGACATCAAAGTGTATATAGGTCAGTTCCATGTGTAATTGGTCAATGAGGAAGGCCTTTGAAGTTTGTAAACTCACTTCGTGCTCTCCGGCCCGACACTTAGTGTCGTATGAAAGTTGTTAATGAGCTTTTCCTACATTTTTCTACAACTGTTCTCTCTTCCTGTCCAATTTTGCCATTGATAGTGTCCAGAAATGCAAGCCTCATGAGATCAAGGCTCTTGGTATGGAAAGTATGTCCAGAGAAAGAAAGCCGACTTGGACTATGCGTACGACATCGTTTATTATCACTCGACCGCTGGTCTGCACAGTTTTGGATGTGATTCATAGTTTCTACATGTTCTGCAAGGTATTTCTTCAGGATTTTTAGTCCTCCGTCCCCTGAAACTTCAGGAAAGAAAACTTGAGTTTTCTGGCGGTTTACCTATCTGGGTGGCTTCAAAATCCGTGAATATCAACTGACACGAGAAGTCGGTGGACGTATTTTTATGGTATGGGAAACATCTTGGCGTTACCTGTGGCGTCAGGAGTAAATTTCACGGAAGCTTATCGGTTAAATGTATAGGGTGATTGCAGGGATGATCATTCTTTATGGTTGTAAAACCTGATCTTTCCGACCCAAGGACACTAGACGAATTGAAACGTTTGATCATCGGTACCTTCACTGTATAGCAAGCGTTGGCTGGATACATCGTGTTCGCACTGAACTGGCGCGTAAACTAGCAATTGCTCACGAATGGAAGTCACGAAAGCAGTAAGTGAAACTTATCAGTTTGGTTTGTTTAGGACGTGTAATTCGTGTTCAGAAGTACAGCCCACAGAAGACAGTATGGTCTCACGTTAATGAAAGGTCCACTGGAGGCAGACCATAAGATGTGCTATGGGTGCTCATAACTTCCAGGTTGGGATCCGCTTGTTTCTCATAGCACGGACTTAGATACCCTACGGTAGGTGGTACGGAACTGGTCTCAGTGATCCTAAATTGAACCACCTAGCTAAACTGTGTCATTGTGTGACGGACTGACGTCCAGCGAGGTCCGCAAATGACGTTGAATCAATCTCGCTAATGGCGTCGTAGTTCAATTTTATTCTAAGATACGTTTACCTAGCTGCTGTTCCAATAAACAGGCACTTTGTGGTTGATCGTTATCCCGAAGGACATCAGGTCTTTCCCTTTCTTCCCTCTCTTTACTGGGGGGGGGGGGGGGGGGTGGGGGGGGGGGGGGGTGGTGGCGAGGTGGCTCATTAGCGAGAGCGCGAATCCGGCCTCTGCATCTCGACTTTCAGTGTCAGTATCCCAGCCCTCTTGCTTTCTTCGGGTGGCATGGCAGCTAGCCACCAGAAGCGTGTTACAGCTGAACACTTTTTACCGGGTATTCTATATCATGATTGCGTGAGATTTAAACACCAGCATTTGTTACTGGTTTATTGCCGATGGCGATGGTGACCACGTCCTTGCAATCTTTGCAGAGCTTCAGTACTTTTCCATCAGGAGCCTGAACGGATAGACAACGCCTAACATACTAAAGTCGGATCAATTTAGTTCGGAAGAAGGGTTGAACTACTCACAATCACCAAAAATGCGTTTAAATCCGAAAATAAGCTAGATGGAGTACCGCATCCGTCGCTGATCACTTCAGACATGGTAGCAGTATCCGATTATTCCATAACAGGGTTTCGAATTTTACGTGTCGTTGAAAAATGCATTGTTTCGGACAGAAATGTTTACCAACTCACCAACATTATTGAAGCTGTACAAGGATTTGACATTACGTGCTGGGGAATCAGCTTCAAGCTGTTTTCTAGTTAAGTGCAGAAGGAACAATTGTAAGTGGTTGGCCACTGAAGTTCAAACGCATCCTAAATGAGCGATGTTCAATAAATTACTTAGAACCCAAAGAATGATGTAGCTGCAATTCAAAAACACATGGATCGCACAATCTGCTCCCCTAGTTGGGATTCAGCACGCTATGAGCCTGTTTTTAGAAGTGGTCAATTACCTTTACGAATGCTCACTAAACAGATTAAACCGAGTAGATCGCGACCCAGAAAGTGTGCCTTCGTGCTGCTGTTGTATTGAAAATATGGTTATGTCTTGTTGATCTCCATGCCACGGGGGAGACAGTAAGTACGTTTCGATCTATCTGACATCTTAGGACACATTTTTTCACTGGTATGGCGCTGCATATGGTAGTCAAAAGTACCTCATAATCATTGAACTAGTCAGATGGATTACTCATCTTAAGGAGAGAGGCTATTGGACCATTTCAAATCCAGATCTCATAAACTGATTGAATTTAGGTGATTCTCAATGAGTCACGCACTAAAATTGTCTCAAAGTCACTACAGCGGCTGTCGAATGCTGGTACCACAGGACATCAGTATCGGGCGTAGAGAATGGACACCTTAATTAGTTAGACTACTTTGTTGTTCACCAGTAGTTCATTCTTGATTCATTTAAAAGGGTGCGAGAACGATATCTCCCGAAACAGGTAATGTATTTGCCCTTGAGAGTTGAAGCATAAAATGCAACATAGATGTTAGGTAAACTGGGTCTAAGTCGTTGCTATTATTGTAGGTGAACGTGGAAGCTTGTTAATCAAGAAACTAAATACAGATGTCATTTTCAGGAATCTAACCAAATCAGACAAATTGGAGAATTTAGGGAACACGCAACGTCCTCGAAAACTCTGAGTAAGAAACAACAGGACATCCACCGGAGGAAGTTTTGAAAGAAATTCTGAAGAAATTCAGGAAATCCTGATTCGTAGATTTAAAGTGGACCATTCTTGAAAATCAGCAACTAGCGATAAGCTCATTGCCTCGAGGATACGGTTGCAACGGGAAAATCCATGGTTTACAACGAAACAACCGAATTAAAAGCCGGGATGCGAACTAGGCTGTCTCTTTTTCATTTTTGCACAGGTCTAAATAGTATAAGTACGTTTATGTCAAAATATTGTTCCACTTGCGGCCCTAATGACGTGACGTCTTAAGAGCGGAAGCCAAAATTCAGAATTAACTACTGTCTGAATTTCCATCGCACGTATGTTGATGGATGAAGGTTGATATTGCGGTACCCTGGTCTATATACGGAACTCAATTGATGGTAATTGTATTTGACTCAAGCCGTTCTGTATGTAACCATCCCATTATCTGAAACAAACTCAATTTGGTACTAACCAAAGGCAAGCCGTTCAGTCCAGGTGACTAGTGGTCGGCGATTTGAAATTCGGCACGCTGGAGGCTCACTTAGGATCTGCTAGCATTACCCGGAGTGGTTTTTTCTATTGACTTGTACAAAGTGCACGGGAACTGTACTGGTTTACATTCTCACTACAAGATTGGAGTTGGATCTGTCGTGTCAGGTTTTTATTTCCATGTTTATATTTTAAGAAAAAACTAACTAGCAAAGGGAGATTTTTTTGGTAAGTTTCCTCTACATCAGCTGTTACTTCCTAGGGCAAGAATACTTGTATATCATACGCACGAATATGCCTATTGCAGTGAAAAGTACATCACAGCGTGAAATTACATGGAAGTAGGTGATGTTAGTATGTCTACGGCTTCGAAGGTCGGGAGTGTGGTCACTGTCATGCAACACGAAAATCGGTGTACTTCAAATGTCGCGAAGTATCTAGGGATACATAGATTATCCCGATCTAACACAATACAAGCCGTCTTGAGGTGTTATCGTTGGTCTTGCTTTTATGTACACTACACACGTTTCAATGTTTCTGGTAATACTCTGTTGCTTGGGTGATTTCTTTTGCCTTTAAATCATAACTAATAGCTGCACGATACTTGGAAAGCAATAATTCGGGGTTAATTCACTGCGACTGCGTAACTGGAATTAGTGTTTATTTTAGTTAATTTTATCGTTAACAGATGTCAACATCAAAATAATCTTTGTGATCCGGGAATGGCCCGACAGGACTCCCATTAGATCTCAGTGAAAAAGGATGTTTAAGACTTTAAACTTCGTGTCAAAGGCTGAGTATTATCTGGTGAATCTAGGGTTTACAGCGGTCTTCGTTTTTCTATTAACGGGGTATCAATAATTGCTCTGCAGAGGTATTTGGATAATTAATTGAATTTATCCTCTCCCACAATATGCGAAATTATTTGTTTGGCTAAGGTAGTTTGATAGATGGACATTTCCACTCTTCTGGATTGTCTTTTGTGAAAATGTAAGATAAAGCAAGGTGTGCAGCACATTCAGTTGCCTGGATACATCACAAACGTGAGATTCAGCTGGGTTCCAGGTGAGTCTCTCGCAAAAACCAAATTGATTTGCAAATGAGTGTATTTATCAAAGGGGTGTGGGGCAGTTCGCAGCCGTTCTAAATTTGCTACATCCTTAACGTCCTTGAGCCTTAGTTCGAGGGTATGATAAACTGTATTTCGGTTTGCGTTTACACGGTGGAGTACATCAACCGCGCCCTGTTAACAGGTGCGTCCACAAGCTGCACATGTGCGTAGCTCGCAGCCTTCGTTTAGATGTTTGATGTGCAATATTGTGGTGGAATACCGGACAACCCGACTCAATTGGATAAAGTAGCGAACCTTGGTAATCAAACCAAAAATAACTACTGAAAGGATGGCCTAGTCGTCCGTCTCCTACCTCATAATAGCGCACACTTTGCCTCGCAATCATGCTAAGTGATATTGGCTTTTTTATCTTCCAGTTGTCCCGGTCCAAAATTTAGTGTTTGATTTCAATGTCGCAAGGATAGCCTGTGGCATTTGGCTAAGTTCAGCTACGGAAACGAACCGGGTGTTTGCAACCGCACTTTCTTTTGCTGCTTCAGGACCTCTCTACTTCCGGTACAAAAGTATTCAGAAGATGAAGGCCCATGGACTATAAGCGAACAAGAAGCACTCCAAAAGTATGACCAGTCAATAAATGCTCCCCTGAGAAAGTGGGACAACGCCACCTTCATATTTTAGAGCTTGTCACACACTTCTGAATGTCTGGTGTATACTGGCTGTTATTTCCTTCACACATCGGCCAGTCAACTGATCAAACTCATCAAAGCACGCTGTTCTTGAGCTGGCGTTGTCACCATAATCACACCTGAAAATGACTTTCTCAAACATCTAAAATCGCTTAAGACATGGACTGTTCTGATCTTCAGGACAAGGTTACTGAACCTGTATTGAACACAATTCAGTAATGGCCCCTGAATGCTGCTAATAGACAGTCGTTAATCCCTTCCTCAAGTAAACTACTTTACCTTCACTTATCAGGGCCAGTAGGTCAAGGCAGGCGTTGGGCGATCCAGAGTCCCGTATGGAACAAAACTGTTGCACTTAGTTCGTCAGCTTACACTCTTGGCCAGTAAGGCTGACCGATCATTAAATAGTCAAGATGAACTTCTATTATATGCAGGCATTAAACTAGTATTGTGGAAATTTACTTTCTCCTGCGCCCTGTTCCGGCGTGAGATGGTGGGGCTTCCGTACACACAGATTTTTTCCAGATTCCGTTCAAATGAATCCTTTGCCAACCTCGTAGGTGTCAAGTTAAGTGGAAGTTTCTACGTCTGACGAACGATTTTGGCAGAACACACTTGTGAAAATTTTATGGTCTAATCGATAAACGTGCACTTCAAACGAATTGAGCTTGGTGTGGATATTTATAGCCCAAAAAAAGTAGACACCCGCAGATGATCACCAGCAAATTCTCTGTTGGAAGTAACTTCTGCATCATTCACAAAGTCGAACAGGGCAAGACTGTGTATGTTAATTAAACCAAAAACGAACGGGATTCCATCTATTTTTGCATGTAAAGCAGCGTACCTACCAGATTTCGTTCGAAACCCGCAAGTTGAAGGACAACATTCACCTGCCTCCGCAATAGGCTTTTGCCCGGAGGGACACAGAAAGAGATTTGTGCACTTTTTCGGCGCACATGTATACGTTCGATTGTGTAGGCAGCGGCATTCGGTGCACGGATCTCCATGTGGTATCCATTGAGCCTCCGGCGGGTAGTAGGTTTCTTCTGTTCCGTCCGCAAAATAACAGTCCTCGTCATGCCAGATGTTGCGACCTATGCTTTTTAGTGACGAAAAAGAGCGACAATACCAAACAATGACTGCTCTCATAAATAAAAAGACGGTGGGATTATCATAAATCCTTTTGGATTAAAAAAAGCAGTTGGTTTTCCGGAGTGCATAATCTATGAATTCCACGGACCTTGACACTGCTTACTTGCACAAAATATTTGCGTAATTGGTGAAGTTTTTGGTACTGGGCTTTTGATCATCAGCTTACAAGCATACAAGCATTACTATCTATGTGCGCATTATATCTGCTTTACGAGGTAGAATTTCATGGTACTTCGTGTATCTGCGACTAAAAACATAGTAGACCTATTCTTAACAAATGCGCGCGCCTGGAATTTAAGCACAGAGCAACGAATTGGTTAGTCAGTTAAGCGCAGCGTTTGCAGTTGACTACTTCGATACAGTCTGCATCAAACTGATGTGCCTTTTACTCATTGTAGTTACTGGGTTGGCGCAAAGCTGTGCGTTACAAACGAGGTGGTATATTCTACATTGGTCGTTTACACGGCCGGGACAAACTCGGCCATCTGCTTGAAGTAGGACTGAACCAAGACTACAACGCCAAAAATAACTTTGCAGCCATCCTTTTGTCACTATCGACGTTTATCTGGGGCTTAGGCAATGGATATCTTCAGCCCAGTCGGAGTACAAGTTGTGCGGCTGTATAAGGAGAAGGTTTTTCACATGAATCCACTCGCCCGTGTCTTAGCAACCTCTCCAACACGAGTGAAAACAAACTTACGAGGACACAGCTGTGCTACGACACTTGTGACCCAAGATTCAAAGGGAGTTCATCTCCTGTGCCACTAAGGCGCATGAATATGTGATTTCATCGTCTTTATGTTGGCACAAAAAATTACGAAACATAGAGAGACACAATATAACCCTATCTGAAGCCTTTCATCAGAGCCGTACCGATCCCGCTAGTTCCACGGTTTGCCGTGCCATCCGATGGCCTTTCTGACAGCGAGTCCCAACTCATTTGACGATCCTTTGCTTCCAGTGGAATGCTAGGCTGGCTGATTTCAATAGACCAATTAATGTTTCTACTGCAGACCGTCTTACGGTATGCGAAAAACATGGCTGCTACAACCAGAAAGTTCTTTCCACTCCACAAGCCAAGTGAGACATGGAGATTATTGATTTCAAGAACACAGAATGAAATCAATTGGAATAAACAACAAACGTCGCCATGTACCAAACCAGTCGGTTTGGACTAACGCAAGATCTTCGCTGGACAGTGAAATAACAACATAAGTATTGGAAGATCTGAACTGTGGCCTGCGGTTTTCACACACAGAGATCAGGGTCTAACTACGTAACTAGCTAGCTGACTTAATGAAGCGTGCAGATCTTGGCGCTTGAGAACCGACCCAAACACATTCGAACGTCACATTCCGTCAACTACACTCACACAAACACAACCTTGTTCGATACACACACCATGACGCATTGTTAAACTTTGACAGAGCGCAACTCTTGATGTTGATGATGTCACTTCAATTGGTACTGAAACGTCTGCCACCAAATTTCGTGGCTCAGTGAGCAGATTAACGATCACTGTAGGCTTGTGTAGCGATGCGAGCCGTTAAGAGATATCTTAAAGACGGTTTTGCAAGGCGGGATACTGTAAGACTAGTAATTCATTGCAGACTTTGCTAGGTGCGTAGCAAATTTACGGCACACTACGCCCCAAAAACCCAACAAGAAAGCGAAACCAGTCGAACCGCGTTGTTTAACTATTTCGCAGTTCTGCTCGCTTTGCTCTTGTATTACTCCGACGTTGAGAATTCAGTGTTGAGTAGGCTACGTGAAACTAGGCAGTTCATGATTATGCGTATTATAGGAAAATCATGAATACGGTCATTAGAAAACTAAATTCCTGGGCAGTGTGGTATTACTCGTTAGCCACACAAGTTTGGAGCAGCTACGCAAAGAATCACTCATTTTGGCCATGATATCTAACAACTGGACAGATTTTAAAAATGTGGTTGAACTAAACAAGTTAGATAAGAAGTAATATTCAGGGAAAATTTGTTATTTCGGTAAGTTTTTTGTCAAAATTCTGAAACACAAATTGATATCAAGTTAAAAAAACAGGTTGAAGGAAGGTTATATATATATATATATGTATATATATATATATATGTATCGCACCAAAGTGAAGTCACATCCTACTTACTCATCTAAGCGCAGGTAGAAAATTTCAAATTACTTAGGGATGGTTGTACCTACTACTCACAAAATGGTTTTTATCCTGAGAACCCTAGTGAAAATGTAGTGCCCACACCGAAGACATCTTGCTAAAAATCCTTTGGCTTTTGGCTTTTGAGGACCCAAATGTTATTCATAGGGACTTACCGAAAACACACCTTAAGATACATTGAATGATTCGGGCATGAACTGAACCTTATCACAATGGACGAAGACAGCTTTGCCGCATTGGATCATAGATAACATTCTGATACCAGTTTTTTGTTCCCACATCCATCTTCCGTTCCTATTGGATTCGTGTACACTCACTGATAAAATCCAGAGAGAAGTTTTAAAAACTGTACTCTCAAGAATGATCGATCAGAACGGAAACATTGGAAATGTCATAGGATAATTCACTTATCACTAAATTTTGCGGAGACAACGTTTTTTTGTGTTACGTTGACATTTGAGACTTTTTCCTCTATTAAGAATATAACAGCGAAGCGTCTGTGTTAAACCCTGATATTATGCTGCCGATAATGTATTTATCAAAAATGAATTTTGACATTTGGAGATATGGTTAGCAAACGAATTGTATGTTCCACTTCTGAGACCTTGAAAGTTATTTTAAAGGGTCTTCAGTGAGTCAATTTCCCGCCTCTCAATTTCGCTTGGGACAGGTAAGCGGGATAGGTAGTTGGTCAAGATTCAGGATGCAAGGCCTCTGATCACCGAGGGGCACCGCGCGTGTAATACTAGACCAACGTCATCCTTGCTGTCACCTTTCGTGTAACCAGGAGATCGTCCGGGTGTGTGTACTCAGCATGTGCTAACCCCGCCTAATTCGCACACTGATAAGGAACATGAGCCTATCAGATCACACATTCCGTAATGCATTTTCAGAGAGTGTACATTGTGTGTGAACACTGTGAGTGCTGTAGATCATCTTCACAGATGGAACAGAGCCTGAGGAGTTTCGCCTAATACTAGCGCCCGTAGCAAGGTGACCGAGGTCCGCGATCGTTTCTTCTCACTCTTCAGTGTGTTAACAGGCAAAAGAGAAGTGACTCCTGTATCGAACTTAACGCAACACCTAGTTAACTAGTTCGTGAGAAAAACGGTTGAACTATTGTTGCCCTCTTAGCTATAACTGATTTAGAAAGGAAAAACGGTAAACTGTTGTCCACGAAAGGATGAGGTGCACTTTTTAAACTAACGGAAAATTGCAAGCTTATTATTCAAAAAATGCGAAGGTTATCGGGAACACAGGGCATCAGACATAAAATGGTTCTTCTCAAAAGATTAATTTATCTTTTAACTAAGGACTTCTCAATAAAGCTTTCGATAAGAAAAGGACTTTTGCGGTTGTCCCAGGAGTCGTTTTTTTAATGGGCAGTTCTTGAGGTGCTGTTGTAGAGAGGGTTATTGAATGTTCTGGTTTTACATTTTGTGTTTTTTGTTGCAAGATAAATCCAAACTGGTTGTGGTCACAACTAACCACAGTGGGACTGTTTTCTAATTGTAGCCCAGTGTAATCACTCGATAGCACCCCTGATATGCTTAAGGATTTTTTTTAAAAACCAGCTAGAACTATACCGCTAGATTACATTTCATATGTGAATTACACTAGAGTGGATTCGGGCAAAAAACGCACCAAAACCGCATGGCTTGTTTGCGAAACATTTTTTTACTCTTTCCAGCAGACTGAAACCTTTCACTGGTCCTGAAGACAGTGTTTAGCTAAGCGAATTAAAAAAACGCATTCTCAAGCGTGATAATTTTGACTGGATTGCGCCTGTGTTTGCAGCTTTCCACTGATTGTCATGCTTGTCTTGTTTTAGCGCTTCACTGGGCGCGACAGATGGGAGCCTCTAAATGTCAGTGACTTGTGCCATTGACTTCCGAGTGACTGGAAGTACAGCTTCAGTCATACCGCCGACCGGTAACGAGAGAGCTGATAATTTGTTTGACCTTCCATGTTGTGATAAGAGTAAGCGGCGTTTTTGCGTCCAAAATTGACGTTTACCTTCAACAGAGAATGAATGTTGGCACTCGACGATCAATCTTTTACTGTCTAATGTGACCAATTTCGTACAAAATCTGGGCATTTATTAAGCTACGTGAGCACTTTGTTTAAAATGGTCACCACAAAAATTCCATTGTCCTCTCTTATAGTCATTTTCCCTTCCTTTTTTTGTGTAGTGACTGTTCTTCGGGTCGGATGAAAAAAATACTTTTACGTGAAATAAAGTTTGCCTCGGGTAAAGCTCAAATTGGTTACGTTACCTGTAAACTCTAACAACATGAAGTTGTGATAATATTGAGGGCTTTCCTACCAAAACAGACCTGAATCACAGCATGGCCCTTGGCCTTTGGAATGTTGTGTTTATTGACTGATTCCTAGGTGTTTAGTTTCTTTCATGTATATTTAAAACAAAGCATAAACCGTGCAACCAGAACACTTCTACCCTCGCCATACCATTTATGATTAAAATCTTCCTGTCTTAGTGACAGATAACCGCACTACCCCTCAGTCGCTCGAGACCGAACTGGCAGGTATTCAATCACTGACCGGAAGATCACGGGTTCGAAACTTTCTGTGTTTAGTGAGATGGGCACTGCTGAGGATTCCGAGTAAAGATGAAACAATTGTACAGTGCTTTTCGGTTTTTCAGTATAGATTAGCTTCAGTGACAGGATGAAATATTAATTGAAAATTGCAACATCTTCTCACAATAGGATCGATCTTCTAGAGAACACGGAAGAAACAGTATTCTTGCTCAGACTTCCTGACAAATTTGCAGTTGTCAGTACAGGTTGCAAGTGAAATCTTCTGCACAGCCTGAACATTCATTTCAATCTAGAAGTTATGCACATGAACAGTGGTCAGCAATTCAATAAGACCACTCAGGGGTGTATATCTCAGCTGCTACTCTGTAGAAGTATCACTGTATGTTGTGGGTCTGGTAAAAATCAAGAATTTCAAAATGTATCACCTTGCCGGGAACAGAGGATGGTGGAATTCAAACAGAAGCAGTAGCCTTCTTGTAGGGCAACTTCACTTCCAGGGGAGATGGTAACCTCTTTCAATGTTCGTGACCGATTTTCGCGCGGGCTATCCCAACCGCTTTGTGGTAACCGCTGTAGACGTGTTTCTCTCATGTGATCTGATGACTCGGGTTTGAATGTTGTAAGCGCGCCCATCGATAGAGTCATTAGCCCATCAGGAGATGTAGTGTTGTCCACGTCAGTGTACATGTTCACTGTACACTCTGCGGTTCCTAAGAATATGGAAGAAGCAACGCATATTTAAGTGCTCCGAAAATGAATGAACGAATGAATAAATAAGTAGATGAATAGCTTTTTAAGAGAGATCAGCCATTCAGAACCCAAGTAAGGTCAGATGCTACTTAGAGAAAAACTTCAGTAGAATTCACTAAGCAAGTTGTATAACAAGAAGATAATTTAAAAACATAAAAAACACTCATATTTGATGACCTGAAAGATTTAAAGTTATCGTGTCCAAGTGCGTAGAACTCCCTAGGGCAAAGGTTACTTTGCTTTTTACATAAATTCACCTTGAATTCGTTAGAAAAGCTCCAGAAGCAGTGCTGGTAAGCGGATTTTATGGATACCATAAAAAACAAGGCTAGGCATAAAGAACGAAGATATCAATAAATTTATTGTAAGAGGGTAGGGAAGAAATCCTTTTGAACGCAACGCACAAGGTTCTAGGACGAAAAAGTCCAATGAGTTGGTGCGTTGCCGGAATCCATAGTTGCTTTTGGAATACGTGATGAAATGACTGCAGAATATGTACGGCCTGGAGGATTATTTCAGCTAAATTATATCCCGGTTGCACTTAAAGAGGTTTACCAAAGTTCACTTAATCTTCCACATAAGTCCACAACAAACTCAGGTCAAAGTATGTTGTTATATTTACCGTTTAGGCCAGATATTTTTCTTAGGATTTGGATTAATGATGATTAGTTAGTTAGTGATTAGTTAAATAATCTGATTGTGACTACACAAAATTCACAATATTTGTTTGAAGGTTCAAACATTCTTTGTACAAAACGTTCAGATGGGCAGAAAAAAGGTCCAGGGGTCTGATCGACCTTAAAAATACTTTACTTCCTTCCTGATTGTAATTGTGAATTGATAAAGACAACTTGGCATGTTGATTATTGATAAATTTACACTTGGATGGAACAGCGTAGGTGAAGATATCTGAGACCCAGTTGGGATGGGAAGCCACTTGCTGTAGACATCCCATATTTTCCAAAGCATGTGTATTAGGTATGTGCTTCTCTGATGCCGAAGTCAGCTTATGAATTTTTGAGGCAATATAACTGCATCTGTGTTAGCAATAGTCCACCATTTTAGCATCAAAAGGATTCCAATTAGTAGGTTGCAGGGACGGCTTTCACATAGCTTCACTGTGTTTAATAAGATCATCAGAACGCTTCCTTACAGGGCAGTTTGGCAGGTGGATGATGGGAGACCAACAAGAAATCTTGTTTTTTTAATATATATTTAGAGGTAGGAAGAAACATTCCTCTCTAATGTCCTAATTGAGACAGTCATGCCTACTGGAGGGCGCTAATATAAGGGTCAGGCGTCTTGTGTGTTCCACTTCAGGGTGTGAACCAAAGCTTATATGTGAACGTTATCAATCTCAGAAATTTCTGACAGAATAGTACACTATCCGAACACAACAGGTGGGTTGTGTTATCAGCAGCCGTATAAAATGCTATCACGCACCGATAACTGCTTGTCCCACAAAGAATAGTAACATAGAACGATAGGCCCTGTGCTAGATCACCTGTTGGCACGACCAACGTTTTTATGTCCTATTTTTTCGATTAGAATTCAAGAGGTTATGAAAGGCCTGACAGCTGTTTTATTCCTGGAAGCACAAAACAATAATACAATGTAACCAGAGTTAACTGCATTTCTATGAGTAAAACTTCGACAGATATTCACAGTACTTGTTGAAACAGAATTTTAAATATATCTCATCTGTTAGCTAGAACGCAGGCGCTTTAAAATAGAGCAACACTTTCTTGTCCTTGGAGCTTTGTACAGCTATGGAATTCAAGATTCATCTATCCACAGGGCAGAATTTTTTTTGGCCTGACTATTACAACTGGATCAAACCAAGATAATATCAGCTGAAGTTTTTTGGGAACATCATCTTATGGGAACAGAGGGAATATTATCATTAAAAAAAGTAAGAACAGGTCGCATTTGTGACAGACGATTACTGAAAATCTTGGTACACAGAGATTGTGTAACGGCTGATTGATTTTTTCTAAGAGATGAACTGTGAGGTCTGGACCTAACAGTTTCTTCATGATGTTCCTGAAGAACATCATCAAGGAAAGATTCAGCTAGATCTAGTTGCGTTGCCAGTTAAAAACAAATTATTGTGCAGTTTCCCGCATATTTCCTCGGAATGGTTTAGGAACACAGTAGTCACCCGTTTAAAACTGATGAAAGATCCGAAAATATAGTAACAGCAATGAAAAAAAATAAGAAAATTTTCTCTAATCGTTCTCTGACAAAAATAGATTCACAGGCTATCAAGCAGTTAAAGTACCATTTGTTGCCTGGAAAGGCATTTGCTAGAGCCCGTTGCACTGTATTCATTTACAAAACGTATGGATGAAATATTCAGTCATTTGTCTAGTTGTTTTAAGGTATAAAGTCAGAATAACAACAGCCGGAGCGCAGAACTTGAGCTGAATACAGTGACTGGATTTTTGAACAGTCACATAAGCTGTTACAACATGGGCATTGGAACTAAAAAGGGTCGCCTACCTGCACAACGAGGACAGCAGAAGGGGTCCCAGATGATTACACTCTCTCTCTGACAAGGTAATTCTAGCAGCGGTGCACAGTAGTCCAAGCAGTCCCACCGACCATTTACACAATGACATTGCTGATCAACACATGAACCGGGAAGCCAAATGTGGTCACCATGAGCGTGTATGACACCGGTTTTTGGTTGCAAACAATTGGCGAAGTTCAAGGAAAGGTTAGCGACAGCTGAGGGATAAAAAACAGAGTTGATAATTTTAAGAGCTATGAAACGATCTTATTATACAATGTGAAAAGTGGCATACGTGTTTGGTCATCACTTTCTGAGAAAATTTGAAAATATCACAAGGGAAAGGAGAGGTTCCTCAAAAAAAGCATTTAGTATGTATACCACAAAGTGAAAAAATGAAGTATCCACTAGTTTTTTATGAAACCTGATCAGCTGTTTTCGTGATTTTGATGCTTCGTAAGTTTGGGAAGTAGCTAAACGTTATTATAGAATACTTTACTATACTATTGTAAAACTGACACAATAATCTTCATCAGCATCAACGAACCTGTGGAAGCTACCGACGCCTAACGCCATTGTTCACCAAACATGCACACGGGCTGTCATCTTCTGAACTACACATTGGAGTGACCTCCAAGGTGGCCCAAATATTCAAGAAGAAAGTGACTGCTAGAAATCATGCCTCGTTATGCTTCTGATCTCAACGTTTAAGGGTAATTTCTCAACTAACTTCAAATCGCTGCATAACTGAACAACAAAATATAAATGAAAAGTGAGCAATAACGTGAAATTTACCCAGGGTTTGAGAAAACATGCTTTAAGAACAGATTTCACCTATCTTTATTGATTGACTAAACTGTGAATAACCCAACATAACTACTGCGTGCACTGGCGCGCTAGTGAATTATTTGATACAGCAGCATACTGATGACACTCGTTGGTACGGGAAACTGATTTGGCAAGCTCGGAATATACGGAAAACGAAGAACTCGCTAAACACAGGATTCATGCGTCTCGAACTATTCATGTAAACGGTTTAAGTCAAGTGATCATGAATGACGATCAGGAGTAGAAAAATTCGAATGGTGCAAGACACAGTTATAGTGATCAGTCCTTTCAGCTCACAAATACAACTCGTTTTCCGGAAGATCAAAAAGTATGACTACCGTATTGCAATCAAGCTAGTGGAAATAGTTTACTTTCCACCTTATTGGCTTTGTCGTTTAAAAGTGTCGCTGGGTATCATGACTGGGAAGCATAAAGTAATCTGGCTTGAAACGATAGGTAAAAGCATGTACGTCGGACCGACCTTAGTATGTACCAGAAACCTTACTTCAAAAATTTACTCTGTCGTGGCAGCATCAAAGCAGGCCCACAGCGAAGCGCTCAAGTAAAAGGCCCGGCAGAATAACTAACCACCTTTGCGAATAAACGTTCATCCAACTTTCATCTGCTTGTATTGACTTACGGTGGAGTATTTTACGCCGTTCCAACCCTCACCAAAGCCTTGATCTATTTTAAATTTTGAAAGTGTACGCTAAGTGATAAAAAAGCTTTAGTTAAATATTTATACCAGCTGATGTAAGCTTGAAATTTGCCCAGATTTGTGTACTTTTTAAAAACATGGCAAGCGAAATTTCCCCAGTGGCCGATGTGATTTTTTAATATTATCCCGCAAAACATCCCACGTTTAACCGTAATCCGCATCGCATCTCACTCCTAGAAAGCTCGTCAACTCAGTGTGACGGTCACACGATCGGAAGTTCTTCGCTGCCCAGTTCATTTTGAAATTGACAGTAGTCCATACCCAACTGATCTGCTGATTCAAAGAGTTACATTATGGTGTTCACTCACATAGCCTGATGGACCGAAACTGGGAACCCGACGACCTTCAAATATAATGAATCTGACATTGAGATACCGCTGAGATTTATTCAAAGTTATTGGTCCAGCTGGTTTTACCATCATGATGTTGTTTCGACCAACTGATCTGTAATTGGTATTGAAGCCTTAAAGTCAAGGTTTATGCACAATATCCAACTTTATCTTGATAGAACCTTTTTAAAATTTTTATACGGACTCTTGCTTTTATTTACAGGTTCGCATGCCTAGTGGGTCTAAGAAATTAAGCAAACTAGCTGGAAATCCGTTTTTGATCCCACTGCATTCCGTACGTTGTCTAGTTATGCTAACGTGGCCGGAAAGCAATCCAAGAGACTGTTAACACTTGAAAAACTCAATTTGCATTTCTTGACACCCAAAATGCATGCGTCCACCTGACTAAAACTTTGTTTTACGGAAAGTGATTAAATGTGTAAATTATTTTTTTGAGGAAAAGTCTCCATATGGCCTGCATTCCCAAGCTTATGACCAGTTTCCCAGCAGAATTAAATTAAAAACTTTGGGATGAAACTTGCCAAATATTTATTTGTGATTACAGAAAGCTTAATATGCAACTGTTATTACCAGCTGAATGACGTCAATCCTAGAAAGTGAAGGACAACAAAATATCGTTCAGTTCACATGGGGCCAACATTCAAAACATCAGTGCACCACTAAAAAAATAAAAGGAGCCAATACCATTGGTCAGGCTTTTTATTCAATGGAAAAAATTGAACTGTTTCATTTTGTTTCATTTTTTGTTTTGTTAGGAAACTGACTAAAGAATGGGTGCCAGCATGAATTATTTAGAACAATTCATTTGAGTTATTCTCTCGAATGAACTGGAAATAGAGCGAGTTAGTAGGCAAGACTTCACCGATCTTGACATTTCACGAGACCCATACCAGTCACCCTTAACGAGCTCGGATACACAATACATGTGACAAGCCTAGTTAAATGTGATTGGTATCATTCCAATGAAATGTAAATTTTAGTGACATCCTTCCTACGGACTTTTGCTTTTTCCAAGTTTAGATGAGTATTCAAAAATTATATTTCAACAACAGTGCGGGGAAGTGGTTTAAAAAATAAAGTATGGAACTCTCCATTCCGTATGGGAAAAAACAACGGTGTCACCAAGCTTAGTTAGCTGAAAGTCGTTTCATTTGGCAAACTGGTGTTTGTATGTTCAGCTTGATTCGTCACAGAGACATCTGTGCATGGGAAAGTTTATCCAACATTTGTTTATTCCAGGTGCGAGGTTTCTCATCCAGATCAATTAAATGATAACCACCTGTAAGTGATGCCGAACAGGGAGTGTGAAAAACCTGTTAGACAAATGGACAGTGTTTTTCCATAGCTTCCATCTGCACCAAAGTTTGCAACAGAAAAGATAAATCAATGCGATTTTTTCCAGGTTGATCAGAAAAACCAATTAAATAACTGAGACCGTGCCACAGAAAAAGACTTTTGTATCCTCATCCGAATACCAATGACATGAAAATTAATTTGACTTGAAAACGCTTGCAACTTTTAAGCAAATATGTTCAAGTGTTGCACACAGGGATTCGAAATTGTCTGCAAGATGAACAATGAGTAAGCAGGTTTATTAGTAGTATCATTCGGATGGTTTCACTTTTGATGTCAAAAGTAACTGAACTTTCTCGACATATCCATGTTGTCCCACAACAGAAAGTAGCACATTTTAAACAATTAGCAAAACATGCAGGCTAGTTCAGTATAATATCGTCGCTTGACCTAAAATGCTATCTTTTATTGTGAGTCAACCTGCGGTCAGACGTTGACATAGCTTCATCTCTGATCATATTCGTCAACAATGTATTTCTCTTACAAACCTTTGTGGAGATAGCTGGATTGGATCCCTCCAGAATGACCAAATTTAACATTCTCATTGACAGGAATGAAACAGTTATCGTTAATCATGATGATAGGTTTACACAAACTGCATGGTGTAAGTTATCTGAAAACTTCCAACATCTCCCACTATGCACAGGTTTTATCAGTTTTACAAGTGGAGAAAATTCCATGCGAGCTGTAGTGAAATTCCTAGGAAGCCGGATGGAGGATTATGTGACGTGATCCTGCTGCTTGCCCGATGCTGACACCACACCCTGTCTCACCACACCGAAATACAGCTATTTGTGCTGTATTGGCCTTCAGCCAAAAACGGCGGGTGTACGGACTGGAATCACAGTGACATTTTAATGAATATGTGTCAACGCAAAGGAAACGGTCTCACATTTTTTTCTTGGCTTTTAGCATTGGCTGAGTCAACTTGAAGGATAGCTAACCTTGCGCTGAACTTAAAATTTGTCTCGTAAATCATCAAGTCAAACAACAGCAAAATGTTGACCTTTCATTTTCCTTTTTTGTTGAAAAGAGAAATAGGGCGTGCAAACCACAAATCTGAGTCAAGTCGATGAGAGATTGGAAATTCCAAATAGGACTGGAACAGCTGTACAATTCTTCTCGGCTTTGCATCATATTGGTTTTATTTGCAGGACGGAATTTCAGTTGAAAACGAAAACGTGTGCCCATTTCTTCATGAGAAAAGGTTTATGAATGCGCAGCACAAATAACGGAACAGGAAAGGAACGCGAAGTGAATCGACGACGGACCACCAAAGGCAGTTCACTTTGTGTGAAGATAGTCTGCTCTGATCAAAGCGCAATATAGAAGACATGTTTTGAAGCAAGACGAATTTCTAAGGTAAGAGCAAAACAAAGGTTCACATCCTGTCCTCATTAATAATTCCTTAGTTGATTTTGAGCAGCCGCGCTTGTGCAGCTTAGGGTACACGCGAATCTACTTTTCATTTTGAGAAATATGTAGTGCACGTACTGTAGTCTTCGTTATTAATGGAGAAAAGCTGCAAAATGCAGATGGTGGAAGCGTCCAAGGTATCGCGATGAGGAGATCCCAGCATTAACACGACGCTACCAACACATTTAGAAGGCCAAACCATTATAACAACAACTTACACTAGATATGGTCAGGATGGAATAAACTGATTTGAATGCGTAAAACAAGCACGTCGTGCGTTACGATATTCCACCAATCTTTCCAACCAAGCTTTGGACTTCCCCCTTATTGGTTACTTTTTTCTAGCGAAAAAATGTGTCCTGTGGAAGGCTGAAGTTTGTTCGGAATTCATCCTTTCTGTCTTCACTCTTGATTTTGCCCGTCGTCATCTATTTCTTTAGCCAAAAAGAGAGAAAATTGTTTTGTCAGGAATTCTCCATTCCAACGACATGGGACAAATGTTGGCTACCACACACATAACTGTGTCGTTGCGAATTCGGGTGTTCTCATAGGTTTATTACTCTCTCTCGCTCTGTCACATGTTGACTTATGGCGCAATGCACAGTTTCCTCTTGGAATGCAAATGGTTGTCGACAACATTCCTTTTGATTTTTTCTACTTTTCTTTTGCGGTAATGCACACAGGAATTTCGAGTGCAGGCATCGGTTTCCACAAGTCTGTTATGTCCAAAACATGAAGCCCGTAAACAGTTGTTTCTTAGGAATGCAATCGCTTACAGTGTGGGTCTAACATTCGTTCAGGCCCTAACAGTAGTTTAATGATGGCAAACTGTGTCACCGTGGTTGAAATCAGGGGTATTCCCGAAAGATACATTAAGGAGGCCAAAAAAGAGAAATCCCTGGCCATATAAACTGATAAAGTGAAATAGCGCTTGGTTTTTATTAGATGGCAGTCGATCTGTTCACCGAGTTTGGTGATCAGTTTCTATCCAAACTTGTTACTTTCTCAAGTTGAGAATATTTTTGGGCACTGAGATAACGATTTTTTTGTTTTTCAGTACAATCAGTGGTATATCACATATTTTGTAGCCTTCGGGTGGGGTTTGAACCAACTAAGCACTGGCTCTGTGGTGGAATTTTCTAGCTTACTTGTCAGCGGCTTTACGGAGGTAAAGATTTTCCCGGCTTCATGCAAGGAACTTTTAGATTCTGAATAATCAGACTTATTTATTGTTTTTCAGCAGCTTTCTTCCCGCATTTTTTAAAATCAAAATATGGTTTATACAAGGATATTAACAATCACGTTAGGACAGATGAGAATTTTGCTTATGTCAGAGTGAATACCTCAAATTCATGATCGATGTATATATATATATACATATGATAAGAACGAAGAAATTGAACCTTTCGTGATGGCTGGGTTCAAGAATCCAGAGCATTAGGTTTGGCTGGAACATTTCATTTTATGATTACCCTTATATATACTCTTAAACAGGAGAAATATAACAAAAAAAACATAATTGGACGCTAACTACGAAAAGTTTATCCTGCAGCAACGAAATAGGTATTCAGCCGATAATTTGAATAGGAAGAGAGGGACCCCGGGCTCAAATGTTCATTGCTTCGAAAATTGACTCGCAGTTTGGTCCAAACAACTGGCTGCATACCACTTTGCTGGCACTTGTTGTGCACGGTGCCAGAAACACTCAACCAACTGCTCATGCCAGCTTATTTCCGGGCACACTCTGGCTCCGCCGTGTTAGGATGAGTCGACTTAGTCTTTCAGGGCATTTGGTCTCCTTTGCACTCAAGAAATTGTCATATTTCGTGCGAAGTTTCTTCCTCTTGTTCACCACCCACCTGTGTATTCGATTCAGCCTCTTAATGCTATGTTAATCGTCGGCTGTTAGTACTTCCTGGGATGTTATGTTTATATCAGGAAGGTCAGATTCCTGAAAACAACTACTGAATGCCCGAGATCTGAGACCCTCAGCTCTGTAGATGTTGACCAGACAGACAACGCCCCCTCAATACACAGCGCCTTACAGCTTTCTATCAAACCCAGACAGCGCGAGTCAGCGTTGCTCAAGGTCAGACAACGCTCCCGCAGTATGCAGCGCGTCTCAGCCTTGTACCAAGGCCAGACCGCGTGCGTCAGCATTGGACCAAGTTAGACAGTGTCCCACCAATGACTAGCTTGAGTTGTATTCTCGCACTCGCACGTACTCACGCTCCCGCACTCGCTTGTTCAGAATATAGCGGCTGTGTTCCCTTCTCTGAGTCTTTTTTTCCGGCATTAGGCACTGGAGCGGGTCAGCAGTCAGATACAGCAGATAGCGAATCAGCAGACATAACAGTTTAGATAACGTAGTATATCATTACTTTGGGTACGCATTCTCCCAGGGTGACTTCTAACAAAAGCATTCTTTTAATTCTTGTGCCTTCTGTGAAAATGGATGAACCGTTTGGCAATTTTTCTACGCTGAACTGCATCTAACTGAAGTAAAGCCTAACTACACCACGACCTTGACCCATTCACGTGTTAATACAAAACATTTTCGGTCCCTGCTAGGCACCCCTAATTCCATTTACCCTAACCTTCATGTAACATCGGAGTGTGAATCGAATGACAGCCTACATTTCCTATATATATACTTGATTGTAAACGTGCGAATCGGCCCCTGCAGTGTTCCATCTGCCGTCAGAAAACGTACAGTGGTCGCTGATTACAGTTCTTCAGTGACAACCAAGTAGCTCACAAGCATACGCAAGTAAAGACTTTATTCTATAGAGCGCGAAGACTATACAGCCCGGATCAAATAGTATGCAAGAAGAGGAATTATTGATGAAAAGGCTGCTGCAAAACGATCATCCGGAGCAATAAAATGCGCAATAAAACTGGGACACGTGCAGCTTTGGTTCATTCATCCAGCAAGAACTATATGTATTTTTTCTTCAGCCCAAGGGCGGCCACATGAGCACCGGAATGAGAGGCAGTCTGGGATCCGTATTAAAACTTGTCTAGGAGAGCTCCGTCTCATACGAATCAACAAAGGCTTTGCTCTACACTGGCCTGGGCCTGGGCTGTCTAATACACCTATCTCTCATGTAGTCTACGAGTTCTGCATTCGTAAATGCGTCTGAGTGGGCAGGAGAGAGATGTTTTGTGAAACGTGCAGCAGAACACATTCCAAAGTACATACTCCAAATAATGTCGGGGAACCGTCGGGTCAAAGGTCATATAGCGACCGTACTCTTCAATACTCAGACATTTGTTAGGTTCTGGTCACCGGATTGACCCGGTCAACTCCAACTGGATAGTATAGGACAACACAAACCCAAAGATTCTACCGAAAAGCCAAGCACCGCTGATCAGATCAAAGCAGCAGAAAAACAGTTGAAGCACACGATTTGGTTACCCCATCATTGGACATATGACTTGGGGGCCAAACCCACCTACGTGGAGGATGAACAAGGAGGAGGAAAGGAAGACAGCGGCGGCAGTTTGATTCAGTACCGGAAGAAAACAGCGGAAGGTTCAACATTCATTTCTGTCAGCCTTTGCCAAACTGGAATCTAACATTAGCATATCCCAGCGTTCATAATTTGGTTTACCAAAAGGATGAATTAACGTACCAGATCAGGTCCAATCAGACTGATGTGATTGATCTGAATAGGAATTTGGGAGTGGATGTTGTCTCTGACGCGGAAACTGATCCGACCGGGTTTTTCATAACGCATTCAGATTGCTCGTGTAGACGGCGGAGTTTTACGCTTTTCAGTAGACTTGCCCGAGAAAAGAAGGTTTGCAGAGTACTATTATTGCCAGCAAACACTCACGGTTTTACTTGGGCTATGATAATGCTAGCGCTCCCAGGCTCCACAGCTAAAGACGTTGATTCAGAAGCGTAAGAGCAAAGCAGCGTCGGTTGGCCCAAGACTGCCAGAGCAGTATAGTTTTAATCAGAAAGTCGCCGCATATGTTCTGACCCCCCGGTCCTGGAGGGTCAGGCGAAGTTGATAATCATACCTCTACCCATTTAACACCCAGTGTGTGATTGCATAAATTGTGCGCTAGAATTTAGCTATTAATGCAGGCCTACGCAGCTCTGTGGTGGAATTTTCTAGCTTACGTGTCATCGGCTTTACGGAGGTAAAGATTTTCCCGGCTTCATGCAAGAAACTTTTAGATTCTGAATAATCAGACTTATTTATTGTTTTTCAGCAGCTTTCTTCCCGCATTTTTTAAAATCAAAATATGGTTTATACAAGGATATTAACAATCACGTTAGGTAAAATGAGAATTTTACTTATGTCAGAGTGAATGCCTCAAATTCATGATCGATGTATATATATATATATATGATAAGAACGAAGAAATTGAACCTTTCGTGATGGCTGGGTTCAAGAATCCAGAGCACTACGCAGCACATCCACATCTAAACATGAATGGGGCCGAATCAGTTTTTCCGGCATAGACCTAGATATCAAGGAGTCTTCGGAGAAACCTACGAACATTCTGAAGAGGGTAAGCTTGAGATAGTAGTGCAGCTAGGAGTAGCTGATGATAAGAAAATTCACGATTTATATGCATAGTATGTTTGCGGTAACCGCGACGAAACGCTGGTCAGTTCTAGAAGAAGAACACTCTAATAAGATTTGTGTTTTTAAATGCGTCATCGTAATAAGAAAACGTCCGTTTTTACTCCTCCATTGGACAAAGAATTAGCTGAGAAATGTTTTCAGCTCTCCGTCGATAGATGTGCCGTACAGGAGAGACGTTTCAGGACTTCCTGACGGATTTCAGCTATCCAATAATTAGATTTTGTTCGCCTGCATATTTACACGACCACCACTGTGGACTCACTGCAAGACGACCAGGTGGATTTTTAGTAGTAAAACGTGGCCTATATAAACCTTTGTTGTTGTTTTACACGGATTCTTCTGAAGCTCAAAATTTTGTAGCAACAGCATAGGCAGGACTTTTCTTTGTCTTGTGCTGCTAGCACAAAACTTTTGGCAGTCGCGTCGTCCTCCAACTTTGCGTGGGTTACCCACACACAATGCGTCGAATTAAGCTGGAAAATCCAGCACCGACAGGGTAATGACAGGGTAATGTCAATGTACCTACGGTTGAGCGACCACAATAAAGCTGAACCAAAACAGAAAAAAATACGCCACGGTGTGCTAGAGGGCCTACTGTAACACATTTTATTTTGTGAAAAGAATAACTGTTTGGTCTCTGTCCGATGAAACAAGAATAGGAATCAACAGCGAACCATAAAACCAACTTTACGCTTCTCATACATTCGGATGGGGACTTTGGCGGATGAGACCATGAATGATGTCTGTTTAACGGGGTGGTGATAGATTTGGTGCATCGTCTTTGTTTATTCCGTACTGACGCATTCACACAGGGAGCGGTCGTGGTTTTATGCAACAGCCATTGTCTATTTAACTTCCGGTCGTACGGCAACAAGCAGACAGCAATAAAGCTTGCAGAAACCTCAGAGGGTGAGAAGTTGACAGCTCGGCCAATTGACACTTTTATGAAGCTGAGCTGTGTAATTTTTCTTTTATTGTTGTTACTTCCTATTTGCGTGTAAGTTTACCTGAGAAGCAGAGAGGCTTCAAAAAGTAAATGTGCAATTAAAGTATGTTTGAACCTGCCAACATGCATATTTATTCTGAGAAAATGTGGTGAATGGCAGCAAAAAAACAAAGGGAATTAAGAAGGCCGCGCCTTCCGTAAAAAATCAACCCTATTCTAGCTGCTTTGAAGTGCACTCTGCGGTTTTCCGATTTCCATCAGGAGGTTGCTTCAAATGTGGCACTGAAGATTGATCTCATCATGGGGCAGAGGACCTAAATAATATCCAGGTTTGAGGGGACCCTGACCAGGTCCAAATCATTTAAGCACCTGGAGAAACTCTTTTGACCGGTTTAAGCTGTTCTATTCACCGGAGTGTTTTCCGTGACATGGTTTTGTATCCTTTCTTCAGGCTTTCCTGTTTTGTAAAGTGAAGATTTCCCTGTATTAATTGACGATTTATTTATGGCTGTTAGAAATGACAATTTAATCGATTGAAAGATCTTCAACCAACACTGAATAGGGGTTTGGGTGCCCACATTCTGAATTAATACTTCACTTTGTAGGGGACAGTGGACCGCCTATGCCGAAATATTATTAAATGGCTTTAGAAGGTTGGAGCTAGGAATACCCGGTACTTATTTGAATATAACAGTAAGCTTTTACAGCTTGATGAATAATTCAACTGCAGAATTGGGCCGTACCTAGATGGGAAACTTCTCATTTTGAATCAGCCATCGATGGTATGAACCAGAAGATATCTCAAATTATGCCGAACCCATTCGACGACAAATCTGGTGAAGAATCCTATCACACCCAAGTAGGAGGTGTGCAGCTGGTTGTCGAGTCCTGTCTATATTCTTTATAAACTGCAGCACATCTTTCCCCCATATCGCGCATTAGTTTAGTCTGAGTTGTCATGTATGTGTCGTAACAAAGTTAGTTTATTGAAGAACTAATTTTCAAATATACTAGTTCTGTGTGTGTGGAAAGAGGACTTCTGGTTGCTCATTCGTGTTGGGATGTAGGTGATGCGTGAAACGGATAAAGAAGAACCCGAATGTTGCTTGAGTTCAGTAGCCTGTACCTAAACTTTGGTTACAGTTGTCAGGTGGATACAACTCGTGCTTACTTAATCCGAGCTATTAGTGTTTGAGGGGCCTTTGGTATAGGCGATACGGAAGGCCTACTTGATACATATGTGGCGAAAGGCAATGACCATCAATGAGAACTGACCAACAACAGAACACCAGGTAGACTAACACAGGCCATTGCATTCAAGTCAAATTTACCTGACTCAGCATGTTTCCTAACGTGAGAAAATATCCAGACAAGAAAAACTGAGATATGTGAGGACGTGAGGAGCTCAAGTTAATTATGTACACACTTTTTTCAAACTTTCCTAACTACCGGATAAATTCTAGGCCTGATATCAGTTTCCTGAAAGAAAAATGAGGTAGAAGAAACGGGACGGTTAATTTGATAGCTTTGTGAATCGTTAGTGTAGGTTATCAAAATCTGTTTTGATTTTTGAGTATAAAATGTCTTGAGGATGAAGCAATCCGTAATTCAGCCATATTCCATGTGGACATTTGGATCTAACGAAGCAAAGCCCCGGCAACGCTTTGCAGACTGAGTACGAATCCGTTAGCTCTCATTGATTATTGTATCTGCTTAGGAAAAACAGTTGGTTTTTCTCAAGCACCAGATACAGACCTATTCATTTTAGCAAAAGAAAGGCAGTGACTTATGAAACGGGTGTCCGAGATATTCCCGTAGACTGCGCTGATAATACTAACCCGTTGGCGAGTAAGCGTTGATCCAGGACAAAACTGGCGAAATAATCGCCGGTGAAAACGTTGTGGACTTTTTATTCCCAACCATTATACTACGCGTTCTGACTGAGAAACGCTATTTTTATATGCACCTAGACAACGGGGGCATATTGTACACGTAATTGGTTTGTGTGTCACCAAGGATCCAGAACTTTGTGCCAAATTTAACCCGTTTATTCGGCAATAAATGATGGACCCTTGAAAAGATTTCAATGGCATACGTTTTTCTAACCGAATTCAGGTAAACGATTAGATTTAGACAATTTGAACATTTCAACTATAGGCGCATCTATCTCTGAGCTAGACGTTTATTGGCATCAACAAATCATAGATGTTTTTTATCAGAAGTGGTCGATTTCCTGGTAGGGTTATGAGAAAAACTATGCACCAAAATCTTCATTGACTCGGCCGGTAAAGCTCACTTGCCTATTGGGGTTTGATGAATGCCATCTATTCGTCTATTAAAGACTGACCTGTAACACCGCCTAAAATATGGTCACTGTCCAACAGCGAATGTATTCCGCTGGAACACTCTTTCTACATTACGGGACGAATATTGAAAGAGTGGTCGCAGAAAATCCAAACGACTCCGTTTAAGCAGGATAATCTACCCATTTTGGAGATTACCGAGGAAATGACACTGATTTATACGCGCATGCTTTGAGCTACCGAAAAGTGACTCATTTTAGTTTTTACAAGTGACTTTTCCGTGTACCGAAAATAAGCTCCGAAAATAAGCCGTTGGCACAAGCAAACACCTTAAGACTCGATTTATTTGTTTTACCTGATCGAATATTCTTATTATCAATGACCCATCTTGGTAGGTCAGGAGGGCACCTAACCAGAATGCTGCGATGAATGGTTGACAAGCGCGCCTTTGTCGGACTTTCATCAGGGTTCGTCCATGTACAATCATGCTTCGACAAGTCAGACGAGTTGCTATAGTTGGTCCAGTGGCTTTCATAGCCCGTTCCCAGTGTTCAGCGGTAACGATTAAAGCGCTCCACGCAACGTGAAAACAAAATCAATTGAGCTAAAACTTTGACTGCATCCGTAGAACTAGATTTCATAGAAATATATGAAGATACAATATCCAACTCCAGGGGAAAATATAACGCTTTGACCGCAAGCTATCTCTGGAAACAATTCAGGAGACAAAGTGTGGGGTGAACAACTACTTTAAAACTTCGGGTAGCCGGAAAGTCTGATTCTATCCCAAGTACTCTACCTGAGATTCGACCTTGGTTTCAAGTAGAAAAAAATTCAGAAAAATAAATTCAAGTCGTCTGTTTATCAGGTTGCAAACGGCTGTCCTTGTACCGGCTGCTCACAAACCGTTTTCTCTTCTCGCACAAGCAATCAAAACTCTACTTACATATGTGTATTTGCATTCGTCAGGCGGTGGACATCTGCGCTTTTTTAAGCGCCTATTTATAAAAGTCAGTCAAGCTGTATAATAATATTGACTCAGTGTCCGATTTGCTTCATGCTTGAAGACTTGTAAGTGAATCGGCTTCTTTGCTTCGTTTTGTAGCAATGCCATTAAACGTTGATAATACGTGGAAAGCAACGAAGCAGAACTCAGTAGAATCCTTTTTCGCTATGGTTACCTATACTGTACGTTACACAGTCTGACCTGCAAGGACATATCTGGTTAATTTACGTCTATTTATCTTGGGTAGATCCTTTATGAATTTAAAGGTCACGCTAGTTGTTCATGAAGTTGTATAGTACTTCAATCAAAGGAATCAAAGGTTAACCTGTGCATAGGAACATTGTGGTTGGTGATTGTAGTGGGGTTCATCTAAGCCGATGCAACCAGGCTCATAACTCAACATGTGTTTGTCGGAACCGAAATGTGATGAGAAAGATGAAAATCATTTAGTGGTCACCGTGAAAAGGCACACCACACAGGCTTTACGCGTGTTTTACGTAACAACTTTTGAATCTGTACGGATGCATTTGGGTTTGTTGTATAATGCAGCTAACCAGAAGGTGCTTTCAACTGATTAGACTTAGGGTTTTCTGGCGAGTAAAGTCTGAGAGAAAAATGCCATACGGATGTAACGGTGGATACTACTGATGAGGCGTGCGAGTAGTATGTTTTCTCGTGAATCCGCTTCGCGTCTCTTGAAAAGTGAGATCTATTACAGAGTGTGTGGAGTCGCCCTGTAGCATTTGCTTGCATTTGAGTAACGGTCAGTGAATATCCAGGAAAGTTCAGGAAGACACGTTCAATGAGAAGACGGATATTCAGTTTTGTAAACAACAAGCAAGATGCATATGAGATTTCTGCTCCCCTGTCCAATAGTCTGTAACTGTTAAGTTGGTGTTTCTCTAGTAACCAACTCCGCAGCGAAGACATTCTTCCTTCTCACGGGTAGCAGCACTGTTCTCTGGATATGGGGCTACTCGCTTTGCGTAGGAAGTTAATTGCGAAGTTTCTTCACCAACCTTGACTTCACAACATCTGTGCATTATGGATGATTTGCTGGATATTTTCTGTGTTCTTAACTGATAAGAAACAAGCAAACTTGGACAAAGAACATAGTCACTGAAGATGTTACCTAGATTAGTTATGATAGTTTTTTTAGCTAAATGCCGGGCTCATTGAAGAAACTGGTGATAAACTGTGATAAAATGAATAAAACAAATGTTTGGATAGAGTACAGAACACACATTCGTTTATCAGCGGACGCAGCAATGGTTTATAAGATCACAGAAGCTTTCTTTCTTTTGCAAGTAAATGCGCGGTTCTGTTTCACCACTGAACATTTGGTGGACTATTTTGACGAATGCACCTACGTGTTCACCAAATATACACATTTATATGTAATCTTATGTGATTCCATTTGTGCGTTTTGTTGTGCAGTTATGTCAACGAGTGTGGTAGTGTGCGAATCTTAGAGTGCTAGGAATTTTACCGCCACCACAGCCATTGTCGTCCACTTAGAAGGTCCTTTTCTTGAAAAAAAACCTGCTGCTCAGTTTTGTTTTCGGTTGTCTCAATTTAGGTCCGGAATGGTCTCCAGTTTCGCCATCGATAGGTGTGCCAATTCGTTGCACAGCTTTTCACCAAAACACGCGCGTTTACGGAGATAGTTTTACAAGCTGCATTGGCATGTGCTCGAGCCAAAGTAGGATGAATGAATAGCCTGGTGGCCTTCAAATACATCGGGCGATACAATATGGATTAAGATGACTTAAACAGTACTTGTATTCTAATAGCTGACTACTATTCATGTGAACCGTAATCCAACCCAGCAAACTGAGTTACGCAGTTATGATCGAAGCACTCATCGTTAAATCTGTTGAGATGTTTCCAAAGGGCCAAAATGTCTTTGTAACTCTTGGACAGTTTGGTTATTCTGTTATACAAACGTAACTAAAGAGCGCTAATCTGGTGATGTCTCAAAGCTGGGTTTCCCCGAGGATCTTCAACATAAACCTACCCTATATTGGAATTCACAAATATCCTGCTTCATATAACTGATTACATAACTCGTGGTTTTGATGGTATACTGTGTCTGTTGTCCTGAAATTGTCACAACAATTTTAGGCGCTATTCTCTCACTTCCCGCCAAGTGATGCTCCTAGTAGTCTATACTTTTCCTTGTAGCCGTCTTCAAGATCTGAGCTTGTGGTTTTTTGATGAATTACACCTGGTTTACTGGCACTATATCAACCAATATTGCAGCATGGACACAAAAGCGAAGCTTGACCTTAGTTTAATTCATCCATTGTTCGGGCTTACTGGCTCTCCTCCGTCAACTATGTGTTTAGTATCCTACTCCCAATTTCAGTTGTAGACCTGACGGCTAAAATCAATTTTGCAAGCCTGGTTCTCTACTTCAAAAAACTGTTTTTACTTACTCTGCTTACCGCTTTCCATTCGCTGGCCGAAGCTAAAATAAAGTGGACTTTAAGGTTTTACTAAGAGGGCCATTTGGCGCAAGCTACCCAAAGTTCTGAACTAATAACAAAGGATAAATGGTGCAGGTTGAGAAGGCTGGGTATGCATTTTTTGTAGCCTCTAGGTTACTTGTTGCGCCAGCTGAACTGTTTCTGGGGAATTTTCACCGCAATTCTGCAGTCATCGCCAGATGCTGGACAGTCATCCCGCGCCACAGAATCTGCATTTAGCTCTTGATGGACCACAGAGCCACTCATCGGGGAAAATTTTAGTTCACTCAGAGGAAAGCCGTATTCTCACGAAGGTCTTATCTGTTGCTCCTTGACACTGTACAGTGGATAATCACAGTATGATGTCTGGATTCACAGGCTAACTTCCCAGCATAATATCATCAGAAAATAGCAGCCTGTGGATGAATTTATGTATAGAGTCAATCAAACAAATTAACCCTAGTTATAAGATTGCGGGTTTAGCGGAAAAAATCTACAAAAATAATATAGGAAACCAGTGGCTAAACAAAAGCAAGAAAACCAGCTTCCATATGTGATGTTGATCACAGATTTGACTTTATTTTGCAGCTTTTGCTTCAAAATGCACCCGAACGGTGAGGAACCGTACGGTCTTTCAGGCTAAATACCTATTATAGGCCACTGCAGTTAAATTTCGACATACACAGCAAGCACTTGCAATACCGGTAAGTGGCGTTTAGGTGACACAGCCTGCGATTAGCGCCAAGCATCTCACCATTTGTTTATCACAACTGTTTGTTTAAATAAATCTGTCATGGAGAACTGTATATACGAACACGACTGAAGTGATGAGCCAAACAACAACAGTGTCTAATAATCCGAGTGCAGTTGTATGGAGCATATACACAAAGCTGTGTTTTATCACTATGGTTTGAATGAATTGAATTAAATTCCTGTCGCTGCAAGTAGTTGAACGTTGGCACTGTTCTGCAGAATTCTGAACAACAAGAGTGCACCCAATTAATCCACCGCTAGGATTCATATCTTTCCTTACCAGAGTCAAACACGAGCCAGTTTCAAGTGGAGTTATGGGGATATAAGTAGATAATGCATTGTTCTGTGAAGTAAAACACGATAAACGGAACTGCCTGCCTAAGAGGTGCTCACATACAAGATTCCCTATACCGATGATTTATTTATGTCAGTTAATGCTTGTTTATCCTGGTCGGAATTTCAACCTAAAACCCCTTTCACAGCCCTGAGTTTACAGTGCTTTGTGTGGGCTACAAACAGATCGAAGACAACTTAGAAATTCGCCAGCAGAACATACCTTTTCCACGACAAGTTGTTTCACAGCATGGTCCTGGTGGTGAACTTTTTTGTCCCGGAAGACATAGCATTGGGCAGTGGTGCGGTTCATTGGTACATTTGATAGCGCCGTCCTCACAACGACACTTCCCACATGGCGTCTTCACCGACATCCAGATTTCGGTGTGTCTGTAGTGGACTCCAGTCAGTGGATAGAGACAGCCTGTCCAAAGAAGATTGGTGTAAAACAGTAAGCAACGGGATATTGGTAGGGTAGAGTATTTTTACAACTTCACTATGTATTCAGAAGTACAGATAAAAAAATTATGTTACGTGCGTAGAATACCAATTACCATGCCCAGTAGCAAGGGTAAAATAACGCGAGTCAAATGCCTTGAACCAAGCCTCAGATGGAGAAAGTTTATTGTCTGACTTATGATCTTGCTCTTCTCAAGATATTAGGTTAGGTTGACCACAGGTAACATGTATGCCATATGCAACCACAGAACCACAGAACAGGGGGAGAACTTACATAGACATGACACAATATTCATAAGGTTGCTGAAAAATCCTTCGACAGCCCACGACCGGTTTCGCCCTTTTTTGGACGCACCAGATAGGCACAGTCCACGAGTTTCCGTCAAACTTAGGTTCTACTTGAACCCAAATTGCGAAAAATTAGTGAAATACACCTATCCGCAAAAAATTTGGTTTTGCGAGAGATTGGAACCCTTGAACGCAGATGAATTTGTTCTTCATGATGTTCTTAAGCAGCTGAATGTGCCGCACCAGGCCGCCTCACGTTTCACTTGGTACGATATTTGAGATATCGCGATACATGTATAGACGTAATACACTAGTTACAAGATTGCTGAAAAATCTCAAGCAACGCACGATGGTCTTTCCAATTCTTTGAGCTCATCAGCTAGGTACATTTCTGGAGTTTCCGTCAAGCTTACGTTTTACTTGAACCCAGATTGGATGAGATTTGCAAACTGCACACTTTTGCAAGTTAATCTGATTACAAGGAGAGACTTAACTGAATCCTGCCTTGGGCTTCAGTTGCAAAATTATTCAAGATATCAAATTATTCTCCTTCTACGGACAAAGCAGAATGTTTGCCGGCCACATGAGTAGTCTTATCACGAAAAACCCCGTGCGGCTTTCTACTACAGTAAATTTCTTCACGATTCCGCGCGAAAAAAGACTAGATTTCGAGAGAACAACATTCAATTTTTTAAGACAAAAGTTGGTACGTGAAGAGGTGTGGGTGTGAAACTTGAGGCGACCTGGTGCGGCACATTGATTTGCTTAAAAACATCATAAACGAGAGATTCAGCTGCGTCCTAGGTGAGTCTCCCGCAAAATAAAATTGGTTTACAAATGAGTGTACTTTGCTAGGGAGAGCACTTCTTTGTCCGGAAGACCCCATTAGAGTGCTTTGTAATCGGAAGATTTCAAACTTCAAACAGTGAGTCGGTAACCGCAGACCTGTCACCCACATCGTAACTAAATGAAGTGTTCCATCAATCAATGATTTGCGACCGAGATGTAGCGGTTTTTTTAACTGGCTTATGGATAAAAGCAATGTTAACATCACATTTTAAATTCTTGCAACCTTGGTAACCTTGGTTGAAGTGATAACTACTGTTGAATCTGAACCACCTTATGCTTCTTATTCAACAGTTTGTGCACAGGAGGAAAGCAAAACAAAATGACTCTTGAAAAATAAAATTACGAGATCGTAAATTTCAAACTTGAAAATAGGCTGGGCTATCGGTTTCAGACACTGTTCGTCGTGTGTCCTTTGACGTGTTTGCCGGGTGTTACAAATGGGGTGCAAAACCTCCATTAAACGGACAGTTATCGAGAGTGCATGAGAAGTTTGCAAGCCAATTGCCAAGTGGGCGAAAAAAACAACAGCTACCTGAACAACACCCAATAAAATTGCACGAGCCAGTATGAATTGTTTTAAATAACGAGATTCGTAGAGCTTTCCAGAGCCTCGCGGATATCGATCAGGTGGAAGCGGTTGCGGGGACGCTTCTTCGTGTAACTGAATTATTGCAGCTGAAGGAGGGTTACTGATCATACATGAGGGTATTTTTGTTCCTAAATGGTTTCATTCTTGCTATCCAGCGTTCTCCTCTTTATTGGATCCAAGAGGAATTTTTCACAAGGCTTAATGAGAAATATTTTGGAGTCGTGCAGGTTATACAAGTCAATCAAGATTCGCAAAAGACACTCATTTGCAACCAAATTTGGTTTTACGAGAGACTCACCAGGAACCCAGCTGAATCTTTCGTTTGTGATGTTTTCAGGTAACTGAATTTGCTGCACTAGGCCACCTCATGTTTCAGTTGGTACGATATTCGATATATCGGGATACATGTACATTCGTAATGCATTACTCAGATTCAGCTGGGTTCCAGATGAGTCTCACGCAAAACCAAATTTGTTTGCAAACGAGTGTATTCCGCTAACGTAGTGCAATTTGCGTTCAAGTAGAACATAAAATTGACGGAAACTCGGGGAGTGCGCCCACCTGATGAGCCCCAAGAAGGGCGAAACCGGTCGTAGGCTGTCGAAAGTTTTTCAGCAAACTTATGAGTAGTGCATTACGAATATTAATGAAGATTCCTTCTGGGAACTGAGAAACTTTGGAAACAGTCGGCTTATTTTCGGTATACCTCAGTCTGGCAGCGCTTACAACAAAATGATCCATCAAATGCAAGAAACCGTAGGCTGGCAAGCTTTTTCACTTGAGAATGCAGCACTACCGTAAGCAAAGGGTGACAGAAAAATGAAAAATAATCAGCAGCTCTTGGAGTAAGCGGTAAAAAAACATTGCTTCCTGCTCAGTATCCTTAGGTAAATGCAATTTCACATAGACAGGGCGCAAGAAGAACATATCATATGTATTTCAGCTTGTGAAATCCTGCGCTTACAACCAGTCTACACGTGTTTGGAAAAAGGGAAAGCCCAAAAAACTTCCGGATGATCATGTGGTATAGGATCGTCCCAGTACGTTTATTCTTCCTCTTGTTTGGGTCTAATGAGAAATTCAAAGTTGAAATCTATTAAACAGTCTAGCGCACATTTTTCCCTCAAATAAAATTTGTTTTCTTGTCTGGAATGCGAATTTAGTTCAACTGTGACCCCACACAGCCACTGAACAGAAATATCGGGAGGAGAATAATTCTGATTGACAAAATACAACATAGCGCAGATGTCTGGGTACTGACTGACAACCTTGCGGGGTGAAACCATAAACAGACAACATCTAGGTCTTGTCTGCATTCCACAGTTTTTCCGATGAACGGTTAGACATTTGAAAGGGGTTTTCTTAGGCTGTTGTTTCCACAGGCCGATAATGTTCTTCAAATTGAGGTGAGGGCGAAATATCACAAAAGCACCCTTTGTTTTAGTGATTGGTGGTGACACATATATAACCAGGGGAGGAACAAGTATGCTGAACACCGACAATGAACGGTAGATTGAATTTAGATATTGTTCGTATATAAAATGAAAGCACCATTTTACATTTCGATGATACTACCAGTGTAACGGTGGATGATACTGATGAAGCATGCGAGCAGTCTATGTTTGGTTTCCAAGCTCCGCCCACGCATCTGATGGAAGGTGAAATGTATAACGGAAATTGTGGAACTGCTTTGCAGTGTTCGTTCACTGGTTTGTAATGTAATTGCTTGGTTTGTGTTTTCTAACAAAGGACTTTGCAATGAAAGGTTTCTTTCACCAGTAGTTTCATCTCTAATCTCCCTAGTGTGCAAACCAACATCAAATGACAGGCATACGTTCGTTTAAAACTTTATTTAGCTATAAATTAACGTTGCAAGGCAAGGCGGCGCAAGTCCATGAAGTACAGATAAATGGGGGTATATTTCCTTTGAGTTGCCGTTTAGATAATTTTTCCGTCCCTCGGTCGTCCTAGTAGGATAAAGCCTGCAAAATAAATTTGGTCATATTGAAATACGTTTTGTGATACTGTTTTTCCAAAAGGACTTCAGATGTGTTTTCTACTGCAAAAATGTGAAAGAAGCGTCAGTTTTGCAGGCTTTGCCTTGCTGAAAAATTCACTATTTCGTGAATGACTTGTGGAGTACTACTAATCAATTTGTGACATTTAACCAATCGGAACTTCTGATTAAACAGATACGTATACGGAACGAGATGCAGAACCATTGTCTCTAAACTCTATTTCTTTCTATTCTTGCTAGCAGTCCAAAACGTTTTTGGGGTTGGCAGCATTATTCTGGGTACCGTCTTTTTAATGACGTGGTTGAATGGGGTTAGCAGAAACTTCGAAGGAAATTAGAAGTGTTGTTACTTGTGGAGGCCCTAAGTAGTGTTCTGGCTTTTTTGCTTTTCAAGGTAAAGAGTGTGGCCATCGCCTAGATACTCACCGAATGAGTCTTTATCAGGACAAAGCAAGTAGGGGATTCTTCTCCGGCCAAAAATAAAAACATCTGCCAGTCTAACGCCTCAACAATTATTTTAGCACAAATGGTCATGCTTGCTTCCGATATGCTGAAACGGAAATTCCTTTTTTGACAGTAATTTGAGATAAACAGTGTATTAACACACAGATAACCTGATTTCCACAGCGACCCTCAGTGGAATTTGCATCCTACAGATGAAAAACGGCTGAGCAAAGTGTTCATTGGTTCCCTGATTTACGTAAATAGTAAGATTATAAACATACTGTTTAGAAATGAAAGTATCCCAAAAGTTGCTTGACGTATGGGCGTGTTCATGCTTGGACACTGTGATTGCTTACCAACCGCGGAGGTTGCGGGTTTGAACTTCTCTAAAGAGTATTGAGCCGCTGATAACTATACAGAAGACTGAAACGGGCCTTCTGAACAGGGTGACTTCAGTTGCAAGGATAAATCCTTATTAAAAATTTCTTTTTCAGGCAGGTTACTGTATACGGAAAACCAAGTTCGTTCGAAAGGAGCTTGCAAGCAGCAGTTCAGGAATGTCGATTGAACGATGATTTATTTGGTTCGTATCCTTGCTAATTCTCTATTGTGTAGTAGAACAAACATAATGCCTACAACTGTCTTCATATATCACAGTCATCCCAATCGAAGAGACTAGGAGTCAGTGTGATAAAATTGGGCAGTTTTAGGAATTTTCCCCTGGATTCCTCACAAATATGCAAGATCCTTCCAACACAAGGATAAGAGTGAATATTGATAAGGGCGGTTGGGAGTAGCTAAATATAGTCTGTTTGGTCCACTCTGACATTCTGCCAAAGTTTTTAAGTTCATTTACTTCCTCATACGCAAAGTTAGCGTACGCTATTTTTTACAGTGCATATCAAGCACAAAATCTGACCAACCGATATTATCATTGTTGAACGCTTGCTAACCGGGACTCCTTTACAACATATGGGGTTAATTAGGGAAGTACACCCATTTGCAACCAAACTCGGTTTTGCGAGAGACTCACCTGAATCCTAGCTGAATCACTCGTTTGTGATGTTTCCAGGCAACTGAATGTGCCGCACCAGGCCGCCTCATGTTCCAGTTGCTACGATATTCAAGATATTGCGATACATGTATATACGTACTGCACTACTCATAAGGTTGCTGAAAATTCTTCGACAGCCCACGACTGGTTTCGTCCTTCTTGAGGCTCATCAGGTAGGCACAGTCCCCGAATTCCCGTCAACCTTATGTTTTACTTGAAACCACGTTGCACGAAATTAGTGAATCACACTCATTTGCAAACAAATTTGCCTTTGCGGGAGACTCACCTTAAACCCAGTTGAATCTCTCGTTTGTGATGTTACCAGGCGAAACTGGTCGTGGGCTTTCGAAGAACTTTCAGCAACTTTGTGAGTAGTGCATCGCGTATATGGGGCTATTGTTTTCGGGACCAGTGGTGCGCTTTCTTTTGATAATCAGTAGCCTAACAATAGTAGCATAGGTTTAATATTATTTGTTACCCGGATTGCGGTTTAACTAGATGAAACCGTAGTCACAGCGCAGTTAAATTCCATCATAATCACAGTATGCAGCCAAGCTTATCCACTAAAAACATCCCGAAAGTCGTTTGCTAGTCAGTAGAACGTGATCATTATAACCCAAGTGACGTATTGCATATTGGATTCCAAAGCGTTTTGCAATTTATTGGAAGAATGTTGGGGCCGATTGAGAAGTAATCGTTTCAGAGGAATTGGCAAACAATCGGTATTTCTATTATTTGGGCCCAAATAATTGCACTTTACTTATTGTGAAAGAATTTATTAGCGCTGTCTCATTCTAAGATATACGCACTCGCTGAAAAGCCAGGATTCCAGTCGACGAATAGGGTAGTCCAGTAATGTTGTCATGGCACGACAGTGAACCCAGAATCGCGCATTCTCCGTGCGGTCCCGCCGCGGCTTACCAGCTACTATCTTGCGAAACGATGATCGTACGTGGCAAAATGGTGTGAAGTCAAAGTGGTAGCTACTTGGCAAGAAGTGCCACAAGTCCTCTGCATATTGGTTTTTGTGTAAACAGCAAGCTAGAAATAGGTCAGGTATGTTCCTGAGGCGTCTATGTTTTCGTCTTATTGATTTAGCACTTCAGTGTCAGACATCCGGTCAGACCACTTGGCAGTCACCTAACTTTGGAAAGTAGCCAGGTGTCAATCAGCATTGGTCAAAGCTTGTATGCACCAACTAAGCACGACCAAATGTCAGTCCTCACGCAGCTGGTTTGAAAGCAATAACTACTTGTTTTGCCACTGATGGCCATAATCTTTATGCTGAAGTTGATGCTTTCTGATTTCCGTTTCACGGTATACGAACAAGCAAAGACAAAGTTATTTATATTGATGTGTCTCGAGGCAAATTTAATGTTCATCCATTTTCCATTAGCTATTCTGACAAACTTCAAGTGCCAGTTCAAATGTCTGCTGCCAAAAACAGTAACCGGTCCTGTTCCTTTGTTAGGTAAGCTGCGTTTGCCGGGGATTTGTTACTGCTATGTTCCATGGCTGATTACGTTTCTATTTAGTAACGTTTTTGTAGTTATAGATAAATGCTGAACTGTTCATATTTTTTGGATTAACTAAACGGTCGTACGTGCGCAGTTCATCACTAAAACTTTTCCCCATCAATTTAGCGGACCACGTACACAGTGAAGATTAACCCGAATTATTCGACAATCCAATGTCTTGCAAACAAATGCACCAAAGTATCCTGGAAATACAAAATGATTCGGGAAAACTTTGTCGGGGCTGATTGGGGACTCACTGATGGAGATGAGCGGAGATGGCATGAATGGTTTTCCTTACACAATCAGTTGGCGGTGGATGACCTTAATGGACCCCAACCTTATATTCTGTGAATGTCCTTAGCCCTGTGGACGCGAGGAGGCAGGCGAACAGCCGAAGGATGTTTGAGGTTCAGCGGCCCACTTATGCTGACGCCGAGTAAAATCCCTTCTTTTTACGAGATTTCATATTGATAACCTTAAAAATTGTCGTACGAGAGTTTAGATCCCCTCTAACCATCTGCGAAAAACAGTAATCAAGTACTGCAATACAGGTACCCATATTCTGCAACATCGGAGAACTACGTGCGTCCGTCTGATGATGCGCAGATGAAAGAATGAACCTGTTCCAAGCAACTTATTGTTCTTCATCTATAAAAATACTGTCTCACTGCGGGTCGTTTATCTACAGGCCTATCTAAAACGGAAATTGAAGTTTTTCAAAAATACCCGAACGTAATCATCTTGCCGGAATTGTGGGCCTTTTCGGGCTCAAAACCTACTACTCAGCTGAAGGCAGGAAGGTGGTCCTTGATAGTGACTTCCAAGTGGTCTAATTGGTGTAATTACGGATACACTTTAGTTGGTCTAAGTTTTCTCTTCACAGTCCATCGGTTCTCGCGACTGGATATGGCTTTTTAATTTCAGGAAATTCGGACACGTAACTCAAATAAAGTTAGTGACGCACCAGATTGCCAAATTTCGAAACAATCAAGCCCTGCTTCGCGCAGTGACGCAGGTGCTAGAATGGCAGTAACCACCACACTTTGGATATCTACCAGCAACGGTGACCAATCCTTCTTCATTGAGGTTGTTAGTGTGGTCGCCGCCTTCGCGTCTGGTTCACACTCACGCAATGCGTTTGCGGCGAATGTGCTGTTTAGCGAGTAAAATCCGTGCGGAACGCCATCTCATGATCATTTGGCTAGAGGTGTGGTGTTTTGTTGAATTTGGGTAACAGAGAAACACCAAGTAAATATGCATTTGGTCTCAAGTGAGTTTCTACATTAAATAGATATAAATCGGTTCTTGGAGAGGCCATATCATGTAAGGACTGGAATCACAAGGTAGTGCTTCAAAATTATTGTTTCGCTTTGATGATATCAAAACATAGGCAATTAGAAAACGCGTTCATGGAGTCGGTCACTGAGCACAAGCCGAGCGTGAATGTGGTAGACAAACATGCGTGTTCCAGATCTATATGTTCTGTATCGCTGTGTTTTCGTGCGTTTCCCAAGATACTCCTTGGTTTGCTAGGCTGAAGTCTTTGGTGAGGGCTAAATACGCCTAGTTTGGGTCACTGCATCCCTTGGCCTTTTTTGCGTGAGGTAACCACGGTCAGTTGTATCTAGCCGTCTAGTACTCGCTTCTTTTCTTAGGAAATGTTTATGCGTATACTAACAAAGATGGGTCCTCCAAACAGGATGCAATCGAATATGATGACCCACTGTGCAGAACAGAGTTATGCTTTGAATAACGTCCTTCATGGATATGCTGTTCCTTTTTATAAGTGCGCATTCCCCTTACATTTTGAAAGATGCGGATTTGCACATAATCACGAGGGTCGTACACTGTGCACGGTGAAAATACGTTTCACGGTGTCCGTCAATCCAGAGTGAACACCCAGGATGGATACCGCTCTGCTCCGCTATTCTTCCATTAACAAGCTGGTTAGTAGGCGTCTTTGGTTGAACTGTTTCGGACAGTTAAGTCAAGCACGTGTGACTGTTGTGTAGAGTTTTATGTCAAAAACTCACCTTTTTCAGCTAATTAGGTGCTGCTGTTTACAGTGTCGTGTCAGGTTTTTCATTAGTTTGCACGTTCTTTAGCAGCTGGAGGTTTTTAGTCTTTGGCCGGCTTTTCTTCCAATTCATAAAGGAACTGCCTGCACCGACGGCGATCCACATCGATCCCTCTACGACCCGTTCACTATTTATTTTATACATTAAGGAAGAATATCAGAGACTTGAAAGGGATACTTTACTGGTAATTCTGGACAACTCTGTTTAGCTAAATCTGAGATAATTCGGAGGACTGCAACCCATGGTGAGAACTTCCATAAAACTATCTTGTACATAAATATCTCAGGCTGGTAACTGAAAGAGCCCTTCAGGTTCGTTTGATTAAGAACAGAAAACAGTAAATCCAGACTAAAGAAAGTCTGTCTGAGACGCTTGCCAAAGATATTGACTCCTGAATCATAGAGTGGTGGGATGGTCCATGTGATTAGAGCGAGAATTTACTGACCGAAAGGTCTGTGGTTCGAACCCTACCTCTGCCTCTCGACTTCCCCTGTCTAGGCTTGGGCAACCTGACAGTCTCCCAGCCCTTGTGCAACCTTTGGGTGTCATGGCAGTTGGGCACCGAAAGAGTGTTACAGCTTAACGATTTTTTGAATCATAGAATCAGCTTGGTTCATTTGAATCTTTCCAAAACGTCAAACTAATTTGCAGATGGTTGTGTTTAAGCGACCATGTACTCATCGCGTCTATAATATAATTGCCTATGCATTACAAATGCCAGGTATTACCTATAATTCGGTGAAGCAAAAGCCACAGGTATCTACCTTCACAACTCTCCAACGCAGTAAGTTTACTGTAGGGTCTTGGATAACAAACGCCAAACAGTTGCTCAGAACCATTTGAAATAAATGGGTTGGAAACCAAACAGCTGGAAGCATTTATTCGGCGTTATTTTTCAAAACCACACTCAAAGTCATCAGAATCCGTTTTTTGTATTTCATAGCACGAGTCAAGCTATTATTAAGCTGTTTATTAACTTGTAACAAACCAATGCAAATTGTTTTAGACTGCCCGAACGTAGCGTACCATTTGCTCCTATGTGCTTGATGTTCTCGAAAACCACAGGGTTTTGAGGAGGCTAGAAACCTCTGTAAACCTCTTGAGGGACAATTTGATCACACACCAATAAGGTTAGCATAGTGCACTTAAAGTGCATTGCACAAGCAGGAGAACGTTTCTTGTATGAGAAATGCCGCTAAAGAGAAATGGACGGCACGTTTTGTGATAAAGAGGAAAATATTAGGAAATGTTTCGTTTTTTGGAAGTGTGAACCCTGAATCCTTAGAATTTCACCAGTATCTCTTGCTAGACATCGGGAGCCATAGTAAGATGAAGAGTTCCGATTTACTTTTTCCAAAGTTTATAATCGCAACAAGTGCGTTTTGCTTGATTTTACATCATGCGCAAATGTGAAATCTTACTTTCTCACACAGAGCGGATTAGAACTGGTATGAAAGAATGGTGTGCAAATATGAATAACGTTTTATCGAAATTCAGTGTTTATTACCAGTGTGACAAAAGATGGATAATATTTAATTTGTTCGGTCTTGTGGAAATCTATGGGGACTTCATGCACACAAACAATTCGACGTGAAAAATGGTAAAAATAGCAATAAATTAGCTAGCGTGAGATTCTTAGACTTCAGCAAATGCAATAACTCATTACTACTTGAATATTGTGCGCAATTAGAATATCGGTAGTGGTGACGTCATGAGATAAAAAATAGGTGGATTAGTTTTATTAACGGAAACTAGAACCAAAAAGCGTTGGAGGTTGTTTTGTGTGAAGATAGTCTACCCAGGAGGAATTCTAAAATAATCAAACAAAATTTAGTAGGCTTTAAAATAAGCCCGAAACTGGACTATCTCTTGCTGTACAGTTAATGTTGCTGTTACCATGACTAGAGTAACGACAAGTAGTTCAACAGAGGACTGGGAGGGGAAGACACTAGTGCATTTCATTTGTGAAGCAAGCCTACAACATCAAATAAAAGCAAATTAACTTCTGATGCAAAAGCTTACAATGAAGGCTGCTGAACAGGTTAATAGCTTCTAGAAAAATAAGCATCTGTGTTGAGCAAAACTATGAATCTACTATTGGGTATGGATGGAATCCGCATAAATTGCGTTAAATCATTCCGCTGGAACATTTCCTTCTAGACAGTCTCAGGAAGGTATCAGCGTATCAATAATCAAACCAGGAGAATACATCAGCTTGATGCCGTTTAGTTTTTTATACTTTAAATGTACCGGACAATGGCAACTAGAAAGACCCGTTGACTGAGTGAGTAAAGTTTTGGCATACCACAAACGCAATATTTGAATCCTCCTCCATTATGGAAAAGTAATTGCTGAGAAGACAACGCACTAAGTTCTCTGGGTTTCATTTTGTACCGTTTTGAAAAGAAAATCGGTTGAAGCTGCGCTACTGTTATTCCGGCTTGTATTTCAATCACGGAACCCCTTGTAAGTAAAAAATAATCAGTATTACTTCAATCCATTGAATGTGTTTCCGATTTGTAGATCTCATCTTAAACAAGGGAACGTGATTTCGCATGTACTGTGTATCCAAAGATGCCTGGTCTCGATTTTTTGACGACATGTCATGTAGGCATGCATTATACATCAGGATTTATCATATTCCATGATACTGACGGGAAATATGGACAAATACTATTAGCGAAATTTTTACATATATCCTGCCGCAGTTTCGTAGTTAGGACAAGAAATGTGTTCTCGCCAAGCTGACCGAAATTGGAAATATTGGTATGTGTGCATGTAACAACAAATGTTGCCTCTTGTTCTAGCATTACTTAATTTCCAAGCACTGTTTCGCTTAAAACCGCAACTGGAGTCCGAGACCTTGCTTACTTTCCTTCGATATGTTAATTCGAATCTTTTAGGAGCATTAGGGTGGAATTATATTAGGTCGCTTCTGTTTGCCTTTGAAAATTGAAGAAAGTTTAATTCAATCCGGCATTTGTTACTTACAGAAAGGTTTTCAGGGATGGTAAAACGCAGCCGAAAAATCTTGGCTACCTAAAACCATTGCATATATGTTAGGTTGTATTAAGAGAAATCAACGAAATGTGCAACTTTCAACTGTTTTATGGGCAACAGAAGTCAAGACGAGTGCAAACTGAAAGCTAATAGAGAACAAATTGGAAGATGACACATTTCGTCTAGGTCTCTACAAAGAATTCCAGAAACAATTCTATGCAGTTATCCGGAGCTACCGGCACAGTCCATCGCGTCGCCTGGAAAGTCAGTGAATGCGTCTTGCTTGGTGGCCGCGCTACGGATAAGCCCAAATGCAAACAACCAAAGATTTTGCAGTAAGGCCAGTCTAGTTTACTATTTAAGCATCAGTAGATTAATTCATTAGATCCTGAGTTTTCGTTTTGAAAATGGATCTATTTTTAAAGGAGAGGTAGCTGAATTTTTTCACCGAAGGCGGTTGGATAGAATCTGAAAGCTACACAATTTACTTTCGTATGTGCCTGAGTGGCTGTGAAGCCTGGGTGCTTGCTTAGTGAACTAGTGTACACTACTAACCAAAAGTATGCAAATAAGTTATCCCACAGTGGTTACTCATGTGGGTTGATGTCTTCTCTTGGCGTTGAGCTGAAGCGATAGCTAGTCTAACACCTGGTCTAAATTTTGCACTGAATGGCTTCTTAAATCACTCTAAGCTAAGAAACTCATGTTTGTTACAAACAATCACTACAATTAAGATAACCGATGGATCTAGCTAACAGAGGAGAAGAGTGAACTTCTCTATGTCATACTTTCTTTAAAGAAGTAATTCACACAATCAAATATTGACAAATTTCACACGACATTGAATGGTGAACAAACGAAACTTCGCACATGGTCCATCGATCCACGCTTTTGGCATAGAGACACTGTGCGTGTTTCACAGAGGATAATGTGAGTTTACAGAAATCGAGGTTGGAGCGAGCCAGTGAACCGCACAGTTAATCTACATCAGCCAAAACTAGAGCACAAACCAGTTAAGAATTGCAGGCACAATGGACGTGAACACACTTGTGGTCATAAAATGTATTTTACTACCTCGTTGGAAGTTCTTTTTGAACTTCACATAGTGGACGATTCGTACTTCTAGGCGAGTACCTTGGAAGACACCAATTAGCCTGTTGCGAGCTTTCTTGACGTCCCATTGACTCGAACAGCGCAGTAGGACGCTTAAGGTCTGTGCTATCAAATAAGACGTAGTCACCTGCATTACTGTTTATATGAGCGATATTTTTAGCGATGGTTCTAGCTGAGGTGTGATCACAGCATTGACAAACTCTGCCACACATTTGATTTGATGCAACTCGAGTAACTTGGTAAATATATATCATTTGCATTTCTTTGACCCTAGATTTCATCTTTCGGGTGATACATTATCTCGGCTGTAGACGGCTGTCAACTCGTTAAAACCAGAATGGAGTTTTCCAAAAAATATTTACCTGTTATACACGTTTACCGATTTTGAGGAAGAGTTCAAACTCCAGTTGACTGCAGGCAGAGTAGGTTGGAGTAGGTGTTCACTGGGATCTCAGAGGAATAGGTTAGATTATGGAACGGGGGCTTGCCTCCTGAGAATTTCCCAAGACTATCTTATCTGGTAAGGACGAATAAGGCTGTAGGCGTTCCAACGTTGGATACGTCATGAAGACATTTTTAATCCATTTAAATCCTTGAATTCACACAGTTTGAGGATGCGGAAATATGGCAGAAGCACACTAAAGTTCCTTGTTATAGATTGTGCAAAACGTATTTCATGTAAGATCATCTGAGATAAACGATGTAAGGTAAAGTCATTAACGTAACCACTCCATAATCCATAAATAAAATACATACCAAACTATGTGCCATTCTTGACCTCAGAGCAAATATGTTAGTGTTTGGATTTTTGTTACATTTGGCGCCACAAACTTCGGGAATGACTGAATGTCTCTCACGTCATACTATAATTATGGCAAGCCATATATTAACACTTCTGACCGATTCACGGTAAAGTAACTGTTAAATCTTTGAAGTAGTCGATAGCAGTCCAGTTAGTGACGCACGTAAATAAAAACTGCAAATGTATCCATTCCTGTCCGGTTTCAAGCTGCACACGATGAATCTGTGTAAACCAAATGCCAAAACAGGAATCAATATACCCTTTGTTTGAAACGTTTTTTACTAAATGGTCTCCTGACTCGCGTGATCAACCTGGGATAAATCGTCAAGTGACGGCTGAATTAAAATGCGCAAGCGACTGAGTTTGTTTCGGTCTCAACGCATTTTGGGTGAAAGGCCATATTATTTTAGATTTGAGGACTCCGCCGAAAAGCTTTAGGTCAAAAACAAGTGCATACAAAAAGGTACCAGAAACGAAAAACCGTGTGAAACATGAAAAAGCTTAAAAATTTTATCCCCAAACCATTCCACCATGTAGTTTTAGGAGGCAAGTATAAGCAGCAAAGTAAACAGATGAGAATATGAACAATTTAGCTAACTCTGTTCTATGGGAATGGATGAATGTGGCGCACAGATTTAAAGTGGGTGGATCATTTGCAGAACTGACATAAGGAGAAGACCCATATCATTTTAGGCAATACTAATAGGTACATACGGGGGAGAATCTACTGTCAGTCAATTCTTTCGAAATCGCAATATTATGCTCTTTCTTCATCATCTTAGATATATTACTCATCTTGTTCTTGTTTATTTTGAGATCCAATATTAAACTGCAAGTTCCATAGAGCAACGGACTTAGGTGCTAGTTACCTAGAGTTTCCTTTGGAAAGCACGCGGTTGCAGCGGCAGGCGGACAAAATCATTTTCGTCTGGGCTTGTGCAGAACACACCTAAGTGCCTTAAAACTTTGCGATTATTTCCATTTTGATGCTGTGGTTTTGGTCATTGTTACAAGGACTCTCTCACCTACGAGCAATTGCCGCTTACAAACAAGAAGGCGTGAAATGGAACCTTTCACCGACCCTTTCTAAATCAGTCAAGATCATCTGGTCAGTTATCATCCAGTTTCAGCTTCAACGAAGGGTCATTCAACCGAGCCATTCTTTCTCCTAGTTTTCTCTCTTTGGGAGAATCGATGCATTAGCAATGGAGGCAGAATGCATGATACAACCAGCGTGCAGATGGAGAATGTCTTTTACTTAACATTCTACAAGGGATAGAAGAGAATGTGGAATCCATAGTAGCTATGCTCAAATGAGCTGCGTTCGACCATATCTTATTAGACATTCCGGGGAACAAGTGAAGTTGGTGTTTTTAAAGACTTCGTACATTGTGCATCCGAGTTTGCAGTAGTTCTTACTGAATCGGTCCTGTCCAAAGGCCACATCTACCATGTCATTCTGTCAATGTAATACAGAGTGTAATCAAAGGAAGCAAAAAAGGTCTTACCGATTTCAAGGCATATTTTTGAAGGGTTATTTAAAAACATATATTTGGTGACAAGTTAGACGCTACCACTGTTGAAAAAATTTTATCATACGCAAAAATTCTATAAAAACAAAACCTATCTTTAGGGTCAAATATGAAAGCAGCTGTCTGAATTCATTGTGAAACAGCTGTGCACGAATAAATCGATTTGACGATACAGCTCAGGAAGATGAGAGAGCTAATTCGCTAACAAGTGCCGAAGTGTGTGTATCACCAAGGTACACGTTTGGTGGCGGAACTTTCTTCATTTACCGACAAAGGGTTAAAATTAGTCAAGCTACAGCAGCAGGAAATTTTCGGAAAGCAATCGCACTTTTAATGCTTGCGTTCATTTTACCCCCCTCACCAGGCAGTATAGACCTTTCAGTTGATTACTAATAATTTTGTTACTGTAATTATTACGATTAATAAGAACATTAGTAATAATATCAATGATCCGCCCCGAGTTAAGTGCCCAGTGAACTTTACGTCTCCAAATGTCCTTCAGAAGCAGATATATCACATATATCCAACTTTCTTAATCAAATTGTCTCGACAGTCATCCTACCAATTCCATCAAACCAAACGGTAAGTCTGTTGTTCGGGTAGCCACGACCTTCAACAAAACTTTCCACACCTAGATCAACAAAACTACATAGATCTTGCATCACTCCGTGCAACTATCTGTAAACGACTCCAATCACGTATGCCGTCATTTAGGCGACAAATCACACATTTGCGGTAGCATATCGGCTTTTAATTTGTCTACCCTAATGTCTTTCTTATAGAAGTTGCTGTTATTTTTCCGGAGTTGGCGTCGCCTTGCTTAACCGGAAAGTATTTGCATTGCTTGAAAGCGAGAATAGAACCTTTATCTTTTAGACTGCCTCCGGTAGACTTATCCACAAAGCAAACAACTGTAAACGATTTGATGCCCTAGCAAACCTTAATCTACAATTTGCACACGTTCACAAGTTCAAAACTGTAAACCACAAAATCCTACAGGGTTTATATGACATCTTTTAATCACGGTATATTACTCAAGGAGATACACGTAAGCTCAAGTGTCCACTTATACCTGCTCAAACGATTATTAAGTTATTGATGTTTGCAAACTCTAACTGTTGAATTTTTTTAAATAGGCATGCAGTGGTAACCCCACATTAGAGAGTACGCTCCGTTTTGTTGCATGTCCATTTTTCAGTTATGCTCATAATATTCACGTGAGTCCGAGTTCATTTAAGTAGTTAAATGTCCCTCTCAATTTATTCCCGGCCATCTTAGTGTGTCCTTACTTGCGCGGCCTTTCAGTGTCCGAATTACTCAATAACCAATAAAACATCTTCTGGGTGCGCCTGGCTGAGAGCCGCGCACAACTAGACAACATTCATAACGACGAGCGAAATCGTCCCTTGACGCTTAGTGTTTACAAACATGGAGGTGACCGGGCTGATTAGAATCCGCTTCGAATTTACAGCAGGGGGTTGCATCAGCTGACGACAAGATCAGCAAATAGTGACGTTTACGTTTACGTTACGATGAAGTGGATTGAATTATGTATTATCCAGTTTTATGGGCTAAGTGTTTGTCACACATGTGAATTCCAAAAAAAACATTACAGTGGTTTTGTTGCTTGCGATTTTAATTTCGGTTTTGGTCAAGCGTCATTTGTTAGCACCCGGTGAAAAAAATCTTAGTTGATTCAGACCTATGGGCACTCTGCGATTATCTTATATTTTTGTATGAAAATTTCACAGGAATTTTATATCTTCTCAAGGTAATCACTAACCTTTACCACCCAACTGACGACACTTTTGCTCCAGTCAGTCTTTTTTGGAAACAACTGCTTACTTGAATATTTTTGAAAGCGCCTGACAGGAAACAACAATCTATGCAGCTTAAAAAGGCTTTCAATTTAAGACATTCATGATGTTTAGCAAATTCCAAGAGTAAAATGAAGTTCAGTAAAGTTGTTTTATTTAAATCTCTAACATATTTGGTGATTGGGTTTGTATCGAGTACCGTATATGGTTTCAGTAAAGTTTGTTGCTGATGACTGATTGGTCTGGTTTTAGACAACTGCTTATTTAAAGCTGGTATTGCGTGAGTCGACTGCATGAGCAGAGTCAGTAGGCATGTTTCTACGTTGCGTATTCTGTGAAACGTACACTGAACAGGCAGAAGCTGTTTTTGGGCATGTTCCCTACCTGTGAGAACGCCTTTAGTTTCATTTAATGACATTTTAGTGTCAGTTACTTTATTACTTTACGAAGAAAAATAAAACATTTACATGTATTTGAGAATTGCAACTAGTAGAAAAATGTACAGAAATCGGGGACGCGGACTAATGTCACGCGACGCTAACTTAAGAGGTGACTTTGCAGTAAGCATCTTACCAGCGTAGGCACATGTTTTGTCTACAATCGCACAGTTTATTCAGTTTCTCGCATAAGCGGTAGCTGAACAATCCTTCGCGCAATTTCCACAAGAACAATACCTGGCGATGAAACCCTAGGGCTAGTAATAATTGCCTTTAAGTATAGTAATAATCGTGAAAGAAAAGTTATCGGTATCACGAGAAATGCGTAAAAGAGACTAGGTGTTCTAGTTTGCTAGTTATATAACAAAAGTGTTCAAACACTGAAGTTTGACTTAGTCTTCCTGGGGTAGTAACTTTTGTGGTATTGGATCGAAGTGCCTGGGGTCAAATACAGAATAAACGCTGCGCTTTGAAGCAAGAAGAGCGAAAGAATATACGTACTCCACTTACTTCAGCATTATTACCATTCAGCTCAAGTTTTTGTGTCGGTTCCTTTACTTGAATGATGCCCTGAAATGCGCCTGGTTATGTTTCTGCCTGATTTTTCCTAAATACATTGGTGATCATAGTGCTAGTGACGCCAATATTCAGGATGGCGTCTCTCTCTAAAAGTTCGAGGTGCCTGGTTGAACAAGTGTTGTAGATTGTTTTACAGAATTAATCAAAAGACTTAACATAGACTTGCACGAAAGTGATACTGTGTCTGCAATGGTACAAAGCATATTTGCTTTTTTGTACATCAAACTAAGTTCTTATCTGCACTGAGTCGAACGACTGACAGCGACCAGCCACCGCAGCTTCACAAACGTTTCTAAAGCAACAATTTTTGACCAGTGTTACATGTTTTTTTAGATAAGCAAACGTATTATATATTTTTTGATGAACAGGTGGACATGGCATTCCCAGTTACTGCGTGATCCCATGAGAAGTCAGTACCCAAAGAAAACGCATTTGAGCCAGGTTGGTTTCGGTTAAAGTTGTTACGCTAAACACAAATATATACTTTGAACCATGCATATAGATAATACCCGGCGTTAAGGAATGCTCCCTGAGGAATCCTGGCTGTGATAGGAAATCATACTCAAGTAAAAGAAACGAATGTTCTGACCAACAAGCAGAAACCCAACAAATATTAACTACAGACCATACGGTCGTTACCATGCGTTTATTAATCTATTTGGGGAATTTTAACTAGGTCTGGTGAGATTAAACCTGGGATTGATGAGTGGCAAAGCGACCTACTTCCACATTAGTATCTTACACAACGTGCAACTCATTTACTTATTCCACTGTCTTGAATTTCGGCAAATACTATTCCAAAAAGCTTACACATCGGTTGGAAAAAGCACTGAAGGGAGTTTTTCTTTACAATACATCACTAGAGTAAGCAACAAAATTGAGTAAAATGTTGCTGACTGCGTTACATTATCTAGACAGGGTTCACCACTAAATGTTTTCCCACGGAGCACTTCAGATCTGCATTCTATTTGTGGTATTGTCCAGCAGAAACTCTGTACGTCCTATCACTTTCTCAAAAGGCTTTCCAAAGGCTACCAGAAGTTTGTGTTTATTTACTTGTCTGGAATAAAACCTGTCCAATGGCTTTACCCTTTATGAGTAGATAAAGACGGTGTGTTGTAAAAAGTTCTAGAATTTGCAACCCCATTCGTGCTTACCACAAAACTCACCGAAGTTGTGTCACAGCTGTTTACAGACGTTTCATCTCTCCACATCAGGTCTGTCAAAGAAGGGTTCAACTTCAGATCCAGCTATCACCAATGTTCAGCATATAATCGAGCTGGCTGAGGAAAGTGATAACTTCAGATCTACCATCTATCTATCATCTATCTATCCATCGTCCGGCAACTTATCAGCAAAATTTACCACGGCAGATTCATATACAGTTTCGGGAATAATAATATACTCCAATACTATCACACGTGATAATGTCACACGTGATTTAAATGCATTTTGTAACACATGGTCCTTAACAAACCAGCCTAACACTGATTTAACGGAACGTTTTTCCCTTCCACCTGAGAAGCGCAAAAATTTTAACCTCCAATTAACCATGTTTTCCATTAGGACTGACTAGTAGATCGTTGCGATACGTTCACAAAGTAAGTGATCTGCTTAATGCTCAATAACTAAGTGTTCAACACGACGTCTTATAACCAAACTCAGATGCCTTTAAACTACCGGTTTCTCATTTGCTTGTGTGTGCGGCAAACATAGGAACGAGAAACAAGAACGAAAACCGGATACGTGACACGCGGACTGAGAAAACAGTCAAATTTAAAGCTTACCATATCTGCAATTTTGTCAGCTACAACCTGTTTCTGTGCAAACATTGTCACTGGGCTTCCCAAGGTGAAAAATTTCGGAGCGCTCAATCGCATTAACTTATTTTGGACTGCTTCATTTCAACGAAATTTCCTGCACTTACATCAGCGATCACGGATCTGAATTACATCTCTGCAAGCAGTGTCAACCCAGGCTAAGTTACCCAATCACTGTACACCATTCCCTTTGACAGTGAGCCTTTCTCTCGATTATTTTACAACAAACAGGTCCCGCAATGGTAGGTATGCATATCATCTATAGTTACGGTTACTAGAGAGCACTTGTATGTGATATGGACTTCCTTTTTGTCTGCAGCTCACAGACGTTCCGATGGCATGCGTCCGGGTATAACCTTCCTAGAATAAAAAAGTTATTTGTATAAGATTCGCAGAGATCTGCCTATGGAAATTTATTCAGTGAAATTTCCCGTGGTTTCCGGGGAATTTAGATGCAAAAACATACATGCACGAACTCGCGATATTTCGGCTGCCATACATCCGGGGGGTCTAACTGGCCAAATCGTCCTGTGGATAGAAAGAAACTTAAAAAAAACAAGACACTGTCCCTCAGCATGGTGTCTGGTGTCTAAGGCCAAGAAGCTGGTTCCATTCACGTGTCTACAACTACCTTGGGTAGCAATGATCCTCAACCACTAACCGTCGGTTTGGGCAAGCGACAATGGGGGGGAGGGATGCGTACACGATCTCTTGACGGATGAATACAGTATTCCTTGAAAATGATGTTCTTATTGATGTCGTAATGATGCACGTTTTAGCAAGCGTATTAATATACATTTTTCTGTAGATATCGCCCGTCCTGCTAACAAATGAGCAAAGCAAAAGAGCTCTTACCTACCTTTATAACCTGGTGTGGAAAAGGCGGGTTCAACGATTCTCCCCAAGTTGGGATAATGAATAAAGCCTTATCGGAAATTTTCAGGTATCTTTTTGGCAATGTTGTGGAATATAGGTAGCTCGGGTGCGCTGGTTGGTTGTTGGTCTGTTCGCCGAGCTTGGCAGTTGGATTGCAACCCAACAATCAACCATCTTTTTGTTTTAGAAGCCTTTTTCGCAAACAAAACTATGATCATTAATCCCACTTCTTTTCAGGCGAGTCACTAAACTATTTTGTGGGGTTTACTTCGGTTTGAGAAACTGACTTTTCTCTGAGGAGTTCTGGAAGTTCTGAAACCCCACAGGCACTTACAGCACACTCTTCCAGTTCCAAAATGTCCGCAAATACTGGTACAATAGTAAGGTTACTTTAACCATATTGGAACGTAAGTTATAGAAACCGAAGTCAGGTCGACCTATTTCCTACAGGGAATGCTTACTTGTGCGTCACGGATGGGATGATTAAAAGGTCATTCAGGCAAGGACGTTTGGTAGGTAGACAGATTAACTTTTATGGACCGTAAATGAGCAACATTATTTTGACCTGTCAACCAATGGTTATTGCAAAATACGAGGATTTTAAGCCTACTGAATTTCGAAAGCTAAACAGCTAGAACATGTGGGTCTTTGACTAATGTTTATATTAATACATCTCTCCAAATAATTTGGAACCTACTTTTTCAAATAAGATTCACATTTTTTTTCGAATCTTTGTAACTAAGCAACCAACTAGTTAAATTATCCCATGCTTTCTAGTGAGGAATTCTATTATTCTACAAAGAGGAACACCTTGATAAAGTGTTCTCTTTGTGCAGTAAAATGAGTTTATTCTTTCCAACGTAGTTACGCGTGAATCTCACGCCATTTTTCGTGTGTTTTGAATGTCTGAGTTGATTTTACCCAACTTTCTTCACAAGGTATGTGTTAGGAAAGGTGGTTCTACTCCTCCTAACTCATAAATGAAGGCCACCACTTTTGCTTCCCCCAATGTCTTCCAGTTTGTGTACGTTGATGGTCTGCATACACCATTCACGAACAAAGGTTAAATAAGGTTAGGTAAACAGATGAACTGAAATTTAGCCCCTTCATTGTGGACTATTATCGTTTATTTTTGAAGGGCATGGTCACAGACATAAAAAGTGAATGCAAGCGATGAATGCGAAAGGGTTACAGGAGAATATGAGATAAAAGAAAGAAATGTCTCATTCGAAGTCATGCAACCAACAGTTCCAGTCAGATAGGATGAATCCCAACGTACGTAAGAATTTTGGTAAGGAAACATGCGTGTAAAGTCTAACAACCGAAGAAAGGACAAACAATGCTGAGTGCTCTTCAAGGCGCGGTAAGCGCTAGCACAGGCAAGACTCGCACATCAGGCACAAAGTGTCCGTCATACTGGGTCTGGTGTGAGATTCAATGGCAAGAATGTACATTCAACGCCATGTGCCACGCATAAAAGTGTCGTACTTACGCAGAGAACCCACAATGGCGAGCAAACACAAGTCACTGACTGTGACTTTAGAAAGTCCCAGTCCGATAACAGCTTTGGCGGATTGAGGAAAGCAGATCCCTCGATAAGAGATGATCATCGGTTGGTGGACCAAAAAGTCCACATCACAACCAATAGCACGTAGAGCTGAGATTATGGCGAGGGAAAATTCATCAGCACCATACTTCTGCTTTTTCTCATTCCACACAGTCACTCCGCGCCCATCCGAGACTAAGCTGACGTCTATTACAGTCGCTCGGCTTGGACATTATCACCTACTCATCTGATAAAACACGGGCGTAATTTGCAGCGACAGCGTACACGTGACAAATGGCTCCACAACTATTTTCACACAGCACCATATGTTCCTGCGTGAGACACCAGTGTTATTGACGTTTCGTCCTTAGTTCTTTCAGGCCGAGAATCAGGACACCAATGGGCATGACACGCTAGGAGAGTTAGAGGGACCTGAAGTGTGTATCAGCTGTTACGAATAAACCCCTCATTTGGTGATTCTGACGTACCAGCAAGGGACGAATTTTCCATAACTTGGCACTGCTCAACTTTCATGCACTCCAAATTGATTTAGCCTGCCCTATTTAAGTTTGATACAGTTAGCCTTGCCTCGTCCTAAATTAGAAAAGGGTGAAAAAGTGCGCTCGCTTCATGGCAAGAAGCAGAGCCATGTGCCAGGTCCCACTGCTGCCCCAGAAAACTCACGCACCGAGGTCGGTATAATTTCTTCCTCATAAACGTCAACCTGGAGATTGCTTTGCATCGCGAAAGTTAAGAGTAAAGCCAGTAAAAACGAGGGCTATGCATAAGACACTATATGCATTAGCCTCGAACTCTCGAGTTCGCCTTAAATTTGGAAACGACGGGTGTATGGTTCAGCAGTGAAATTGTAAGATTTTGTGACACCAGATCCAACTAAGCCTCACGATGGTGCATGTGAGGATGTGAACAAAGTATGCAGTAAAAGATACCTGCAATCTCTTTGAAACGCTCGATTAGTTTAGCGTTACACCCAAGAGATCAAACTTTCAACTAACAAAGATTCTGGCACACAGTGCTGCAGACCAAAAGATACCGCTCTTGGCGGTTGGAAAATGAAAATTGAAAATATCTGTAAATGTTTCCATCGTGGGTAGTGGTAGTAGGGCGAAATAAGCGGCAAAGCACAGGTGACTTTGGAGTAAAACTTTACCGGCTTAACAGTGATACGCTCAGACGTCCGTAAGAATTAGCATTTTTGTTGATCGTTATAAATCTCATTTGGAAATTTGGTTGGGTTAAGCAAAGCCACAGTGGACACCTTACAGTGCCACATCCAAAAACATGTACTGGATGCGGAAACCATTGAACCAAAAAAAACTGTCAGTATATCGCGTTGTGTGGGGTAAGCAGGGGATCCAGGATGAGCACTCCAGAGGCACAGACCCTTTTTTATCAAAAAATATAGTCTCAGTGTTTGTTATTGCGCCAAATCAGTGCCTTTTTGTTTTGATCCCTTTTGAGTAACATTGCAGTCAACGCAGCCATAAACAAACGTGTGCCAAGGAAGTACTCAGTTTTCTTCCAACAGATGTGGCTTTGGACAAGCATGTTAATTTTGTTGTGTTTTGTTACGAAATGGCTCAATAAATATTGTAATCGACGATAGTGTCATTTATACTGGCACTCAATAGGGCCAGAAAGTACGGATGACCTGGCTATAAAATCGACACTAAACCAAGCGAGCGTTTAGGGAGAGCGCATTCCGTAGTTCTTAATTCTAATCTGACGACCAGATGGTGGATATTTATTTGAAACCTTTACCCATGTTAGGCAGAATGAAGCCGAAATATGTGCCTCTAAAAAGCTAAAAAGGTGTACCTACCCCCAAAGGGCGCTTCCAAGACATGTGCAATCTTAGCCACTCCAGAGTGTTGGAACTTTTTGAGAGAAGCATCCTCCCAAATAAAAAATGTAAAGTGTGGTTCAAATGCAGTGCATCGTACTTCACTTATTGCAAGGGACTGTGAACTCAACTGTTCAAAACACAATTAGAGCTTGTCGCGACACGAATTGTCAATAGGGAAAGTTTTTTCCGGTGCATGTTCGTGTCAACATTTGGTCCAGTTTGTGGAATAAAAGTACACAGGTGGTGTCACACAGCATATTGCCGGTGAAATCTCCAGATGGATTACTGACGGTGCTAAGAACTCTAAACGGGTAAACCCAAATGGAGCACTGCAGATTTTTGTTGTAGGCACAATTTTGCGATAAATACAGACAGTCGACCGATCCTCTAACGAGTGTTTTGGTTATCAGACTGCTTCCCCACTACAACGCGAGCATAGTAAGCAATGGTTTGGCACAATTTCAGTGCAATCGTTTCTCAAATAATTTTTTTAGTTGTAACGACCAAGTGATTTGTGTAGTTTAAGACGATCTGCCGAGGATTTTGTGGTAAAATCGGTTGGAAAGCGCACTGCTGTAGAGGGGATCGTCCACTGTTAAAAAGCTATGAATCTATTGGGGGAAAACACTGTCAGGTTTGTGAAGCATTATTTTCTGAAAATAACACTTGGAATAATAAAAGAGTTGGACTGGTCCACCTCCACGTAATTTGGCGACCATGCACATCCGTCTGCGAATGATCGTAAATTTTCTAACATATTCTTACTGAAACCAAAAACTTCGCTGTCATAAATAGAACCACTTATATTCACATGATTTGTTACGGCCTTTTACCTGTTTTTCCTTCCAGTCACCATACCATCAGTGCTCCACCAAAACTACTGACGTTGGCTAGCTGTATTTATTTTACCCGAGTATCTGCTAACAACAAACTTGCTAGGAAACTATTTTAGGTCAGTGTTGTAAATTTTCAGGGCATATCGCCGAAAATGTCCCTAAACAACCCTACCCCCTGTTATGTCTCGGATGACTAGGAAAAACCAGTACACCTTTCATCTGCGGAACACAGCTGTGTACAGCTGTGGTAAGGGTTGTAGTTTTTCTGTTGCATTAACTAGCTAAATGACTCATCAAAAAAAGCCCGGTGTTTAAAAAGAACCTTCTCGTGGTTAGTAATACAAACACATTCCGGAAGAACTACATTTGGAATTTACCAAAAGACACGGCCGTCCTAGTAACAGTTGTTCGAACAGTGGAATTTTTTCTCCTTGTTCTACAGTCATTGGTAGACGCATGTACAATTATTTTTTTTGCGACGCGAATACGTAATACAGTTGTTTGATAAATGCTAAAACGAAGGTGGGCTCCCTTTAGTCAGCAGAAGTGTCTTGTGACAGACAGTAGTTTAGGGAGATTTGAAAACCTACTACTTAAGTGGATGATTTTTCTGCAACGTGCGATAATGCTCATAATCAAGTAAATTGTCATACCATTAACTTTTAATCGTGGTGTAAGCAGATTTTATAACTTTGTTTTGAGGGTTCCTCCTGTCTGTGAGGCCAGTAAATCCTAAACACCTGTCCAGTTGGAAATCACAAGATTTTTTCGCTCTACACTCAATGAGTAGTTCAGAGAAAGAATGATTTCACAAGATGAGGGGAAATCCACCGATTGTTTACGAAACCTCTCTGAAACGATGACTACCCACTCGGTCACAAATATTTTCCAACTGATTGAAGATGAGCGGGACTTTCGTCCGAGGGCTAGTCAATGCGTGACCACGTGATGTGATTACCGTAAGTGCAAGATGAGTGGGGCTGTATTCTGTACAAATGAGAGCTAATCATACCGTTTGTTAGCCGCTCAGTACCAAACGGATGAGTGTTCAACCACCGACTGCTATTTCTAAACTACCTGAGTTTCGTGAGATGCGCACTGCTGATGATTCCCAATAAGGATGAAACAGCTGTACGGCGTTTCTCCTCTTTTGCGTATAGATTGATCTCACTGATGGAAAGAAATATCAACTGAGCTTTCTCCATTGGATGGTAAACGTAAATGACTATAAAAAAGCAACGGTTTGAATCTACACAATTAGGGAACTAAAAACGCACCTGCAGCCAAAACGCAAAGCTTAGAATGAAGGCGCGATGTGAACCATAACAATGAAACAACGGCATACAACCTGAAAAAATCAGCATTCCAAATTAACTGATGCGAACGTTCTAGATGCAGAGCAAAGTGATAACCAATTACAATTGGTCTACTTTCTAGACTGTGACATGACAGAAGGACATCTGTAGAGTAGAGTAGACTTTGGTGTTTGTGTCCCAGTGAATATGCAGAATACATGGTTCAATTTCACCCGTCTTCGTCATGCAAGATAACCCGTAAAATAAATGTTCATGGTTTGGCCAAGGAACCAAGAGGATTCTGACAATACAGATCTAGTGAGTACAGTTGAATAACCAAAAGCTTTATATCATTGGTCTAACTTTCAGATATTTGCACTGTACAAAGTCTCCAATGCAGTCAAATGTTCATGAGTAGCAACAATTACCTCTTCTCATGTGATTACCAAGCTCCTTGCCATCATGATCATTATCAGGGATAACAACATCAGTGTTGACAGTGACACTGCCATGCAACCACAACTTTATCTGATTATATTTCAAACCTTTTAATTAAAAGAAGAGAAAACGAGTGGGTGAGCGGGGGACCTGCTGATGGCCTAAATTTTAATTGCTCAGTCAGACAACGTGGAAATAAAGTGGCGACACAAACTCCATTGACACCGACCAGCCGCAATTCCTTGAATTTTTTCCAACCAAGCAGAGGTCGAGGGGACACATCCAGGAAGGCATACTGCACCAAAAGCACCCAAACCCTTCGTCATTTCTTTCACACTCTTCCACCAAACAATACATTATTCACCTCACGGTTTCGACCGTTGTGAAGGAGGCGCAGTGGATGGGGGACGGGCATATAGAGCGCATGACCGGGCCACCATTGTTGATTTTTCTGGATGTTTTCCGCGATTAAAGTACCTGATGCACAAGTAAATACCCGTTTTTTAATCACCTTGTTACAAGGTTTTTGACGCCATTCAAAACCAACGATGCTTCTGAGAAATCAGTGGACAAAAAAAACTCACACCATCTGTCCGCAAAATCTCTCAGCCACAGAACAAAACAATGCTTAGTGTAGGCTGGTAAACGCGACGCTTGAGACGCAACGATATGCCTTTTTGATGCCACAAGTAATGCAAATTAGAAAACGTAATTATGGCATTTGAGATTCGTGCACTCACTTTATCCGGCACATTTTCGTTAGAGCTAATACGATTACCGAGGTACGTAAAATTCTCCACAACCTTCACTGATTCTCCTTAGATTGTAAGAGGCATGTTCAGAGACTGTACCTTCTGGAGCATGAATTTGCACTTTGAAGGGGCTAGGTGCATGCCAAAAGATGGTTGGTGGTCGGTTTATTCAACAGTGCATGTGCTTTGCGCTGGTCCTTAAAGGTGACGGCGATGTCGTCTTTGTACTCCAGATCAACAAAGTACTCACCCGCAACAATTTGAATACCGGGGTTTTGAAGGCGTCCTAGGGTTTGCCTCATTATTTCATCGATTGGAGAACTTTAGCACACTTGTTGGACACCGCCTTTTGTAGGGAAGATTTTACAGAGCTCACCGTACAACCTCAAATCTCCAGGAGTAAGTGAATATAAGGACTGGATTATACTCACAAAATTCTGGCTCATACCCTGTTGAGCAAGTGTGGTTAACAGCACTGACCAATCGACGTAATGGGACGCACCCTCGAAGTCAATGTATAGCAAGATTGTGGGTCATCTGTACGTACGGCGTAACTCTAACAATTGACAGGGTGTGAAGATGTGGCCGACGCTGCCTCTACCCTATCGAGATCCCGCTTGATGCTCTTGGGACAAATATTCGCGAGTTGCTGTACGACCAAAAAGACTTACTGACAGCAAATGACTTGTTAGGAAGGGATTCAAAATGACACCTCTGTGGTTTCTATATTCACTGCAATTACCCTTTTTGCAAATGAACACTATTATTAATTCAGCTTAGTGGTTTGGAATAGACACTTTCTCCTAAATAGACACAAATAAGCTATACAGACTCTGACTAAGGAAATCACATTCATCTTAAACAGAGCAGGTGGAAGGCCGTCAGAACCAGCACCAAGATGATCCTTGAGTAAACACTGACACTTACACTTCTGATGTTAAAGGCGGCTCCATATTTACAGTCCACCTTTCTGTTGATGGCCGGCAGTCTGGATTGGAGGTAGCAGGTGTCCACCTAAATTGTTGTTCGAAATATTGTACCCAGCAGTCCAAACGTGCTTCTTTGCTGGATAACAGACAGCCGTTCTCACTGACAAAAGGCTTCTTAGTACTAGCTAAACGAATGAAGTAGAACAACCTACAGAAGTTTCCGACATTTTTTGTCTTTTTTCATTTCTTTCGCCTTTTCTGGTCCACCAAGCTTTACGGTCCACACGAACACTCAGTGTCACCTGGCGTCAGATGATGCGTCGGGCTGAGATGGGGTTGTGGTCGAGAGGACTATGTCTCCCGGCCTCCAGCAATCCAACCATCCTACCAGAAATCGAGAAGTTGGCTGTGTCGTCGCACCAACAGATTTTCAGCTCTGAGTATCACTGGATGTCAGTTCCCAGTGGCCGATTATAACCGAAATGGACGGTACGGGAAGGCTTTTTAGGAGCCCGTTCCGGACGTTGCGTTTGAATTCTGGGTCGATTAACTCCTCAATGGCTAAGCGGGTTGTGAGCGTGTTTCGTAGATCTAAAAAGCGCAACAAAAAGCAGCAGCGCACAAGCACATGGTTAGCATCGAAGCTGGCATTTCAGAGGGGACGGCAGGCATTGATTTACTTTCGTCACGGGTGACTGGCGGTGACGTGGTCAGTTTGTATTCGGAATTGGTTCTTTGGTAATCATCACGTCGTCAGGCTTGTTCCGCAGTTCCAGAAATTAGTATTGCAAACGAATAGTCTGTGATTGGCACACATCTGCGGTAGACGATTTCCGTTATCCGAGCTTCTCGTATACACTCCAAGACGGTTACACAATTAAGCTTCAGCAGCAATCAGTCTACCTACATTGGCGTTCATATCACCCCAACCACAACGATATCTGAGCATTTGTTCTGTTGGAAAATAGGACCTAGTGTGTCATGAAAGCTGTCTTCGGGCAGATTCAGAGCTGCGATCAGTTGGCGCGTAAACAGACACAATAAACAGGTTGCGGTAGACCTCAATTTCTCGAGATATTCGCAGATACTGCCAACTGAACCACGCAGAGGCGATCATCAACGCGTAGTGAGTCAAGTAGAGACGCTTCCGCTCGTTCGCTCAATCCAATACCCACCCCGGCATATCCAGCTGCAGCGGCCTCTGCATCACCATAGGTGCACATCCGGGACCCGGAAGAGTGAGGAGGTAGTCAGCTCAATTACAGTACTTGCGTCCTGTATCATTGATTCTGAAAGACATCATACCTCAGTGCAGAGGGAATCCAGCGGACGAGCGAGAGCCACCTGTTGACCTGCTTGCTTCAGTGTAAGAAAAATACAGTAGCTGAGTAGACCGGTGTTTGAAAACAGATTTTGAAGTGTTGAGGGTTACCACACTTTCAGAAGCTGCAGCTAAGCGTGATGCACGGCGAACAGTGCGGTTAGTCTTAGTACTGGTACTTGCGGAGACAGTATTCAACTTTGGGTGGGGTAGGGTAGAAGAGGGAAACCGTGATAGCGTAAGGTGGGAGGCGTCAGCAGTAGCCTGTTTTCGCTTATCCGCCCTGTTTGGTAGGAAATGCACTTGCATAAACTTTTAGAGTAAAAGTCGCCACACGTGTCCAAGCTCTCAACCTGAAGGGCCAGGAGACTGTGTTGGTTAGGCCTCTAACCACTGACCAATCTGGTATGAGGGACTCTGTGTGTGTCACAAGTACACTACCCAGTATGGGTCACGGAGGCATACAAACCGTCACACCATGTTAAGACACAGTCCGTTTGTGGTGGAGGCTCCTTAACAGTGCCCACTAGTTATCCCATCGTCTGACAGGTACATTCAATTCTAACGGTAAATCGACTTGACTGTTTTCAGGATAAGCAAACTCTTTTTAAGGCTTTGTAGTTTGGCGAATGTGCTCCTTAAGCTAGTGGCACCGACTGTGTTCAAACTGTTCAACTGTTGTTGTCCCTTGGCTCAAGGCGAATATTTTAATCCAGATATTTTTCATGATGACTAGCTCCACGAACTAAATTCCAAAAAAATTAATAAACGACTGAAAACATTCATTATAAGAAATTTATAGGCCCATTTAATCAGACACTGGATTAAATTCTGTCTTGTCTGACTGAAAAAGTAGAGCTGTTGGTCCGGTTATTTGGTACTAGAATAGACAGTTCGAGACAACGAAGCATCTTTGTGGCATGCTAGTATTATCTCATAGAATCAATAGCTATGAAGAGTTAAATTTTTAGAAAACCAAGAACGAAACAGCCTGTGAGGTAAACATTATTTCTGATGGTGCGGTAGACGAAGGGCATAACTGACGACTTTTTCAACGGATTTCGTGGCCTTTGGATCTATAGTTTTTAATGGAAAGAAACTGTAAAAAAAATTACTCCAGATAACGTGTTACACTTGTGAGTTAGGTTAATATCCTTTCTAGAACCTCATTTTTTAAACTTCCACTACACTGGTGTTCAAAGCTGGACAGGTTCTCAATGTAGCATTGGGTGGACTACTCAGAGACGGCAATTTACATCTCTGTATTCGTCTATCTAGACTTCAACGTCCCCTTTGCCATTAGCAGCAGTCTCATAAGCTATAATACCTTTCCCCGGTACTAGATCCATGCAGAGGAACCCATTAGCGTGACTCGATCCTGCTCGTCAATGGTGATCTCGATAACAGCTTTGCATTCCCAAGACATTAGACCGCGTGGAGATAATGAAAACGTACCGTTATAGCTGACAGCGATATAAGCAGCAGGGATGGAGGAGAATAAGTCGTCAACAAGCGTTCAATTAGGATTGTCAGCGACTTCACTGGACACCTGCATTCTTTCTTCTAATTTTTATTTGTGTAAAAATGCGTAGACTGAAGACATAACTGCAGCAGCATAACTTGCAGCAACTGACGAAAGTACCATTCACGCATTTAATCTGAGACCTGAGTGGAACCTGTTAAGCGCTTTGTCAAGAAGGTTCGCTTATCACTGACCGGAGAGGACGGTATTCCAAATGTAAGTGTGTTGATGAAGGCTTTTGCTATCAAGCTCTCTTGTTATACGCTCGAACCATAAAATATTCGGCCTTGTGTGCCTAACAGTAGAACGGATCTTTAGACAAAAGTGTTTTTACACTTAACGAGTGCAAAAGAAAGTAAACTGTAGCCCGAATCATTTTCAAAGCTAGTGTTCTCCTCGCAAAACCTAGACTTATTACTAAAAATTACCCTTTGAACCAGAAAATGCGGTGTGTGGAACTCATTGTAGGCATTGTTGGTGAATTGTGCGGCACGGACGCTATGAGTAAGAAATGACTGTGAGCGAGTTTGCCGGTCTGGATTCCTAGCAAACATCTATTGGAGCATAGTGAGAACGGTGGCAATGCGTTCAACTTGTGGTCGGAGTTGCAGTCGATGTCCATGTTCTTTTTACAAACTGTTTCTACACTTACTGTGGAAATCACGCATGGGTGGTATGTATCTGATGGTATTCATGAATGTCCACTGTCACAAATAAAGTTTGACAAACCCACTGAATACGTTCTGTTGCTAAACTGACCAGTTACCAATTGTGGACTTGCGGACTTGCGAACTAATTGTGGACCGATGGGCAAAATTTAGTTTGAATATTTATGGCTGTCCCTTGAGTAAAGCCTAGGACGTAGAAAGACCAAAAAGGATCTAAACTTTGGTACTAGTCTGAAGCTTTTACTCTGACGTGCATTTCCATGCTGCCATGACGTTTCATGATTTTGTATTCTGTTGCTTTTTTCAAACAAAAGCAGAAAATTTACGTTTAAAAAGTTGATTGGAAAGGGTTTATTTGTATTAAAAGCTTCTTTACTAAATTAAAAGTCCTTGGTAACATAAAGCTTATTTTGAGGAGTGAATTTCACCCTTTCGGTTCATTGTGAAGAAAGTCAGCATCGCGCTTAGAGGACGAGAAAATGTTGCATATATATCTGGGTATATCTGAGTATCCTCTTGAGTGGACAACAGCCATTTGCAATAGCTTAAAAACTGTTGCATGGATTTTGGCACGTTAACCATCTGTCGCAGCACTCCACATAGTCACGTGATTATTACCTAAACGGGGGAATATCTGAGTAGGCGTTAGCTGCACCAATGAAAGACAACTTTGCTGTCATGCGCTCCAAATTCATTCTTTGGCTGCTTGATGTCAGGATGAATTCGTGTCACTCCAAGTATTTGAATGTGGCTTCAAACGACGGTATTCAAGGTTTCTCGCATTATGAAAGTAGACGTTGTCATAAATCAAGCTTTAATGATCCCTTGTTGCCCTTCTAGTAGACAAATCTCATTATTTGGAAACACACATATCCCGTGTTTGACCAAGGTCAACCGAAGCGCCTGAGCTGTATTAAACCAACGCTCTGTCGCTTATTGGATTCGTCTATTTGAACGCTTCGTCTTTTGCAAACAGTACTTGTGAGTAGCATAATAGCGCCGTTTTACCGATGCAACATTTGAGAGTTCCGTAGAGTACGGCAGATGCGTACAAACTGGATAGCGTTGACTTGTCTTGCATACGATAGAATTTTGACTGCATTACTGGAAGACTTCGTCCTGTAAATAAGAGTGGTCTTAAAAACGTTGAAGGTGAGGATGACATCGGTATGCAAGCTATGGTCTAGCTGACAAGCCAAAAAAAATTCAGCGGAGGAGGACTAAACAACTGTCCTTCAAATTAGTTTCTTTCAGTTGCTCGCTAAATTTGCACCGGAGTGGATGTGAATACATTTCTATCTGAAAGTTATCTGCGCCATTCCCACACATACCAGTCTTAGGCTTCTTGTTTGCCTTCAGTTCATTCAGCAGCAGAACGAGTATGTCATAGTAAGGTTCACCAAAACAAGTCAGTTAATGACACTACCAAAGCCTTAGTTATCTACATTCATAAATGTATAGATCGCTTTGTTTTGTTTAGTTTACTACAGTTGATAGGAGAATGTTTCAAAATAAACCTGTGCCAGCAGGTTGATATTCTACCTTGAAGTATCAACGCTGTATAGATATATGTGTGCGTGTTGTTGTTTATGTGAGACTGTGCGCTGACCCGCTCAGATGAGCAGCAGTGTCCCTTGATATTTACTATCTGGCTGATGTGATTACAGGGAACCAAGCGAGTTTTTATCGTTTGGCACTATACAGAGGAATGGAAATTCATCTGTCCAGCTCTTACCTTACCAGTTTCTTCTTATGAAGCCGTTTCACTACCGTACAACCTAGAAATGGTTCGTTTTCAAATCTGCAATCTCAATGGCCTCCAGCTCTGGAATTGCAGATTAGTCTAAGTACCAAGTTTACAGGTTCCACTTATTCGTTTTTTATTTGTTTACCTATTTACTTATTTGGAATTGTTTTCAATCGGAAAGAGGATTACTACGAATAATTTTTGAGTCTCTAAACCAGACAGACAGTTTATGTATAATCAACATTATCGCTCCTAATGGAGATCGGTGAAGGAAGTGTGTAACGGTCTAAAAAATTTGGCCTCGCACTATCGTAAAAATATGGCATTCTGCAGTTTTTTTAGCGATTGGTTGTTAAAAATGTATGCAAAAGCCGGTGTTCCATGGCTACAAGTTTACCAATCAGTGGGGCTTTCGGGATTTCACTGCCAAATAACGCCAAATGTAATTTTTTGATATCGGTAACCACACTAGCCATAGGCTGTACCCTCTAACCAAACTGCTTAAGCGATATTCTTCATTATTTTGACAGGCTTATAAACCAGCTAGCTGAACTTTGTAGAGAAGAACCATCGCATAAACGTCAGACTAAACAAAACCAAGGTTTGCTTGTGAGAGTTTGCTGACGATGCGTAATCTGACTTTGGAAGACCAAAATAGTTTTTTTCATAGAAGAGTATTGGACAGCTGCTATAAACAATGTGTTCGTTCAGACCAGGACTCTTAATTTACTGAATGGCTACAGTAAGAACAAGGAGCGATTTTCGTAGAAGTTTGTCATTTTGTTGCAGTTTATATTGCAAATTAACAGTCAGATATCCGTCTTGTGGGCGCCTGAAGATATATTAAAAAATGTTAGGTTAGTAAAAACGTGCAACACGCAAGATTTCTCGTTTAGATGTAAGCATAGGTGAAAAAACAAGACATTGTTGTTGTTTATTTATTTCTTTTTTTCAAAACCGATAGAAGAAGAAGTGGTTTTGAGGTTAGCTTTGTGGTTACACCTGAATACACACATAATTAGTTTTCACTTTTGCAGGCTGTAAGCAACTTGCAAAAATGACCTTGATGAACAGATTTCATAACAAAGAAGCTCGGCGTTGGGAGAATTTTGCCAGCCGATGAGCTTCTACAAGCTTCTACATGCAAGTAAATTACCTAGCTCAGTGAACAAACCAACAACCATCTACTCGACCTGAGCTACTAAATTTCTCCTCTATAACAAACTTTCTATCACTGAGATGTGGTGGTGTATAAAGGCCAATCTTGAGTAAATTCACGGTTCCACCACCTTATACACTGAATCCACTAGTCACCCGGACAGGCATAGTTGGCCTGCAAAATTTTGAATAGGTGAGTGTCTTCATTTGGTGGCCATAATTGGTGTGGTAGAAAATTTGCCACGTACTGGATGGGACCATTACTCAAGAATCCAATTTTTGGTGGCCTCTCTGCTACAAGATTTATCCAGTATGACTTTCCTGATAACCTGGCTTGTCTCCTTCAGTCAATGTATAAAATTTCATCTCGTCTTAGCCAGACTAAATACGGACACGGCATGTAGAACCCGGTTGGTCAATACATCGTTTAGCTGTGCTGAGTCGGATGTTAGTCCTCTATAATGGAGGTCAATTCGGCCTCATCGCAAACCATCTTTAAGTTGGCTAAGAGCGACGTAGATAGTATAGTGTATAGTATAGACGTATAGTGTGTAAGATATCGTCTAATAAATCTGAAACAATAATAGTTGGATGGTGAATTATATGCATTCATACGGCAATGACGTATAGCATTCTTGTCTTTTTTCAAAATGACTCATTTTAATAGGTCAGTTGCGTGGCACGATGGTTTTAAAACCAAACGTGATGATTTGGATTTTCCTGAAAAAGTTCAGCATCCCTAAATATCTTGCATTTAAAGGATTTAAGTGATCGTAGGTTAATATAAACGCCAAACAAGTGTTTTTTTACTGTTACACGACACCATAAAAGGTGCGAAGTATCACCGTGGTTTCCGCATAGTAGTTCTTATACCGAAATACATAGTGGGTAAAAGCAAAATTACTGACAGTCCTGCAGGTCTCTTCATCATGGTGAATCATTGTTTGCAAACAATAAAGCTCAATATTTTCTTCGGTGTTGGTTACAAGTATTACAAAGTAGCAGAATAAGAGACAAGTAGCAGTCTTGAACTTAGGGCGATGCACACATCGAAGCATTTGCGAGGTTTTAACATATAACCGAAACTAATTCTTTGAGTGAGTTGGTCAGCACACAAACACAAATAATAGCCTGTTTTATCCAAATCGTTTGTTGCATTTAGTATAGCTCAACCCCATGGAGCTTTACTGACCAGAAACTCGTGAAGATCCTACTCACTTTAGTAACTATCTGACCATAACAACAGAGATTTCGCTAGTAATCTTCACGGAAGCCTTGCAACGGGATGTGAAACTATTCAGAATGGTACCATGCAAATAGAGGACTTCCATTTTCTCTTCAACACAACATTGACTAGTATTCAGAAAGTTATGAGTGACAGTGTGATGTAATGGATAACTTGAGCTGCAGAGCTCACGAACAAAATAACAATTTCTTCAAAATACACATTATCTAGGTTGCTTCGAAAATATACTGAGTTTTATAAACAGACCGGTCGAGTTCTGACCATAGCTATACACTCTTTTGCTGTATAATCGTTCGTATAATCTTTCCTAAAGAACCTACTGGTAAAGTTGTTCTAATTTTTGCAGCGTTCAGAAAAGCAAACTGCGTAACTCACGGAAAAAGCATCAACATGCTTGAAAAAACAAAATATCTTAAGAACCAGCCTAAGTGGATACTTGTGTTGCTGATGTTCTCCTGAAATGTCTAAGATACTTAAAGTATATAGAAAACTTCCCGCAAAATACTGTTTGATTAAGATTTCGCAACCGTTAGAATTTACAGATCCATTTAATGAAGCGGTTGCCTCAAATATGAGCACTTAACTACACAATTCTGTTTAGTTATCACAATTGACTGAGGCAAGCTGGACACTTGTCTTCTGGTTGAATACCGTGTATTCGAGCAAGATGACGTCTCCACTTTCATTGTTTTTTGCAGACACTAGCTGCGTACTTCATGCCGTACAGAAAAAAGGATATAATAGTCCGGTGTACAGCATCTGTTTTTTTCAAATTTGGTTAATGGTTATTTGTGTATGGACGATATCTTGACAACTGAAATTCACTTTTCCGTTATTCTTGACAATTCTGGAACAAAAACACCCAGTACTATTTAAAGCATTCGTTGTTACGTGACCTCAAGAGAATTTGAGAAGCACTGTATGCCATATGATCGTCGAACAACCGACAGGATATTAACAATTATTTTAGTGTCCTTAAAATCCAATCAGCTAATTAGCGTCAATATTGCACAGTCCTTATTCATTCTAATGCTACATTTTTTTGAATTTGCCTTCGTGTCTAGGCCAAGCTGTTTCAGAACAATCCTGCTTGGTTTCCATAGTTTGTTTTTGTATTATACCATCCGAAAGAACACTTGGTTCAGTTCTTCTCGCAACGTGTTACGCCAGTTGACTGCCGGTTCAGATTACTTCCAACTAGTCAGCATACATTTAACGGGAGAGGAATTAAATGACGCAGACTATCCTTTGCAAAATAAGCCCAAAATGGCAACGTCCTGCACAGATGAAATCTATCAAATATACTGCACATTTTTTATATATGTTTCTTGCCTAATCAAAAGGAAACGTGTTCTATCTTGTTAACTAACTCCCACAGAAACGAATAAATACCTGTGGGTTGTGAGGAAATCTAATTTTTGCTCCTTCCCCAAGCTTTGGTTGATTCGCCATATTTTCTTGTTGGTTCACAAATTAGAAAGTCGGCTAAAAACTGCATAACAGTAGTTCATTCGAAGGTATCCTTTGCCGCTTCTCACTTGTCACTGTATACATGGCTTTCCATCTGATAGGGTGCTGAAAATTGTCACATTTAATGTGGCTTTTCTGATCGTGTCTTGCTTTCCCCAGGGTAGTTCATCATCATCATCATCATGCTCGTCATCATCAACACCAACATCATCATCATCACGGACAGCATGACATCAGTGTCCAACACTGCTACTTCGCTGCCGTACCAAAGTAATTCAAAGTGGGCTCTAAATGTGTAAAATTTAAACAAATAACGTTTTTTCGTTGAGTGAGTGAAAATTAATAAACCACTGTGATACCAGTTGTATATGGAATTTTGAGACAATTTTTGACCTGGGCGGACATTTCGATTGTTTGCTTGCCAAGATCTGGAAATTTTACCGCATGCCCATTCGGAGACTTTGGTAATCTTAAAATAACGAAATTGGATACAATTAATTCAATAGGATTGGGATTTCATTGGACACTTACGCAGATCTCTTCCATTTCCTTTGCAAACTTAGGATCAGGAGAGCAACAACCTGGATGGAACTAACAGTAAATTACTCCTTCAGAGATATTTAGATCCTATCGCCGTGAATACTTATTTACAGTAAAAGTTTGGTGTAACCTTTAAGCCTAATAGAACACAATTCTTGTAAGTTATTCGGCGTGTAACTCACACCTGAGAGTTGCCTGAAACTCGAGCTAAGAACCACTGTTTCAAGGGTTGCGTAAAATAGACAGGCCAACTGATTGATGAAAGTGCTAATCGCACGGTGTCACACCATAAGTTTGCGAGCTGGCTGCATTCCTTTGGGCAATTGCCAGTGACTTCATTGCCTGACAAACTTATGACATATTCTAATATTCTAAATGTAACTTTCCTCAATAAGTATGTCCTATCCAGACACAGTATATTCACGGTTACCTTGACACGCGAACGTTAAGTTACGAGGCTAAATCCTCATAGGGAGTTTGTGCGAAGTTTGGCAGGTGCCTGCCGGAACACACCCAGTTGAAATCTTTGTCTGAGGAGAAAATCCCGTCTGGAGTTCATTGCTGATGTCGATATAAGGGCACAACTTGCACAGGAATTCAGAATTTAGACGTCAAACTAGTTGGTCAACTTGCTATATGGTTGATTCCCTTCATGTCTGTGTGTTTACAAAATGTTATATTGCCTGCATTGTTGAGATGCAATCTTGTCTTTCAGTTCAAGCACTGACTTGTACCATGTACGCGAATGATCAGTTCCCAACTAGTAATTTGGGACACTCAGAAGCAGAAGCAAAATTATGCAGAATAAGCTGGAAGTTAGCGAAAATCAACCATTTGCATCTCCACACAAACAGCTGTAAATCATGTTTTCTGATTTACCATCTGGTCGAAGATTCACATTCATGAGGTTTTACAGACGACGATCTTCACAAAATGAGCAAAGCCTGAGCAACCTGTTGAATAAATCCTTTCAGGACAACCAAGGCCGTCTAATATAACATTTAATATGAAATGTAAAAACAGTTAATAAACCAAAGAAACTTTTGGCTCACCTCTTCTTTTGACTTTACCAGTTCTGTCTTCTGAACTGTCTTGATCCCCGTGATCCATCAAGTGTTCGTTCGACCTGGCTATAGGCTGATGGGATCTAGCAACTGATTGATCTCTCATCACAGAACAACCTTCACAAACACTAACTGCCATTCGAGCAATAGGGGAGCAGATACATCGACAAGTGGAATTTTCAATCCAGCTGGAAAACAGTCCACGATGTGTCCCATTCGAATCGATACAGTAGGATTTTAAGTGTTCCTTTGTTAGAAGATCCACTGAAGACGAAGGGCCTGACATCGATTGGTCTTGCGATGTAAGCGCCTCCACCATGCAGGATAAAGGAAAGCTAAAGTAAATCAAAATGAGGATTCCTAACATTTGTACACGGGGATAGACGCACTTGGTTGTGCGCACAAACGGAGAAATGATGAACCAATGGTAGAGGTGAAAAGATGAAATGAATTCACAATATTTTTGGCCCGTAAAATTTACGAATCTTATAGGGAAAAAGGCTAAATTATTACAGTTTTTGATGTGTAGGAAGTGTAGTTGACCGCCTCGAGTAACGGAACGCTGAGGTTTGCTATATATGAAAGTGGGTTCTAAATGCGTCTGCAGGGGAAACGTATGTTTCAGAAAATTGGCACGTGAACTAACCCAATGGACGGAGCAGCTGAGGATGAGCAAAATCCGAAGAAAATATGTGAGTTGTGGCCGTGTGGAATTCAAGCACCTTGAATCCATTACAAGTACTGCAAAGGGATGGCTTTGGTATCCACTATAACAGGGATTTGGCTTGTGACTTATTATATATGAGCGCCCACATAGGTGCATATATATTCCTGATACACACAGCATCAACATTTGTGATCTCCGGAGTGGGTGTAAACATGAGATTCCAGGTTAAGAGGACAATGACAGTGCAAAAAGCGAGGGCACTGGAAATGCTATTGGACTAAATCAACATTTGGGTAGAGCGTTTTGGTACGGAACATTCCCTGATTTACGAAAGGCAGCTCACTATCACGGGAATAACTGCGCTGGTGACCGGGTGTCGGGCAAATTCACCGAAAAGTGGATGGGTGAAGAGGGACTGCACACGGCACATTATGCGGATGTAGTTGAAAAACAACAGTAAACTGTGTGATGACGTCTACTAGAAAGTGTGGTCTGGAAATGAAGTGGCGTTTTCGGGAAATCAGCTGGTTTATACGACGAAAACTGCAGTCCTGATTGGCCAGTTCAAATCTTGCGCTCGTTTTTGTGCATAGGCGTATGTGGACATAAGTGAACGGTGGTGTGTGCGTGTGTGTGTGATTGTGAGGTTTGTAAGGTTTTCACGTAGCATCTGGCGTAGGACCAACCAAAGCGAAGCCACCAACAGACTGTTAGCATCCAATGTGTAACAGTCCAATCACAATGCAACTCAACGAAGGCTGGTTTGTCCGTATACACCAGTGACTACAACCAAGAGTAAGTGAAATTTCAGATAGAGCCTGCGCTGAGTGCTGACAATGAAACGATTTTAAATGCATGTTATAAAACGTCTGTACGAATTAGACTATCTTATAAATACATCACGTAACGGGATAATAGGATCACCAAAAGTTCCGACCAAAACTTTACTTCAAGCGGATGGGAGCGAATCAAAGGCGATTAGATAGCGCTAATCCCTCTCGAAAATCAGGCCCAAAGTCATTGAATCAGTTCGCTGCGCCCACTAAATAAGCCATTTTGATCTGCCATTTTTTTTTCAAAACCTTGTGTAAACTTGTGTACGATTTCTGGTAGGTTCCGTCATTTTTGCCAGTACAAACCACTCAAATCCCATTTGTGTGTGGACCATTTTGGCGCGGTTTGCGTTGCAGGTCAACGTCGTCGGACAAAAATGAAGGGCTAGACTTTTCGATGTTGGCGTAATACACACATTTGACTCGTGTGAAGTTACTCGGGGTTTTACAAGAACAGGAAGAATGATCGGCGCAACCTAATTTTGTTTGGAACTAACAATGAAACGGTGCTGAATAACACAGTGAATAAAGACTGTTCAGCTTTACCTTCTACTTTCCTGGTGTTTGTCAGAAGTCGGCTGTTTTTTTCTAATCAGCTTCTGGCTCTGACGTTGTCCTCGTGTAGCTCTTGTCAGTAAAACAGTGTTACTGTCAAAATCGTTTGTGTCAATTTGATTAAGGAACCTCAAACCTTAGCGTTACTTGCATCGGTTTTTTATCAGACAGTCACTCTGTTGCGCAGGATGCGCTCTCTGCTAGGCGAAACTTGTTAAAGAACCTTCAACCACATACCTTTATTGGGGAAGACTATTGCTGCGGAAAGCTGTACAGAAGCCGTATACTGTGCATGTCCGTCTAATGAGAACCTCATAGGCTCCAAGTGGGAAGTGGTGATAGAAATGATATTCATAAGCAAAACGGACCCACAGCTTGAACAAACCCGGATCTTCAATGCTAATTCTGCTTCGCCAGTTTGATAAGCATATACACAAAAAATGCTGCCACTTGTGCGTTGAACGGAATTTCAGTGCACTACGCTGGAGCGTACACATTCGCCTACGATGCCACATGCACACAACAACTAAATTTATCAAACTTGACTGCTTGGTTAATGTTTACCATAGAAGACCAATTGAGTAATGCCGTCAGTGACATTTACGTCACTTACTGAAAGACCGTCAAAATATACGTCGGTTTGAAAAAAAGACAAATAAAAAAACCGTTATTGTGGAGCGCACTCCTGATCTTCCTTTGGAGAATGTACTAAACAAATCGGAAGATTATCTTACGTTGTGTTGGATGGGCGCTGAGACGCCGTAAAACGTGCTAACGTGGAAATCACCGTTGAGCACGCGTGACTAATAATAGGTTTTGTGAGGTTCCAACTCACAGAACAATGGTCCAACAATGCCAGAATAGTGGTTTTATCGGGGGCAAACTGGGTTTACAGTTAATTTTCGACACAGAGTTCTAATCGTTATCTATTTTGCTCGCAATGTTTTGCTTTCTTTCGTGAAACACTTGTGTTTTATATTCTGGAAATCCCCTTAACTCATACAACGTACTTCCACCGATGGAACCTGGAAGCTATACATGTAAAACGTCCTACGGGGCGTCACTGGATTCACCAGATCGTGTCCTCGTGCTTGGTGAACTTCGTATATTGTTCGTGTAATGATTATGTTATTTTACTTTCAAAAAACCTTCGTTTCTCAACATCTCTTAACGCTGAACTATTATGCTGCCTCTGGTAACTCACTGTGAAATGATACTTCGTTTCTACCCTCGTGGCTTCCGTGGTTCACATTGAAAATTCAGGCTACCTGAACAAAAGCTTTGAATTAGGTAACTCTCCACAACAACTGCATAATTTACTCTCCATCTTCTAAAAAAGATAATCGCCTAATTTAGATTTTGATGTATAATGCCCACTGAAGTAGAACTACATGCTCAATGACAGACGTCCCTGGCTTTAATATTAAACTTGCCGTGTAATAATGAATCAAAAGAGAACAGAATCTTAACCACGTTATAGGGATTAGGCTTCCTTTTTACAGGTTGTCACACGATCCCAACTGTTTCAGCTATCCATCACAAGGCATCACAAGGCTACTAGTAAATACAAGTTATCAGTACATTTGGACGGCCATTTCGCAATTATTCGGTAACGGGTGTGTTGGTAACCTATTTCAATAAGCTTGTTTTTATGAGAACGGCTTCCCTATTTTTTTTCTTTTCCATAGTCAGCGTCTGCCTGAACAGCACAAGAGTAAATGCTTCATTGTAAATGCGCTTGATACCAAAAACTGTTAAATGTTATTTTATTCGTTTGACCAAACATAAGCAGTACTTTCATTGATCTGTTTGATTTGTTGAGATTTCTTGTAGCCTGGGTACCGCTGTTGATTCAGTGAATTGAGGAAGATGGCTAAGTGAAGGTATCCCAAATGAAACGTTTCTTTTACTGTGCCTTCTCGTTCTAGCATATGTACTCTGGAAACGGCGTAGTTACCGATTGACCTCAGACGTGGTTCTGGTATTTGGTTGGTGAGTAGGATAGTTCGCCCCTCAGTGTAGATAAAGCATGTATTTGGATTCTGGTCTACATGCTATCCGGTTCTTGCAAGGATCGCAGCCATAGTAAATTTTATTTGCAAAGTGAAGACGCTCAAAAGCCTCCATAGGAAAGTTCATTTCGAGAGTATTGTAGGCGTTCATGGGTAAGCTTTAAGACCTTTAATTAAGGTACTGCGTCAAGCAAGTATTCACAACCACGTGAAGGGTGGAAACGAGCCAGAGGCGGTCAAACAGCGACTTGGCAGCGAAGTATAAAAGCCAGTACCAGCAGACTCAGCTGCGCTGGTCACTGCCGTCTTCCTGAATGGGGACTCGAGACATCAATGGCTAGAGACATTGCCAGACGTCGCCCAGTCGCGACCTCAATGGCGCTCGTGCATCCAAGCTATTGCCTTAAATGCATAGTCCCCTTCTCAATCCACCCACTTAACAGTCCATTGACAGTGGTGTAGTTACGCGCCAATTTTTCAGCTCCCACCTCCAATGCGGAGCTACCTGCCTCACCTCTCCAAATCATTGGCGAACGAAACTGTGGCAGCTACAACCACTGTACGGTAAGTACACGGCTCTCACAGCTGACAATGATGAAGTCTTATGAAAATCACGCATCTAACCTTAATGCTAATACCAATAAAAATCACGTGTACGTCTTCTTTAATCACGAGAAGAACGCACTAGCATTCAAGTGCAGTCAAGTGAACATTTGAAGGTGAATTCAACGCACTCTCCAGCTAGTTAATTCAAGGTCTCATTCGGTGAAACTCAGCATCCATTTGTATAACGAGAACAAAACAGTTGTGAATAACTATCCCTGACGCATACAATGGAAAGTCCGTCATAAACCACGGATAACCGTTTCAACATAACTTACATCACTATTTCTGTCCATTCCGCCTATCCACACTTTCCTGCGATAAACTGCCAGCAATCGTAACGTAAAAAAGAATGTAGCTGTAAAAAATATCGACCGTGGAGATCATGTCCCATGTTGCTCCAAACAATAGTATAAATGGAACTAGGATCACCAGAGACTTTCGCTACTGCTTCAGTCTTCAGTGCTCAAAACAACATTTTTTTTCATTTTTGTTATGTAGTTAAGACGCAGATTGTCTTCAACAACCACCTGCGTAACGGATGACTTGTTTAAATTTGGTTCCGTACAGGACGTCCTCAGCATATCCCTCTGATTCCTATATGATGACGGCTTGATTCATCAGACTTACTCTTCGCCGTCAGTCAAGCCCACTAGTTAACCGGTGATCTTCCAGACCAAATAGTACAGGCGCTGGGAATCATAATTGAGTGAGATGTCTCCAGCTTAGCAACAAAGCATTTTGGGATCCCCGTTTACTTGTGTCCAACTAAGTATGCTTTCCAAGAGATCGAAAATATCCTGCTTCACAACTGGACAGGTTGGCTTCCGTTTTGTATAGTGTTGGTATACAAAATGTGCTTTTGCGCTTTGCACTATGAAAAAGCACATTAAGTTGGGTTTAACGATCCACTAAATATTGTGCACTATTATTGAACATGAGTTACAGTTTAAAAAACTAAAATATTTATAGATGCAGTGGTTCGATAAAACAAGTACAAAACTGCTATATAGCTGCCCACATCCAGTGCGTGCACAGGAATCTACCGGGGGTTGATGGCATACATGCGTGAGTTGTTGTAAATATCCATAGTTCTTTGCACGTTGAAATCAGTCAGGTATAAGCTCTTGCACTACAAGTGGTCCGCTCCTTGGATTTGAAAGGCAGTTATTCTTGCGTTTGCTACGGCTAAGGCTTGAAGTACGGGTAAATTTTTGGAAGTTAAAAGAATAGAGGCAGTAGGGGCTCCTTTTGGAGTAACCCATTTTTCTGTGGAGTTTGCAGGCTTTTTACCGATGATCCCATCCACGGACACCTTGAGTTTCTCAGCGGTTTTTCCGCTTTTGGCGGTTACTCCAGCTTGGAAGGATGTCTCGTCGCCTACTTAGATACCTATGATTTTTAGTGTTTTTTAATATCAGTGATGCAAATGCACAGCAGTGCTGCACATGCAAGCACTTCGTTGCGCAGTCTTTTTATGAGACGCACGTGGCCTGAATTTTTTGTAATCGTTGTATTCACTGGATGTAGATATTAATTCAATATTGTCGGCCATTTGTGAATATAGAACTCAACTCTTATCATAGCCGACAAAAAAAGTCAATTATTAATAACTCACTAGTTACCAAAGGTCCAGATCAACGTAACTGTGAGCTTAAGCTACCACAGATGTAGTTCTGTCGTCAAGATACAATTTTACTCTGAGTTGTACTGTGAACAAAGTTTCCCACTCGTGCATAACTAATGTTATCCCGATTAAAAGGCACAAGTTTTTTCACTGACAATAAGCCACGATCTTTTTTATCATGAGAACATTGTTCTATGAAGATTTCCGCTCTGTAGGCAAACTGCAACACCAGTAAAGGTAGTACACTTGTCACATCCCAGTTGTTTTTCAACCGCATGTCCAGACCAGCCGACAAACTTATCAAGTGGAAGCCGGCAGGTATAAGTGCACACCATTTTGAACGCGAACAACACCAAGTTTGCACCTTTGTGGTTCACATCCGTTTTACAGGAAATATGCAGCGATCGAAATTTTGTAGCGGACTGAATAGGTTTACCTAGTTATATTGATTTTACCATGGGTGATAAAAATCAAAGTGAATGGAGGTTGCAACCTGATTACTACTTGCCGGGAAGCACTTAAATGAGGAGCTAATTAGATTTGAACACTGCAAATGTTGTCTTACCTTTGTCCTAGGAAGCCGTTTTTCCTGGTGCAAATTAACCGGTACTCCTGACGTGGGCGCTTCAGAAAAACAACTAGTAAATATAGTCGACTAAGTGGACTTAACGACGCACAAAAATTTGGCGGTGGATGTCAAAGGAAGTCGCGTATTTTTAGTGCATTCAAGCATTAACCAGGCTACCATAACTTATTGCTTGTCCCCGGAGCAAACAGGTGTTTATCGTGTTCAGATGTTTTGTTTATCATGCAAATTTTCTGAGGACAGGTTCAAATAACTACAATAATCTGGCAGTGTTATAGATTGGGTCTCCCTAGGAACTGCAACGGAATATAAGAGCATTGATGTGTACCGGACCAGCTGGTCAGAACCATAGGAGGCGCATACCTTCTGACAACCCATTTTTTTATATTTCCCACCTTCAAAATATGGTATCATATCCGCGTTCTTTTGCCCAGCGTGCACGGTAGAGCTTGCTTTGATACACTTGTGGATAAGCCGTCATGGATATGTACTTTTTGAACTGCTAATTAGTAACTGTATATTTTAACCTCCCAGAAGGGAATAATCGTTTTACACAATAATACTTTTCTAAGTAAGTTCAACTCTCATCGGCAAAGCAACTAGATTGGTGACTGATTCACCATTTGATTATAATTGCTCCGAAATCTGGTTATATATCTGCAGTCCTCTGAATGCTGCCCCAGTAATGAGCGTCATTAGCTTGTTTTCGGCTAACGCAAAACTAGAAATCGTCCAACGACCACATAGCTGATGCAACATGCCTATAGACTGGATGGCGGAGGCTTGACCAAAAACTAAACAATAAAATGAATGTAAGTTCTTGTTAAACTATGGATATGGACCATGATGCTGCCGATGCTCTTTCAGATGCTATTTCCAGTTCCTTTGATTACGAACTCGTTTGTCTGCGGAAACAAGCATTCGAACGCTTCAGCAGAAGATCGACAGTGAGACTTATTTGGTTCATTCATTACTCAGGGAAATGAATGAACTGAATGAATGAAATGAAATGAACTTTCGTGTTGGACCAATATTAACCACTTTCCTGTTTTCAGCTAGTCTGAAAATACAGCGACGTTTGTTTTAGTTGATTCTACCTCAGTACCATCAAAATTTTGAGAAATTTATCCGACGCATTAAAACCTAATATCAGGAGGAGATAACACACTATTGTCTAACCTTACTTGAGTACATCCAATTTGACAATAGCCGTTAAAAACTCACTCGTCTAAATGGAATTTCAAGGCTTTGCTATTGCAATCCTCAAAGGGTAGAACCTAAATTACCGTGCCTCTTGTAAGCTTTAATCTCTCAGTGCATCAGATGAAAATGGTCAACAGCTTACAAAAGGAACGACAATTTAGGTTTTACCCTTTGATGAGTGCTCAAACCATTACCTAAGCCCGTAAAGACGAACAACGTTTGCGTTTTCCAGCTTGTTTAAGCCAAAGAAACGAAAATTAGAAGTTTGTTCGCTGTTAGAAAAATACGTGTCTTCCTTCACTCCCCAATTTCTAAAACAGTTGATGCTTTGGCTCTTAGGTAGATCACCTCCAAATACACTAATTAAAAAGGCTCTATAATTTTATAGAAAAACGTGCGGTGCCAATGCGTTGCCAAATCAATGAGAAAAGCAATGATTTTGTGGACTTATCCCGTCTTTTTATCCAAGATCTGGAAGTTCACATTTGTGAGTGGCATAAAGGCATGTCTCTGGACCTAAAAGTATTAGGCTGTTTGCTTTTTGCAGTTCTAGATAACCTTATTTCGTGAGATACAAAATTGTTTTGCCTGACCGGCAGAACAAAGTTAATAATGCTTCTGAAGATTATTTGACAACCCGGTGCTTGTTCCGCAACAATTTGAGGTCATTCGGTTGGTAAAGTCCTTAAGATTTTCAACCCAAAGTACCACTTGTTCAATAAATTACACATAAGAGACAAAATACACTCACATTCGAACTACTTTGATTTGTACGTGGTCCTTCTCTGAGTCGATATTTTACCATCTGTGCTGTACATGTTTTGCCTTGTGTTACAACTAACAAAATATTTCAGATACATGTGGTGCCTTCCATAACACAAAGATCGATTGCAAGTGAGAAAACTTGGTTAATTCGGTAAACGCTGGCAACCAATAGAACATACAATAGAACATGTCTACCCGATGCGTCTTAACAAAAAACAACATATTAGTGTCTTATTAAGGAGTTTTCCACGACTATATGAGTAGTCTGTTGTGCAAAATAAAATAAATTGGTCTGTCTTTACCACTGTGCCAAATAAGACATGCAGCAATTCGCGTTTGAATAATAACCTGATTCACTTGATTCTTCTGTTCGTTTGTTCAATAAAATGGAGAAATTTGACGCTGCAAAAGAACAAAAGGCTTCAGGGCGTTCATGATGATGAACGTGTGGCGCTCTATTTCTGATTTGTTTCGACAAAGTAATGTAAACCTCTATTGCCCATTCAGTATTTTCCCCCGGAAAGCGGGCGCAATTTGGTTTGTGGCAGCGCGCGAAGGGATGAATCCAAAATTGCAAACGATGTTTGTGTAACTTCAAATAAACTTGTGGTGTTTATTCGCGAAAAATAAACATTTATTCTCCGCTTGGTATCCACTTCTTCTGTATCTGGTTGTGTTATGAGTGTACCTTTAGTCTTTTGTGGATCCCAAAACTTTTTCCAAATGCAAACTTAATCTGCTCCAAGCAATTTGAAGCAATACTTTGCCGTATGTGGTTATAAGCTGTTCTAGGGGGATACGTTTCTTGGTACTAGGGGCGGTCTTTAGAACCGTGACAGCCTAAATTTCTTTAATTTCCCACCATTTCACACTGATTTTTCTATATCGTTTTTTTCCTCAGCTACTTTCGTTTGCTAAAGCAAATATTACCGCATCATTTTTCGCTAGTCCCATGCTGATTTCGCGCGCAATCTTTGACTGTTCCAAGTAAGTTCACCAGCAACTGGTGTTTCTCCTCGTTTCTTCTTCGCATACTGGTTGCTTGATGCCGCCTGCTACTCAACCCTGGAACTCCTTATTCAAAAACCTCACCTAGAGCAAAATATATAATCTTATAATTCACTTCACTAGCTTTGTGATATTCTGGCTAGTAAACTCATTCTGCGTCGAAAGTTTTTCACGATTGTTGTTTGCAATCAACTTCAGTGATACATGGGTGTCTATTTTGCAAGCAATTTTTGCTGATATCTTTTGTCCATAAGCCTTTTATTTAAAGCAGACACGTTTATATTTTGCTTGCGTTTAGAATCACTTAACAGCCCTTGTCAGTTTATGTAGCACATGTTGATTTGCATGCCGTTTTGCAACATAAATTGTGTATGATACTGCTGAAGGTAGAGAAACAGGATGATGATTGGAAAAAGCCACCTAATGGCCAAGGATTGTCGATGGTGGTATGACTTCTCTCACGCTTTTGTCAGATGCAAACTAAAAAGTCATTTGATTTTGCTTTCTGGTCCTATCTTGTCCGTTTCTAGGTGATTCAATACCACAAACACCGCTGTGTTCAGAGTCCGGAATTCTCTCCAAAAATCATCATTTGTCGCAGAGTGTGCGTTAGCGTGGTCACCTTCAAAACTTCTGTTGTAGACAGTTAGTAAGCTGAACGTGTCTGTCACCATGTACGAGATGTCTTGCTTCCAATCCACGCCATTTCGAAAATTTCTCTTACGCGGTCTAAAATTGGACATCTTATATCACGCCGTCTAACGTGATGGCCTAAAAGAGTCGCTTTCTCTTAGTTCAGTTCCACTATCCCAACCGGGCTGGATAGACAATAATGACTAACTTGTGTTTACTACCTAAAATAAAAATGCAAAATCCACCTGGTGTGTTTGCTCCCTGAATTGCTGCAAACGTTTCACCATCAATCAACTTGACCTCATTAGTAAGTAATGGATTAGCGTTGCGTTATCACCTAATGTTGCCTCGATGTGTAGGCCTCAAGCGGTGCAGCGCTCGAGTTTGTATGCTCGTTGTTGACTGATATTGAGTCTAATCACTATTGTTTTGGATCTTATATTCAGTGGGTCGGCTATTTGAGTCATTCTGTGATTGGTCGAAAACCTGGTGCTCTTCTCAGGATTACTGTGCCCTACTTGAACGAGCGGACCTGTATCCCATCAGTTCTGTGGTTGCCATGGTTGTTACCAGATCCACCTGTCTATTAGGTGGACAGCGGAAATGGAATTAGACATCCCGCATAAACACTGTGGTATAAATTCAAACACGCGCAGGTTACAGATGAGAATGTTATCCTTTTTAGGGAAAATAAAGGGTAACCAACAGCATTCACAAAATACGTGTGCCAGATGAGTTGAATATATAATACGGAGAATCACCCTGGCGCCCTATTCTGTCTTTACGTGTTGTCGAAAGTTTGTTGAAGATTGTACACTTTGAGCTGAAAGCGCTGAAGCACGTAAGTTGCGGATATCCTTACAACCAACCTATTGCAAAATTACTTGAAGACGAACAAAGCCTAGAGTGGAGGTTTAAATTAAACTTAATACACTACTCATACGGGTTGCTGAAACGTCACACACGAGTAATTCATTTGGGTTTCAGGTGAGTCTCTCGCAAAACCGAAGTTACCTTGAAACAATAGACAAAACCGCAAGATCATCCATCTCTTGGCTTCTTTGCGCACCTCGAAAAAGCATTCTCAAAAGTGTTCTAAATCTGAACTTTGTGCTGCGCAGATTAATCAGTGTATCCTGTTACATCCGTGAAACGTCATCAAACAAATGTTCCAATCCACCTCAGACCGCACAGACAGAAAACCGCCTCTGAATTCGCAACCTGGCATATTATATTTCAGCTGGGTTTCAAGTGTAGATCAAGCCTTTACCATTCGTCATTTTTGGTGATTCTCACAGCTAAATTATTCTGACTCTTGTCATTAGATTAATCAATGGGGAAACAATGTTTCCTGCCAGACTTTTGGGAGTTGAGCTGCTAACTTAAACCGAGCAGGAACTCGCGTGCATATACTTCCTTACTCTGATATAGTTACTACCAACGAAGGGCAGGCGTTCCATTTTAGAGGAACGTATATATAAACTTGTTAATTCAATCAAAATAGGATGCGGCTCTTGGTTCTCACCGACGTTTTTCTTGAGACATCTGCATGGACGTCTGAGAACATGACGTTCCCATTTAGAAGCAAAGAGTAGCCTCATGACTGTCTAAAACACAGTAAAATTCATTGGATGTACTTGGTATCGTAACATGTCAATACTTTGTGTGGTCGGCGACCATCTTGTCCGCATGGGGTGTCGTTTAGTGGCCTAAGCCAAAGATGCTCCGTCAGATGAGGAAATGCATCTGTTGCATTCATGCCTTGTGCGCAAAACCTTACATTCCTCATTAATGGACAAACATTCTGGTACAAGTGATATGTTGTAAAATGGTGGCTGCAGTCCTTATCTTTTGCTGTCGAGCTGGATCGTTCAGCAATAAGTATGATTTATTGGTGCTGGCCAGCAACCTACTGTTACTTGCGTTAATTGTATTTCTTTTGCGTCTCACTATTATTTTAAAGTCACACAGGACAATCCTAGGGTCCCTATCACGAATGCCAACGTGAATATATTAACAAATGCTGTGGAACTTCGACAAGGCAAGCGGATGCTACTGGCGTGCTTGAATAAACCAAATCCATCCGAGTAAATTAATCAAAACTGTACCGTACTCAGTACGTGAACGGATGTTTTCCATAGTCTGTATACATAAACATGCAAACCAAGTCCGTTGATTTATGGCCACTTTGGATGCCAAGCCTTATTACTATCGATCCCTAGCCGTGAATATGTAACTTGCACTGGAATATTTATTGCGGTCACCTAGTGTTGTACACCAGTGCTGTCATTTTTTTAGACGATAGCAATTTACATTCAACTGTCGGATGCATAGAAAAGACTCAGTAATGACGTTGAGACAATAGCGGTTGTTTCATTATTCACGACATCACGCATCAAGTTCAAGGCATGATAGGGAGAAGCGAAAATTTAGCGCACGCGTCAAGTGAGGGGAGGTTTGTCATTTTTTCACGTCCATTCAGTATCAGTGTGCCCAGAACCAATGCGGTTACAGAACATATAAACATTATGTTAGTTTGTGCTATGTCGCATGTCTGCGTTTTTCCAAGAATTATCTGTAAGTCGACCTCTCTGGTGATGCCGCTTCTTAGGACTTAAAACACGGTATTTCTTGCAGTCGGTGATCCTCGTAGGAAAGCTGTACGTTATTTCTAGCGTTAGCAATTCAAGATGGATCATGGGCTGTTATTGGCCGGTCAATAACTGTCAAGAACTGTCTAAAGGTGCCCTTCTTGAACTGCTCGCTGTTAAATCATTCTGTATCAACTGATGTTTTTTCTGTAATTTTTGGTTCTCCTTATTCTGGTGCTGATGTACATCGTAAAGTGCCCGTCACACCGAACCAAGCTGATGGACCAGATGGACAATGGGTAATATCATGCGCTGTTGCATTGGACCGTTCGTGTAGCCAGTTAAAAATATTTTACGCGCTGTCAAACTCAAGGAATAAGTTTGGAGTGGGGGCTGTCAGTGGTTTCGGCATTTTCAACTGGTGATTGAATGTTGTCAAGTCAAGTGAGGACGATCGAACATGTAGCCACCACAGAGGGTCTACACTAGCCTGATGGTCTGCATCACTCAGCAAATGCATCCTAAACACACTTGTGGTTGTCTAGAGCTAATCGTTATTCATATTGTTCTGTATAACGTTGATCGTAGATGGTCGCAGTTGTAGCGCCAAATGTCCAGAATGCTGAAACGGATGAATTGGAGATATGTAAATGAAATGTATAAAACAAAATGCGGTAAACTGGAACCGAAGACAATATAATGAAAGGCTCACAATCAAACTGAGATTGGGATGCAGGTGAAGGGAAACGCAAACGAGGAGCTTGAACCTGTTTATCACAGAGGCCGCCTAAAGATGTGGTTCTTGACGCTTCCCCGGACGATATTGAGGGTCGCTTGGACCTAGACTTGACACATCACACACATCCACCATAACATGTACCATACTCGCCATCACCATCATCAAAATCCAGATTGTCATTTTCGTCGTTCACCTCATCACCATTATTCAAAGACGATAACATCAGTCTTTGGATTGTCTCAAGCGGCTGAATATACCCGTGGAACTCATGAGAACAATGAACTTGCTGAACTAGTTCAGCAACTGAGGCTTCCATTCAAAGGTGACTCAGTTGCTGAAATAATTACCAGAAGGCTTAGAAACTCTGTTGATACGACATACATGGCTGCTAATCTGTATTTGAGCTTCAACTCCAGCCCCACTATCAGCTTCCGCTTGAAGGACAAATTGCTACGTTCTACCACCAGCTTTTGTGTGTACTCATATGTATGCTCGTGCCGAGCATCATGCGTTGGTCGTACGATAAGGCATTTGTCGGACAGAATGCGGGAACTCAATCCCATATCCCTGAGTGGTAGTTGGAAGAAATCAGGCTCAAGTGCGATTGCATCACATTTGGCCGAAACCAATCATGCCATTGACCATAAGCAAGCCTCCACTCTTATATACCGGGCACCTCTGAACCGATCACGATTGGTACGATCCAGACTAGTATCGATCGCAGAGGCTATTGGAATCCGACTGCAGGACCCACAACTTTGCGTCCAAAAGAAACTTGTACGACCTCTGAACTTGAACTGGCATGCGAAAAATCCGTTCCCACAAGCCTCTCTGACATTGACGTCACTTACCTGATTCTGTAACCCCCTCATTCAATCTTCTTTCCTTTGATTCCTGTTTTACTAAAGTGTATGTACTCCCGCTTTTTAACCCTTTTCACGTGATTTCTGGTATCATTTAAACTTGTGATGTATTAACCAAGAGAAACAGTCACAGGAAGCAATCTTTGTTCGCTACCTTCATTGTTCTAATGATAAGATCAATATTGATGAAAATATCGTTGTTAAACAGTTTATTTCAGTTTACGAGCTGTAAACCATGCACCAAATGCACCTTGATTTTAAGTGCAAATGAACTGCTGTTTAATCTTCCTGATAAGTCGTTTGGAGGCACACTTCTAGTTTTAGCCAATTGACGGAATCAGCTGAAACTGGGTGCTGCGATTGTTTGCAGCGGAAGCTTTCCCCATCCCTCGAGTATCCGCAGTCCACCAGTTTTATCTTCAGGATCATGATTATTTGGCGTTCCAGAGATCTGCGTACCTCATTGTGGTAGCTAGTTGCTCGTTAGCTGTTCTAGAAGCAACAGAATTATATCAAACGCATGTATGTACTTGCCGGACTGCTTAGATAGACAACCCTAAGAGCTGAAAGTGTGGTTTATCCAATCCCTGCCGTGCATCCTCCAACGGAGCTCCGCCATCTATGTCCTTGATCGTTTCTAACAGCTTTTCCACTAGCTTTTTATCTCAGCATTGTGGAGCCCCTGATATCCACCGGAGATTTTGAAAGAAACTGCCTTTCTCTAGCAGCCACAGTCCCGATGGAAAGGAGACTGATAACCAAGCCAATTCGATAGCAATGATGGAATCAAGGAATGCAAGCCGCGCTGGAAACTTTCTATTGACATGTAATGGCTGCGTGATCCAAATGTGTGTATGATTAGCTTGAGGTCGTGGCCTCTAATTAACTCGGTGGAAGCGCTTTTGTTGGAGGTTCGTACTGAGCAGAAACATAATATTTTTAGCATACAGTTTAGGAATTTGTTTTCTTTTACCTATACCTTGAGTACAAAATTTGCTACTTTGGGATGCTGTCGTTCATTCTGGGCTTTAATACCACCCACTTGGATAAGAACATCCATCCTCCCTTTTGACCGAAGCAGTTGTGGCAATTTTTCAAGAAAAACATTTTTTCAGCCAAAAAGTTGCAGTCTACGGGAGCGTGCGCCGGCATGACAAATACAAATCGATTTCCACATCGAACTGCATTGAATTTAGTTCAATCAGACAATCATACAGCGCAAAGATAATATTCGTTACTGGTATTCAGCCCTGCTGTCGTGTGTAACCTCAACACTATAGATGCCGCGAGCAACTGCATCAAGATCTGGGGATAACTGAATAGGGAAAGTTGAAACATTTGACATTTTCCTACGCGACTTAAGGTGCACGATCGAAGTCAGGTCTCTATATATGTACATTGATTGAGTGGGGAAGCAAGCTTTCTTCAGGAATTGCCCGCAGCTCAATTTGACGGAAAGTACGCACATTAAAAGCTTCAGTGTTGATCAGACCGTTTGAGATTAGTGAGAAATTATTCGATTTACTCTGCTGACCAGCAGTTCAGACGCCGAACCCCTGCTACGAAACTGGCAGGTGGAATGACCGCAGCAGACCAACAGAATGTCAGAGAAGTCCACGCATTAGTCTGTGAAAGAAAAGCTCTAAGGACTAACGAGGTTTCCCGGTTTCCCAGGCCGTGGAAGTGTATCTGTTTGAGATATCCCGCTTGGACTGCATGATTCTTTATTCAAACCCAAAAGGCAGTGGGTTGAAGGGTTTTTCTGATAATGGCGACTCGATGGTATGTGTGGAACTGGTCCGGAATGAAGTGGCATGGACTAATTCATAAATGTGTCGTTTCTCATGTTACTGGAAGTGGTAAATGGATCTGGAGCCATCTGGTGCTTTGTGACAGATTTTTTATTCATTTTGACCGTGTTGGATGGGCTGCCAGTGTCACTGTCCACCGTTGAGTGATCGAAATGTACAGTTTTGGGATCAATCTTTTCCAAACCGTGCTTCCACACCTAAATGTAGAATCATTTCTCCCATAAATGTGGAAATGCTGAGCGTCCGGAGTAATCACTTTGCTGCCATCCTAATCTTATTGCAGGAAACCGTAGGAATTAACCTACTAACTGCCTCGTGTTATGGTTGTTCGTAGGAGAGTGTGCATTGCTGTTCATCTGGCTACGTCCTTGTCGCCTTCATTGCATGGTTTCAACTTGTGGAATGGAGTGGGATCATTGCAGAAGTCAGGCCAGACGACACGTCAAAGTATCAGCTTTCTGTTCTTAATTTTTTTATGTATACAGTCCTAAGACATGCGCAGCAAAAGTGATATCCCAAATTATATGCAACTAGATATTTTGCGTGACCAAGATCACTGCCGCAAAACAAAGCCTTCGCGTCCTAAATAGATCGTTTCCATTTATTTGTGTTCCTTGAACACAAGGAACGGTCATGTTGATACATCCGGAGGGAACCCTAACAATAGCTATATTAGGGGATTCATTGTGGATTGTGTTAGCTCAATACAACAAAGTTTCAGAAAGGAACTCTGTAAAAGATTTTAGTGAAAAACAAATGCGAAAACAAGCCCAGGCTGAATCACATGCATAACTCCAGACTTGTACTGGTGGCAACTAAGGAAGCGACTATTTTCGAAACTTGTTTTCCGACAGTAAGTCTTCATTACATTCCTTGCGCGTGTGATTTCGATAGTAAGACATATGCTTGGAGGAACTAGAAAGTACTGGTTGCCTAAGGTAGCAATGAAGCTATATGTGTCCTGAGCAATAATAGTATGAACTGCTCCCAGTTTTGGGGGGGTTTCTGATGCTTAAATAACCTTATTACTTGTTTCTTCTCCTTTCTTATTAGGCCTGCTACAATTTACTGCAAACCGACACGTCAAATTAGCACCTACATAAGCCCTAACCGGACAGGATCCTTACCTAGCTTCCGGAGGACCAAGACGACGGCAAATTTTTAAACACATACTGAACATCACTCAGTTTGTGCAAACGTCAGGCTCGCAATACTTGTAACTAAAGTCTGAGATACGAATGCAAGATCTAATTTTTACATCTGGGTGGAAGCATTGGGCATTTAAGGTTCCAGTATTAGGTGACAGCATTATATGCTGGCCAAGTTGAATGGCATGCGCCTGATCTGAACACGTATCCGAGCTTCATTTTATTCGTATAAGTACTTCTCCAAATACATTTTGCTTTTTACTCGTCTACAAATATAATGTGTAACTCTTGCGGTATTTCGTTGTGTTGTGCCTGTAATTGTAATATATTTTAATGTGGTTGGGTTGCGTGTATTACTGGTCCTCCACCAAATCTCTCTGTTTTTCCCTCATGTTCGATCATCGCTCAGTGCAGGTGAACCACCAAATCGATACTGGTTTTATATTGTACAAACGTAAAGTAATAGTGCCCAAGGCCTGGGTCGTGTTGCCGAATAGTAAAGTGGCTCAAATAAGTCCTAGCAGTTGCTGCAGCTTAAGCGGTAGGTGAGCTAAGATATTAACCTATACAGTACCGTAGTTTCAGATATAGCGAAAAGGTAATTTACTCCTCAAAAGCCCTTATTTTCAAAGAGAAGCATGTGCCTTAAAGTGCAGTTTTGTTAACCATTCACACAAAGTATTTACTTCCGACTCTTACTAAAGAAAAAATAGTTTTGACCTATTAATTCATATTGTGTTGTTTTAATGAAACCTGGAATTTAAACCAGATTACCACGTCTCTGAGAATTACAATAATACACTGAAGCACCCAGAGCCAGAAAGCGACATTGCAACAGAACCTTGCCTGGTTGGATAACATAAATTTTGAATTTTGAAAACATTCAATGTTCTTGGCTTCTACAGCTATCGCTTCTGTATGGAAGCCAAGCCTAGGAGCACTGTACGGCTTTCTTCCTTTTACTGGCAGACATCATCTTTTTTCATCGGGGGAAATTTCGCAAGCTTTCAAACACGAAAATACCCAGCTAAAAGTTGGGTGCTTAAACGTTAGAGGTAACCTTCGGTACCCCCCTTGGAACATGCAACCTTTCTGAGTTTTCTCATCTAATATATATATAATATGAACCATTATTTGTGTTGGTAAAAGTCATATAACACACACAAATTTTCTAGAACGACTCAGCCGTTTTTGAGAAACTTCTGTAATGAATACTTTGATACAAGTAACGTACGCACATGTACACTCCACATTCTCTATGCCAATTCATAAGGTTATTATATCACTTAGGAATAATGAGGTACAGTTGATACAATGCAATGATTGAACTAACTTTGATTAATTTCAATGGCTTTTAGTACCAAACTGGACAGGAATTGATTCCTACATTTGATTCCTACATCACTGGACTCAGAGTACGCGATTTGCTTGCTCGAAAAGGCGCTTTATAATTGACGGTGTTATTAGTGAAATAAATTTGCGAATATAAGTATGAGTTGATGAAGGAATGAATGGGACTGAATGTAGTGGGAATACAACTAAGACTTTCAGATTAATTGTGAACGTATTCCCCATAATCGGTCCAACGTGAGAGTAGTGCATTCTCCTAACTTCGATTGATTTTTTGGGATTGGTGTGGAAAAAGAGGGGAGTCTTTTTGGAATCATTCTATCATTTGCACTCTATGCGGTCTTTGATACCGGTCACTTTTAAACATGCCCGTGGCTCGCCGTTTGACAACTTAAAGTGCCTTTTTGAGCTATTTGTTTGTCTATCCTACTGCGACTAATAAAGTATTTCAAGCAAGTGGTTTCCTCTCTCATTCAACGAGACAACCCCAAGTAGGATAAACTGTGTTGACCGAAATGAGCTACCGTAAAATGTCCCTGAATGTTTAGAATATAAAATAGGGCAAAAAACTGAGTGTTTTGGATTTCCCAGACATGTGTGCTGATAGCTGGACGTCAGGGTCCCAAAAGCCTATCGATATGTATTCAAATCCTGTAATCGATACTCTAGAAATGACCATGCGCGTCTAAACCAGAGTGGAGCACCAGCTGAAATTTATACAAGCTTATACCAATCTGGATTAGTAATGGGGTGCTTCCCGTGCGGCAAAAAAAAGAGCGGTGAGGATGGAGAACAAGGGAGAGGAGGAGTCAATGATGGAAGCAAAGATCCCAGGACTGGAAACCAGCAGGCTCACAAAAATAAAATGAATAATCTGAACAAAATCTCAAAGGAAGTAATGATCAAATACAGCCTACCTTTGACTCCCAGTTGCTAAGGCAAACGATATATCAATGCTTGTGTAGTTCCACATTTTTTCATCTACCGTCGCCCCAAAACGTCTCTGGAAAAGTTCACTTCCGAGCCAATTGATATGCATGCAATCACATGATATTTTCATGACATCAAACGAGTGCAACACAATCTGTAGCACTATATCACCAGTATATTTATGAAGGCACAGACTTCAGTCAGCCAAAAGGTGTCTACCTTACCGTTTCCACTTGAACCTGCTGCCGTAAAACACGTTGAATATGCTGAAAACAAAATTGTCTATTTTCTTCGTTGTTAACTACATATCGGCGATCATTTGGTAAACAGATTTCTTCTATCCCACCTACACTACCAGAGAACAATGCTTATTGAGCAAGCAGATGAATGATTGTGAGTCTACCTTGAATGGTTAAAATTGGTTCAAGAGGAACGAGAGTTAAAAGCTCAGCCATGCTTGAATATTGTTTTTTGGTTTGTCACACACCCTGATTTATTGAACGTTTTATTTGAAAGATGATTAAATATTTTCATTTACGACAGGGTAGGTTAACCTCATAACCCTTTCCCAACTTCAACCTCAAAATCAACCAAGTTTTGATAGTCTCTGTTCTCTCTTCCATTGCTAATTATAGAAGCATATTCGATTACGTGGTTTAACAGCAGGACTAAGCCCATGCAACTAGTTCTGTATAAAAAGATACACACAGTAATTATAAGACAGATTCAGATGGATTGTGAATGGGTGATGTGAGAATCATCACCAGTTTGGTAAACGGAACTGTTTCGTGCTGGGTCGCAAGGGTCATTGTCTTCACCGGTGCCCTGGTAACAGTACTTAGGAAGCCGGGGTAAGCGATACGAGAGTGACCAGCAGACGATAAGAACATTAGCTTGACAGGTGATGCATCAGATGGAAAAAGCAAAGAGTGGTTTATGCCTTGTCATGGCATTTTATGGTATAAATAAGTTCATATAATAACAAGAAACCTTGTGCTACATTAGGGTTCATTGGTGCATGTACTGCGAGAACAAAACATAAAACTTCGACGGATGCTTCCATTCACACCAATTTGTTTTACGCGCCAGATCAATCTGAAAGCCAGTTGAATCTCGTTAAGAATAACACAAATGAGTTCAGCCGAGTTTCATGTAGGCCGTTTTTGAACACCACAGTAGGATGCAAATAAGTGTATTTGTCAAATTTTGTGCAATTTAGGTTTCTAGAGATTTAGCAATCTTTTGAGTAGTTTCTTTTGCGGAAAAATATTGGAGATTTCGGTATTATGGTAAACACTGCCTATTGCACGCTTCCTAGCAAAATATGTATGACTGATATAGTTGTAATGTGGAATTGTTATTTAATAGCCGATTCAGTCCGCGCGATGTCCGTGGCCTTGCTGCTGACATTTCTACAGAAAAAGTGTAGATGGTTGATTTAGATGAGTAAACTACGATTAGATTACTCTCAAAAGCCAGTAAAGCTCCAAAGCTGGCCTTCAGCCTTCGTCAGGAGAAAGCAGGAAACGTAAGTCGTCTATTCGTCACATGAACTTGGGAGTACAGGTTTAATTAGCATCACTCTACCCGCTGGTGATAGAAAATTAGTGTTAAATGCATACAATCTAGAAGTAGCCGTACAAGAAGAGACTCCTACATATTACATTGACTAAATATGTGAAAGTGATTCTGAGCAGAACAAAGGTTGAGTAAATCATCCGGGAGAAACCTGTTCCATGAAAGAGACATAGTGTAACCGGAGACAGCCTGTATTACCATAATTGATGAGGACAGTCGAGATGGTAACTGCCACGGAAAAGTGTCAGCAGTTAAAATCTACAAAATCAATTCTCGAAGTTCACCTGTGGTAAGCAAGTTATGGGATTTCATGTTTAGGATTCAACTTTCAAGTCGGGCGAAATACCGACACATTATTTTCACAGTACAGTGTCTAGCGAAACTAGTTAAAAGAAACGTAAAAGGCAGCCTCGTTGAACGTCACCTTACTGGGGAGAATTCAAAGAATAATTTGAACATCTTTGAGAAAACGAGTGTAAAATACACCCGAGATGTTAACGACTAACAAAAAAGCCTCATAGTGTACAAACAATGTGTCTAACTAGTTTTATCTGCCTCATCGGAAACAAAAGAAGGAGCGAAACTCTCCAACTCTGAGCTGCTTTTACGCAGATTGATGAATAGTAGTAAGGTGAAAATGTAGCAATTCTGCTGTAAACCTAGAGAAGTTATGGTTGCCTAATAAGGAAAAGTCAGAAACGTAGTCAAGCTTCCTGGGCGAAATAGGTTGATTATCTGAATTTCAGATAAGGCGGGGAGGAGATACTCACAGGTGCGTCCTAAAAGTTACCATTTTATGCGTGTTTTGAGTGGCTGGTAATTAGACGCAGGGAAATACAAAGTAACAAGAACCCAAACTTTCAGCATGCGCCTGCTCTTGGTTGCAGCAGAATAGCAACATTTTATAATAAACTTTAAATTTATTGCAAAGGTGATAAAAGACAATGAAACAGTGTGACCAACTAAATTTTATTTCCAGAGGAAACCGTTTGGTGACTGTTACCATTTAAGGCCTGATTTCAGCCAAGTGGCTTAGCTCACGAAAAAACAGACGACCTCTTTTTGATCTTGGATTCTAACTGCTCCACCAGTTGCATCCCAGCAACTTAGAAGCCGGCCTTCATTAGGACATAGGCTTGTATTTCTGTCTGCTTCGTTGCTATGTCGGTGTTTGTTAGGATAGAGTTTAGTATTGACCAGCGTATAGTTAAGCCTCATCTTAGACAGTCTATTCTTACTAATACTGAGAGGTGGTACTCATTTCAATGCCTTAGAACTAATTGGGAGACAACGGCAGTAACAGTTTCTTAGGGACTAAAGCGAGGTTCAACTTGACGTCCACAGGTCCCAAAATCATGCTCGGTGTTCACTCGACTTTTGAGGGTTTTCGACTCCTCACTTTGTTGGTCGCTACAATAAACTTCGGTCACTTATTAACCAAAGAGATTTCACCGAATTACATTTACTCCGGGATGCAGGGCTGTCCAAGAAGATTCAACAGAAATGGAGTAAATATGAACCACATGGCCTGGTTAGTGTATACCAAAACCCATCATGTGTTTTAGCATATATTATCATTTATACTGTATCTATCCGAAATAATGCGAACAAAGGCACATCTAAACTTAGAATAACAGATTACACGAAGGGTAGAATCCGTAGTACTCGTCATTTACAGAGAGGCAACCAATAGTGTTCTCTATCGCGCACCTAAGGAATTTTCCCATACGAAGCAGAAGGACCAAATTCGTTCCCTCTTTAGTACGAAGAATTTGAAAAATTCCCCCCATTTCTAATGATTTACAAATTTTACTATCAGATTTGACGTTCTATTTGGCCTGGGTCCAACTATGTATGTGGGTATGTAGGTTTAAACCGTGTGCGTAAACTGTGAAGTCAATGGCAACATATTCTTGCTACTGCAGTGCAAGTCGGTGCGTTGGAAAATCATCTCACACCGCATCATTTGTGTGGCGATAGTACAGATTGGATGCCTGACTCCTGCAACCTACTTAAATTTAACCGGTCCACAGCAAACAGTAACCTGTGGTTAGAAGTCTGACAAACAGTCTCCTGGCCCTCCGGGTTAGGGGTTAGAACATGTGGCGACTTGTTCCGTAGAAATGGTAATGCATTTGCATTTCCCGCCAAACACCGCTGCCTTGCGGTTAGGCTTTTGAGCCAAATACTTTGGCTGAGGACTCTAATCATCCTCCTGTCTAGCTGTGGGCGCTCTGACAGTATCCTAAGCGACGTACAACCATGAACTGCACTTTTCATCAAACTCATTATTAGATGATTAAATAGACAAAGAAATAGACTTACAACACCAGTTACTTGATCAGTTTAAGGGATGCAAAGCGCCTAAAGTAGCTAGGGGAAAATACGAGTTCACAAGACGCTTACAGCAGAACACGTGAGTTCTTGGGCAGTGGTTTCGAACTTGGTGACAGAATTCAGAACAGTGTAAGCCGGAAAGTGTCAAATTGTTGTAATTTTCCTCAAACCTGTTTGTTCATTTTCTAAGAGGCAGGTTACTTTTCCAAATCTGACAGAATTTTGCAGGCGTTTGTTTAGGTAAAATTGAGTAGCGACCCAACCATGGTTTCGTTAGTTTGAGATGAAACGTTTCCCATTCCCATGGAATCGTTGATTGAAACATTTGTTCCGAATTTTGAGTTCAATCTCAATAGGCATTTGTGCGCATGTTTGAAACGCCTTATACTGTGAGGTTTGCGCGGATAAAGATATTTTATTGTAACTTTATGGTGAATATTTGGATGAAAGTTACTATTCGGCGAAACCATGTGATATTGCAAATGAACTATGTGGTGTCTCGCTGAATACAAAACGTAGTCCGGTTGCCAAGAGTTATGGTATATTTTCCAGCCTCCTATAATTCGTATCTCGTAACATTCGACGAAAACGGTCGCATTTAGACTACCTAATCACGGAATTCGATACATTTTCCCCACATATACCGGGTGTCGCTACATCGTTATAATCAGGTCATACATTTTACGCCCACCGACTTTTTAACAATCACTACACCACAATCTAAAGCAGCAAATTGATGCTTTTTGCCACTGATAAGAAATTTACTTCCAGAAGGTACTGCGCTTTGGAGCACGGGATAGAATGCAGCTTCCATGGATATCTTAGTCTAGGTCGAATTTATATCGCTGTCTGCTGCACTGGTTGAAAGTAAATTAGGATCGGCCCCCATAGCGGGTACCCTTGGTGGTTGGATTAAAATCGGTGGCCCACTAACTTCATGTGCGCTATTTGGCTTTTCTCTTAAGAATAATATGAGCGGAGTTCAACAAAAAACCGGTCCTTATGGTGTAATTACTCAAAAAGTGTCATGTTCAAGGCACCAATTAACATGTTTTAGCCAAGATGGAGCCAATTGCTCTGAGGCAGAGTTAGCTTGCAAGACCAACAAAGTATATTTTGTGGAAGTAAGATGCGGATAAATCACCAGTGCAACAGTCAGATAACAAATTATGATTTAACACCTTCTTCTAAAATATCGGATCATGCTCATTAGTTGTTCTAGATTCTCAAAAATGTTTCTTGTTTCTACATGTAATCTCATTAACATCCAAAGAAGGAAACCTTATGAGACACTTTTGGTGTCTGCTGTCCGCAGAATTACTCCAAAGATTTCCAGTACCCGTATACGCCCAGTAACGTCAACAAAGGCTTCAGGTTAAACTTGCGCTTGAAATAAACAGACTCACTTTTGATTTACTCCATTTAAATGGTATCCCCCAGGCGAGTGAACTGCAAGCTGATCACTTTAAAGTCAAGAAAATAGACGCCAGTTATTCAGCCTCATGTTGAGTCAGTTTTCTACGTTTGTACGGGCTGTGCGTCAGGAAAATTCCTGACGAGATCTGTCGGATAATCAAAGTCCTGAACGCAACAAAATAAAAACAGCATTTCGTGGTGAAGATCATCTACTAAGGACCCCTCCACAACAAGCTCTTGCACTTCAAGCAGCAGTAGAATACTGATGCAATTCACAGACCGGCTACAGTATCGTGGCATGTTTCGCGGAAGAAACAACAGGCATTTGAATAACATAAAATTACAAGCAGGAAGCTTAAGACAGATATTCAGCTTACAACCCTTGCTTTACAGAAAGAGTTTTTTTCTGAAATCATCGAAGAAGAAAACTAACTGTCGTAATCACTAAACTCATTCTCACTCAATCGGATTCACCACACTCCTCTGTTTCTCCTGAAGAATGTTGATTCGATACCTCCGTCGAGCTTGGGGTAATAACCTGAAATTGTGGCTTAAACATCCAGAGCATGGTCGTGCACAAACAAGCTGTAGTTTAGAATAGGAATTATAAACATTCCAATTCAGACTATTAAACAAATGACATCCAAATCCCAAAGTCGGGTGAAACTTTTCGGGTTTCAGCGACGCTCACATTATTAGTTAGAAGCAACCAAACAAATCGGTAGTTGACATTTTCCGCAAGTTGACAGGTTTGATGCTAGTCACGAACCCTGGCTATAAGCACGTGTTTACCTTCTAGATAATTGCAAACAATATCCTAGTAGTAATGTGTGACAGGAAGCGTAATGAAGATTATTCAAAATTTGCCACATATCTTCATGAAGAAAACGACCCACAAGGTTGCTGAAATCTCTTCCACAGCAAACTTTTGAGTAGTTCCCTTTATGTGCAGCACATTCAATTGAAAAACATCATAAACGAGAGATTCCCTTGAGTCTGTCGCGAAAACTAAATTGATTGGCTTATTTATTTGTCCATTAGATCTACAAAGACCTGCATCGCAACCGTCATCAAACATTAGAACGAGCTCAAAGGAGACGTCTTGGATAGAAATATTTTTCCTTCACATTATCGATTATTGGCAATGTAACACCGCCATTTGAACTATGGTAACATCGTGCTCCCCATGTAAGTACGAACACGTGCTGATTCCAGATTTGTCTGCATAGGACGGAATTAACAACAAGGCATTCATCTCAACTTGTAGCCAAATGCTTTGGCTTATTGATTGTGGAACTTGACTTCCGGTTGCAGGAGAGTCATAGAAGCATGTTTCGTCGTTTTGAACCTTTGTTTGTTTGATGTGCACATTAATTTTTGATATATAGACCAATTGGTGTCTAGTTGCTCAAAGTAGCGTTTACAGGTGTAAAACGCGGGTTACAAACGGCCAACGAAGTAGTAGGATACGACAGTGAAACAATCTACTATGAAAGTAGAAGGCGTATACAAAAAGAATTTTGAGTAGTCCAACATTGTTTAGTTTAGGACCCGCTTAAAAGGGGGCGAGATAGCTCAAGTGCTTAGAGTGCGAACTTACTGACCAAAAGGTCCATGGTTCTAGCCCGACCTCTGCCTCTCGACTTCCCCTGTATAGGTTTGGGCAACCTGGCAGTATTCCGGCCCTCGTGCTTCCCCCGGGTGGCATGGCAGCTAGGCACCGAAAAGGTGTTACAGCTGAACAGTTTTTGCTTAAAAGGTTCACTACCGTGGTTTAACGAGTAGTAACAAAAGTAAAGTTATTTGTTCAGTTATGTGGACTTAAATCCAAAACATATGCTGTTTTAGCATTATGATCAGCCTGTTCAGCCGAGGGAGGTCTGAAGGACAACTGATTCGGTTCTAACCGCAGTCACATTACTCGTTCTGGCGCAAAACGCACAGTCTTATCCGAATTACTGTAGACGATTCAAACGTTTTTGCCGGAAATATCCGAAATAGGGGGCTATTTTTGCTGTTCACTGTAGAAACCACCGTATTGACCTTGATCAGATTTGAATGGTAATCACCGTTTATTCTACCAATACATAATGTCGTAGAACGAATCATCACATGCAATCCTAAGATCTCATTGGTACCATTTTTCACTTTCAAGTTCCTGTGTCACATACTGTAATATTAATCCGCAATTTTCCAACTCCGGGTTTCACACGATACCCGGAAATCGCTGTCACGCAGCATGATAAAATTTATTGCGTAACCTTCCAACAAAAACTTCAGTTTCATCACAGATTCAGTAATACTCTTATTAAACTTGGGTAATCAATAATTATGTGACACACATATAAAGAAAAAGTGTATAGAAGCTCTAAAAATGCAGCCATTTAGAGCAAAAATCACAAGAGCAAATGGTAGAAACATTTATGTATTATACCTATATTTAGCATTATAATTCATCCTCTGCTGGACGGGTGGCCAAAAATCTACGTGTGCCCGGTCAACTTTGAAATCGGGTTAATTATACCTTGCTGAGTTTTCCGCGGATAAAACAATTAAGCCAATAAAATGTGCAATTAAATCACTGATCTTCCAAAAGGTAAACTGTTTTCCTACGCAGCGGTTCAGAACGTGCATCCGTCTCATTCGGAGTAATTTCAAACCACATGGGTGCTTCGAAATTTCAAGACTCAGGTGCCATGGAAATTTATTGCCGCATGTGAAAACACAAGTAAATAAACCTCCAGCAATTGGAACCAGGCAACGCGATTCATCAGGTCGTCAAAATAATACGGTAGAGTGCAATAACTGCAGTGAATTCTAAACGACACCGTCGATATTGAATTTCGGCCGCGATGAGGCAACTATTGGTGTCTCTCCGTTATTACTGAACACTATACTTCCAGTCATTTCATAAATCGGGAAAATTCACACTTTCATCTTGTGGACGGAATAGTTAGTCACTGATCGCCTTCTACGCTTTCGCTTTCATAGCAAACTAGAAATGCATAGGCAGTTGCCATAGGCAGATGCATTCAAATGAAACGCAACCTGCTTAAGCCGAAATTCTTTACACTGCCAACCGATCACCCATTTGTCTCAACCTGTCCGGATCGTCCCTTTTGCTGCAACAGTTTACGATCCTTTTAACTGGTGGGTTTTCCTCCTTGGTCCTTCCCCCGTAGAACGTTTAGAGTCCCTATTGCATCAAACTGTGTCTCATTGTTGCTTTGAAAACACGCTTGAAAGTGAACATTGGTGATCATGCAACCGGAATTTTGAGAAAGAACAATTATGGTACTCTGCTAAAAGCAAAATACCTGTACCTTGCATACTGACGCACTGCGAGTGCGTTTACCTGTGCAGAATTCAGTACACAAATTCTATTAGGCTGTCATAAGCACTTTCAGTCTGTGTTTGTTGGAACCTCCTACCTCATCCGTCTTCTTGGTTATCTTATCATTCCCTCAGATAAAACCCAGCGGAACCCAACTGAACACGCATTTCACCTATTTAGTCAAAGTGCCCAAATGTCAACTGGATTCCAATGAGTCATCAACGGACGCTCATGTGTGGGCTTGGATTGGTGCAGATGCACATCCGGATGATAAAGCTCTCACCACGACTATTGCAATGCGCATTTTCTTCCAAGTGAGTTGCACTCTTTGCATATGCTAACTTATCATTCCTTGTCTCCGGAAAGCACGTGGATTGGTCGCATACGAAACCAATACATTGCAAGGGTATCTGAGTGACTATTGAACTGCAACTTTGGTGCACTTGGCAAAGTGGTTCAACCTACTTCTTGTGTATCGGAAAATGTAGTTTAAATGCAAAACAGTCACAAGCTCGAAAGACTTATTACTCGAGATTTATGCTAATCATGAGAAAAGTACGTGTTTGACACGCGTGGAAAGATGATCACCAAGTGCACAATATCCGTTCAATAACAAATTCATCTTTTAAAATACTCAAGCTTTCAAGTCCATTTGTATAACTTTCAGAAGCGTTTCCCGTTATACTTATTGAGTTGTATTCGTATATCATAATGTGAGACGGGATTAGGCCACTCAGCACTGACTGCACATTACGTTTGAAGATATATGGCGTATGACAGATGTCTTTAGTGACTTAGGTGTTCTCGGAAAGGAGCATCAAATCTTTTCACTCACACTGTCCAGATGTGTTAAAATATATGAATTCTATAACCAAACACGAAAAAATCATCGTTGTTTCCTAAATATTAGGGAAACCTGTCTCTTGACAATAAATGAGGACACAATAGAAATCAATCTTGTGCTCGGGGTCGGAGATTCAACATTTACGTTTTTTTACAAGAAAAGGTGTTAATCTTCTCCATGCCTATTTCGAAGGCACTATTTACCTAGTAGTTACGCGTTGGAAATATAGTTAAACAAATATTCTTGACTGTGCTTCGAAGTGTCGGTAATGATATATCTGAACTCGCTGTCCTCAAACGATCGAACGCAGAAATGAAACTTGGTAACTCTAGCTTAGTTACATTCTGAACTAAGCCAGCTGCGGAAATTCCGGCATTAAGACTCATTTTATAAGTGATATCAGAGGTCTTTCTTAGCGCGCAAAGTTATTCAGTAAAACCCAGTTCGACTTTCTCTGCGTGTCACTATAGCCTCAACTGATACAATCATTCAATCTTTCCTCTGTTGAAAATTTTTATTTGTTTAGTTATCTTTATTCCAAACGGATAAACTAACTTGTTGTGTTTCGGCGAAGTCACACTTTTTGCTGGTTGATATAAATGTAGGTTCGTAGCACGACTCCTAATAGTCATTTTTAGGCGCACATTGCGTATGCCAGAAAATATAACGTCGCTAAGCTTTCGTTAACACTTTTTGGTTGGACATTTTTGAGTCCACGCTAATCGGCGATCCTAACAATCTCTTGAGGTTGAAACAATTTTGAAGCGCCGGGTTACACTCATGTTGAGTACACCGGAAACGCTCTGAAAACTTCCCCAAATCACGTGAAATTTTAGGTAGTTTGGGTGAACTGATGCACGCGGGATCTTTTATTATTTCAAACGTACATGGTTGTTGCAACTTTTCGGAATGTTTCAGTGGTGATGCTATAATAATGTCGAATAAAAACGGTCTTTCCAGTTTAGTTGCAGCTTAAGGTTTGAGGATTTCTTAAATCTTGGAAGTCGATTATACGTGAGATACACCGGGAATCAATGTGACAAGTTGGACAAAACAGACAGACGAATGGCTGAGATGCACACATAGCTTATGTTTGGTTATTGATGGAAAGAGGGAACCGCGACATACTTATTTGACTTCGGATTATTTTGATAGGGCATCTCCGAACTGTAGTCGTATGAGATGCAAAAGGTTAGGCATTGAAAATTGTTGGTTCAGGTTGAAAATACTGGTGACTACACAGCCTATGATCACTTTCCTCCTATCAAGGCCCTCATCAATGCTCGGACCGTCTGGCAGCTCCACTAAAAATATCCGCTCTGAAGTAATAGATATTTTCGTGTTATTTCTATTATTCCACTAAAAGTACTCCTACCGAAAGTCAATTATCACACACAAGATGAACCACCCAGTTTTTGTACTGTGTAACAGCCGATGCGTCGCCTTGAGTGTAATTCATTCGTTTGCGGTAAGCCTTCGATTTGTCATTTGTTCTACAGTTCAGGTAAAATCTGACGATCTCACCTACTTCAAAATGATGAGGATTTGGAAACACATGAGGAGTCAATGTTCTGAGCATTTTGTTTTGTACATTTTCCTCATTACAGATTAGGATTTCCCTGAGGATGTCTTAGTACCAAGCACTGTTGACCAAGATCGGTTCCAGTCCCATATGTTTTAGATAGAATGCTACAGAGCGACCTTTGCAATAGTAATGCTCGATATCGGTTTCGGTGCGTCCTATTAATGCTCATATGTCCATATATCCTCCAACACACGCGCTATAAGGTGAGATATTCTTTGGAAACCTGGTTAAATGATGTTGAACCATATTTCGGGAACTATTACCTCACTACTATCTCAGTGAAATCAAGCAAGCCAACTACTACAAAAGAAGCGTTATATATGTACAACTTGCAATCGGCTGAAATGTTTTAATTCGGAGTACATATCTATCTCCCTTTAAAATTAGATTTGTGTTCACGCCAACTACATCAAAGCTCCCCGGAATATTCTTTACCGTTTGTCGTTAAGCGTGACGACTCTAGTTGTGTGCCACGGAGATTGTGCGTACGGATACCTCTAGATTGCAGGTATTTCCAATCTAGACTACCATGTAGACGCTAAGTGACAGAAAAACAAAGGAGACGAAATGTGATAATCCGCTTTAAAGGTATCAATGTTTCCAGTGTTCTAATTAGAATTATACACATTTTGTTTCAAAAGGTATATCAATCACGTCAAGTTATTCACAACTATGAGAAAGACAGTCCTTTAATTCCACTGATGTGCTCATTAGTTCCGTGCATCACTATACGAACGGAGGAGAGCGGATGCAAACAAAAAACGTCTAAACATATTTAACACTGAAAAGCATCTTGATAAAAGCAAGTCTTCGGGCAATATATGTGATGTAGAAGAGATTCGATTTAGGAATAGTTTTTGACTTGAGAATGGTGTCTGGATATTTGCACACAATTTCTTGCTGCTGGAACAACCTACCTTACTTTATGACCTAGCTCGCATGCCAGGAGCGGCGTCTTGTGATGTGGCCGCCTAAGAAAAAAACGGTGTTTTTAATGTATTTAGCTGGCTTTTATGAGTTAAAATCTGTGGAAGTTTATCTAGAAAAACTGAGTCGCCAAATTTTTAATTAATACTGACGCTAAATACAAAGATGAGCGAACGTAATGACTGACTACCATATATATTTACGGGGTTACTTTCGAGTGGATTTTGCAAAGTCAGTTTTGTTTTCATCTCAAACACTAGTTCTTAGTATCAACGTCCTCTAAAATCGAGTTGAGGTGACACAGGATTGACTAAGAGGAACATGGCACGTTTACATTATTCACTACTTTAATCAACCAAATGGAATGACTTGAACGTAAATGGCTAAGACGGTTACAGTGAAGTGGAAAGATCATGTTTCACAATGAGAATATCTTGCCAACAAACCATTGAGCAACTCTTGCCCACAATAATTCGGTAAAAGTTCTTGAAATTCACTTTTCCACAGCTTGATGTGCATACTTTTGGGATGGGAGGTTTGATCAGATATTGAGTTTACGACCATTTGAGTCTAATCACAAAGATCGAACAACGGGAATTTTGACCCAGATTCCCGCCAAATGGCGAATAGTTTGGTTTGGAAATTTGGCGGATAAGGACTTTTTGACGACAGTTTGAATTGATTTCAAGAGGAATATTGCGCAGGCAATGTAAAAAGAACTGGGCCATTTCTCAGACACGGAATCCTCATCACGTAATCACCTGTCGACTGCCTTTTTGGGTGACGAATCGTCTGAATCCTCACAACCCGCTATAGAGTAGTTCGCACGCGAAAAGTTTCTATTAAGTGAGAATTCCTTTACCTAGTTTTACCCACACGTTTTGCTACAGTAATTTGTTGGGCAGGCAAACGTAAGTTCTATCAATCGTGAGCTTCTTTTTTGGGAAATCATACAAGCGTTGGACGTTTGGTAGACTTTAAATTTTCCACTGGTATTGGAAAATGTAATTTACTGGTTTATGATTCATGGTGCTGGTTGTCCTAAGCTGATTTACTCAGCTATTACGTCAGTGTTTTTCTATGAATAGCGGCTCAAAACATCCTACGTTCGACATTCCCCAAAGTTTATCTACACTTGAAATTAGCTGTATGGTGCTAGGACAGTAAAGTTTCAAAGATGATTCAGGAATTCACAGTTCTCAGTTACCGAAGCGTTAGCAGTCAAGAGAATTCGATATCAAATCGCTAATATTACGAAGACCAAATAAACTAATGCTACATCTAGTCTTCCTTAAGCCTGTTTGTCAGTTAGTTAATTGGAATGATCTTGGTTGCACCGTAAGATCCGCTTCGAAAATTGTGACTCAGGCGTTTGGTTATGCATGATGGTTCCCCAGAACCGCCCCTGTTGTTTGCTTGTTTGTCTTATTTTCTTCAGTTACACCGGCGACAGGAAGTTTAGGCGGAATCACATGCAGCTTAGCGCAACTTGTAGTTGAAATGAACCACTCTTCCCGAAAATCGGTGAGCATGCTTTAATGTACCAAAAACTGACGCCTGCTCATCCTTACCGACCGCCCATGGATTTTTGCTAGGCGCATAGTTTCCAAAACTCCAAATCCTCAAGATGTGAACAGCAAGCAGCGGTTATATCTCTGTGGTGACAAATATGGACAGCTGTCCTCACTTTATTTCAAATCGTTTTGGACGGCAGTTTTGAGTCCCAGTGAGATTCGTAGGGCGGATCTGCAGAACGGATTAAGCAAAAAAGACATACGCTCTGTCGTTTACCAATACATTAACAAATCCAAAATCACTGTGTACCAGTAATCCGCATTTTTAGAAGGTTACAAACGTTCTACTAATATACGCATTGGCGCTGTTATTTTATTCCTTCAAGCTTACCTGTTATTAACCTTTCGCTAACAGCATAAATTTTAAATATTTTACGAAAATTTTGGCCACTTTTTCCGCCATGAAAATTACATAGTTCACTCTAGGAAACTGTCATGGAAACTAAAACTTCTGAGCCATTGTTAAATAGCATCAAATAAGGTGATTTCTGATTTATTTAATAGCATCTAGAACAACCTTAAATCTAAAATGATGCCGTTATATTCGCCACAGGCTGACCTCGGGAAGGCACAAAAATGGCAATTATTAGTAAATCGTATCATTGGGTTATCCTGCCGCCCCAGATAGGAGAAAACTTAGGTGGCTAGCATCACAAATTAGAGACTATTTAGGTAACAGACTACTGAGCCTCAAGGCCGCTAAACTGAAACCTACATAGCTGAGTCTCAAAGATCCTCGATTTCCACCATTTGAAAACTCATTAAGTTACCCAGTTGTTAGAATTTTGGTGGGTTTGGACTAATTTGGACAGCGCAAATTAAAACATTGAACAAAATAACACCAATAGTGCATGGAATCTCGTTTCGTACCTACTTTGAATCAACTTATAGCTGGTGTGGTCGCGCTACTGTTTGAAAAAAAATATCCAACTTTATTTGAGGGATTCAGTGTTATTAAACAACTAATTGTGATGTGGCCAGCGGAAACTCTTAAAGTTGTGAGCATTGTATAATGATATTAAAATTTGCTAGGGCAAATGAACTGGTCGATGACGTTTGCATGAAAGTAAACTTAGTAGACGTAATTAACTTGTTGGAAAGAAACACTAAGCCGGCTTTCACCTACCGCATAGATATTTTGATAACAGTCATTAAAATCACTGGATACAGGAGACGTCACAATAGACGATGGATGATGGTTTGGGAGGTAACATAGTGAGTGTAATACGTGAGTGAATATTTTAGATTCGTGCATAGTTCCTCAGGCTGTAATTCACATCACAATATCTCTTGACCGATGATTGCACAATGGGACATTTTGCGTCCATTTTAAACTTTACGGGCTTTTACATAAAGTCGTCAACTCACTTTCTCCACGTCCGATGTGTTCCCTATAACCAGCTAGTCGGAAACGTTCTACACGTCATGCGCGGTGTACAGTGTCCTGGATCCCCGTAAGTATTCTGATGGGTGTTACAACCCAACGTTGTTTTTCGTGGATTGCTCAGTGAGACTTAAATGCAAGTGGGCCAGCAAATACTTTTGGTTATTTTGGTCAAACTCGCTTTACTTCTAGTTACTTTCCATCTATGGAAACAAAACAGAACCTTGTCTTTTAAGAACTAGTATGTGCCTTTATGGACATATCCATTTCAGTAGAAAGTTTGCCTTATTTTACGCAACCTCTCACAAATTGTCTTTTGTATGGTGAATTTTCTACGATGCAGGCCTTTATTCCTCCGAATGCTCATGATAGAAACAAAATAAAAACAAACCTTTCGTTTCACATCTCGTTCGCACTGTTGACTTTGATACAATCGTTATTATTAAAAACCGTCGATGAATGCCTTGAGCCAGTTATTTTTTTTGGGGGGGAGGGTAGGCTTTCATTGTCCTATTAAGAGATACGGTGCACGATCATTTGAACTTTTGACAGTACGCCATATGCAAAATCTTCGCCATCTTGTAGAAAAAATCCGTGTTCAGTTATCAGTGTTATGTTTACCCGTTGAACTGTCTTGCTGACCATATATTATGTTTTTCGGAAAACAAAAAAAAAGATAATTTAATCGTATCTTCCTTTATTTGACAATTTACGCGTAAACAAACAGTCGAAGAGTTTGTCTGCAACAACAACATATTGCGGTGTTCAGCAATAGACGTTTTGAAATAAACTAAATGAAATAGAATTCTGTCTCCGCATGTTAGCTTTGTTTAAATTTCTCAGTGACATCTTTGGTCTAGCTACCCAGTCAATGAAAATTGAACACGCCAAACTTTGTACCAGGTTCGATGTATATCATCCTTATTGTGACAACCAAAATGTTCGCAAGTACAAGTGAAGAGACGGACAAAAATTACCCTATGTGAGGCCTTGTATTTCAAATGATTGGAATGTCCTGCAAAAATGTCTGCATTTTGGAGGGATCCCGGGAGTGAAATAGTGTCAAACTCTTTGATTGTTGGTTCGTTCGCCGAGCTTAGCAGTTGGATTTCAAACGTTTCATCACCAATCGAGGTGACATCGTCAGTCATTGTCGTCAACCCCGCACTGACCATGTCACCTCGATTGATTATGAAACGTTTGCAATCCAACTGTTAAGCTCGGCGAACAGACCAACAATCAATTAGCGCACCCGAACCACCTATATTCCACAACAATGCCAGTGTGACACTCTAGCCCAAGACATTTTCGTACTATTGACTCCAGCAGCTGGACGCACATTCTCAACCGTGGCGGCTTGTTTTTGCACGGCGCACTAGTGTTAATCTTTAGACTAAATGTTAATACTTCAAGCTCAAGTTAGTCTTATTGATAAACTTCCTCAGTGCTTCCACAACCCGAATATTCCTTTTGTTTTGCGCTATGCCACAAAAGCAAGGTCGTGTGCTTAAAAAATCCTGCATTTATTGGTGCTCCGAAAAATGCAAACTGATGAAACTTCCAAACATTGGTTAAAACCCAAGAAGTTGCATGCTTTCGCCGTCATGATAAAATTGACCTGGCGATTTACTTTTAGGTTATTCGTGGCCACAATTTTATGATAACTCTTGAGCAACAGTTATCTGAAGTCAATTAGTAAAGTGCAAAATCGGTACAAGCAAGAAACTAAATTGTCACAAGAATTACTGTAAGCCTCGTGCTTATACTTTCTGCATCACACGAAAGCGGTTAGTTTAATACCGAACAAAATATTCGGGACGCAAATATTCTTACGTCTGGTCACTCAGCACCGGCCTTTTTATTTAAAGTAGAAACGTGAGTAAAAATATTTACGTGTGTTCTTACAAACCATGCGTGCCTAAACTACGCTTAGTAAATCACATGGTGAAATAGCATAAATGAGAAATTCAGTTGTGTCTCCTGTAAAAACCAAATTGGTATGCAAATGAGTGGAGTTCGCTGATTTCGTGCAATCTGGCTTCAAGTAGAACTAAGGTTGACGGAAACTCAGGGACTGGGCCTACCTGATGACCCAGCCCCAAGAAGGACAAAACCGGTCGCGGGCTGTCGAAAAGTTTTCAGCAACCTTGCAATGGGTTTCCTAATGAGCAGTGGAATTATTTGTTAGTAGAATTTTCGATCGGCAGGTTAAAACAGCAGGATTTTTTAATTATTCTATCTTAATTCTGCTTTAGACTATGGGAAAAATGCGGGACTGACTTCTGCATATGAGCGCTTGGATTGGACATTCAACTAGAAACAACAGAGTTTAAAAAAATAAAACTTTATGGATCATTGCTTTGCGTTTTTACAAAGTGGTGACCACTGAGTAACAAATTAGGATGGATATGTTTTCCTCTTTTACTTATAAATTAGAAAATCTATGACTAGTACACCTATTGCAAACCCGAAAACTGTAACGTTAGTTCTCTCAAGAGATATGTGGAATGAAGAATTGTGGAAGCAGCCGAGTTGGGTTCCAATAGTCTGCAGCTTTTGCAATGAAATACACACGGTAAAATTTTGCGTTGTAAAAAATATGAACATTTATGAACGTCTGTAAGTTCTGCCAAGCAGTCAGAAGCCAATTCCTTCCTGAATGAAATGTCGACCTGAACACGTAGTTATTTACATAAGTCGCAGTTGAGCAAGTCTCTGCTGAGGGTAAGGTTTTGTGTGTACTGTCGTGGAAGTCTTTACAGCACATAGAATATCTATCAGGAACTTTGCCTTACCGAATCTTACAGCTGTAGCACACTTCCGGTGCCTAGCTGTCATGCCACCCGAAGGAAGCACGAAGGCTGGGATACTACCAGGTTGCCCAAACCCATACAGGGGAAGTCTTGAGGCACAGGTCAGGTTTGATCCATGGACCTTCCGGTCAGTAAATTCGCGCCCTTTAACCACTTGAGACATCTCGCCCACATTATACACAACTACAGACCTTCAGTACAATGTGAACCATATTTCTTATATTTTGACTAAAATACGAAAGGTCCAACATGGTCCTAAAACACTGCTTTATAATTTTAGATTGCTCATTTTTTGCAAACAATATGTCGTATGTTAAACAGCGCTTATACTAACTCAAATTAATGCACAAGATTGCAATCACATTAGAGTATTATTGGACTCAATCTGTTGAAATTTGTGAAAAAGTTTGACTTATTATTGCCTTATTTGCCTATGGTTATTTTGGTGCAACAATCACTGTGTCATGGTTTGTTCCAAAACCCATCTTCCACCTGTTAAAAAATGCCGTTGCGCACAAACCCAAGACGTCTTCCGGTGCGTATCGGTGCACGACTTGAGCACAAACAAACGCTCTGATGGATGATGCTCTCAATGTACAAACCAACTGCATCAATTCAGTTTTGATAAGTTCCGGTTTAAAAACAGATCGCACAATAGCGAGAACCGTCGTGTAACAGCTACGGACAAGCTTAACGAATCTGTACAGGTGAGACATAACGCGGTCTATGAATTGACTAATCCAACGCGATAATAGCCAAACACACAGAGGGTGCAATGAAGACGAAAAACGGCTCCTAGCAGCATTGAGCTTGAGCTATCGGGTATATACAGTAAAGCATGGTTCACTAGTAACGATGATGCGCCCCAGTTCGTTACATTTTTCATGTCATCCGACCAGTAGCAGAAAGCTACGTTTTAATGCTCGCAGCAAAATGCCGATACTCTTAGCAAGCTAGAAAACACGGTAAAGGAGCTCCTACAGGTAAATAAAAATTCTCGTGATGTTCTTCACGAAGGGAACTGATAATTAGTGTGATACATAAAGAAATTGTTTTCGTGATGTAACGTTACACATTATTTCCTTCGAAAACATTTAGATTTACGGAATTCGGCGGTTTCCTAATCTAAATAACTTTTGTGGGACAGTCGAAAAAATTTGCACTGATTTCCGGACCACGCCTTGTTAATTAACCGTACAAATAGGGTTCAAGCACTATGCAAGTCAGTTTTTTGCAAGTTTTCTACGCTAAATATGACGCTTAGTTGTTCACTTTATAAGCCACTACGCCATTAAAATTGTTGGATCTTTTCCTCTGTACAAAAAGTTCAGCTGATCCTACTGCTCTTAGTAGCTAATCGAGATGAAAGTACTCACGACCCTTAATAGCTTCATAGCAAGCATAAGATTTTGCAGTTACTAATGTTTAGTTTCCACAGGATGGTGCTTTACTACGCCAGACCGAAAAGATTTACCTGACGTACGTCATCATTAAAAGAACGCTTTATCATCACAATAAAACATTTTGATGAGCCAGCATCTATTGAACTATTGCCTTCAAGAAATTCAAAGCTGAATACCAAAAAGTTAAAGATATTATGCTTCCCATTAAACATTTTTGGAAGGGTGAATGCTATTTCTTCTGAGAACATGCTGTTGTCCTAACAAAATACGAAACCACACTTTGAGTATTCATGTCGCTAAGATAACGAAAATACCATAATCTTACACGGTGCTGGTTACAATTCAATTTTGGCTACGTATTTTGCGAACGGGCATCTAAAACGTTATGCTTGGGGGTTGAGACTAAGTCCTAGCCCTTCAAACTTGGTGGCTGCAAGAATCTTAAGAGGAGAAGCTTGAAGTGTACTTGTGAGAATAAAACACGATTTGTGCATGCAGCAGTGTCCCGATTCAGCAATGTGTTTACTGTTGACAACATGACTGACTGCCATATGTCATCTTGGCTTAGTAGTATTCACCGGCGAACTGGTATTCTTTTAACTCAAATGTTCCCAAGTTGGGTGATCATGAGAGAGACAATTTTCTTCAAAGTTGGTCTCTACGCAACACAAAAATTTCTAGTTGTGTAATCCCAGACTTCTAGAAATCTGGGCACTAGTTTTTGCTTCGATATTGCGTAAGTTGTACGGAATACTAAGGTGACTCCGTCTTTAATTTCACGAAATCTTAATTTCAACTTATCGCTCAAGGAAGCTCTGTCCACTGAGTTTGAGGTTATTGTCAGCTCATATCGCTGTATGCCACGCTGTATGCCAACCAATTGCCTAAGGATTGCTTCGTTTGTCTTTATGGCAGCTAAAGTTTATCTAGTTCAAGGTCGTGATCATTGACGTCTATACCTCTAAAGTAAGAAAATTGTTAGTCTCGTTAAGTCGAATAGGGCATGCTGTTCTAATTCTTGTTAGAATTGGCACAAAGAATGTTACTCAAGTCTACAAAATGCTCAGAAGTTGCATCAGATACATCGCACTGAAACTTGTTGGAGCGAGTTCATGAATACTAATCCTGGATAGCAATGTGAGGTAGTATGGTAGCATTGGCTACATCAACCAAAATAGGTGCCATGTAACTGACGAATGTATGACGTAACAATCAATATTGGAAGCTCCAAATTCAAATTCATACTGGAAAATATATAGCGTGTAACCACCTCACCTAAATCTAATTGGGTGAGCAGTGGCTTGGCCTAGAATGTTGCCATGTGACATCTAACGCATTTTATGGGCTCTTGTTGGAGAACACTCGCAGTCGCTCGACGGAGTTTTAATACGTGGTGTTACAATGAGTTTGGTATGATTCTCTGACTTGAGGAATTTCAAGCGGACCACCATTTGATTCACGCACTAGAGAACTCTGCCAAAAGTTAGCTTGCCTATTTTCGGTCTTTACTGGTGTGCAAAATATGTTGTTTTAGTTTGTGGTAATGGCAAAGATGGAACATTTTAAACTAATTATAGGTGTAACGCAAGTAGAGCGGGTTAAAGCACATCGAATGTCACATAAGTACACTACTTGTATGATTATATACTCATGCTTTCATTTTCTCAAATAATCTTGGTCCATAAAGGAATTGGAGGGTTTTTTTCAAGAATACGTTTTTCTACACAAATTGTGAATAAATAAACATAGATAGCAATGATTTTAAAGCATGTAGTTGCAAGATCAAAAACTCTTGTGGTCCTACATTGTATGTTCAATTCACGGGGCACCGAGATATACGGTATTTCAAAACCAAAAGGGCCCAAAATGAAGAAGTTTGATGGCCTTGAATTTAATTACTTTTTGCAATTTATGGTTAAGATCGAATTCAGGAGCATGTGATGGGCTTACTAAAACAGAGGATATTTATTAAACAGGTGGCTGCCATAAACACGGGAGAGGAAAAAGAGACAATTATTGTAAATTAATCCACAAATAAATGTTGTGCAGTAATATGGCGACTTCTGTGTTAACGTATTTAGGAACTTCACCAATAAGGGATGTTTGAAGATTGATAATTCCGCTTTTGATATCATTCAAAAATCTAAAGATTCGACGTTCAAAAACCTCAATATCTCTCCACCAACGACTAGTCATCATCATCATCATCACCATCATCGTCAACCGTACAACCATAAAGTCCGTCTAATTTCATATAGGTACTACCAAGGTGTGTTGCTCTGAAATAAATGCTTTTAGGTTATTACTCACTCCAAAGAAAATGATGAACCAAAATGTCCTCAATCTGACCACAAATCTGCTCTAGACGTTTGACAGATTTCATTGACTTTTTTATAAACAGATTTTCTAAGTTGTCGAAGCTTAGTAAGAGATATCCGTGTCAAAATACACTAGCGGTCACGTGATTGTAAACTTATCCAACAGCCACAAAAAGTAAACAACGCGGGAGAAATTTCAGCCTTCATTTGAAAACTCAGTGTAATTTTCGGCTCGGTAAACGATCCCAAATTCCTCGGAAGTTATCAGTGAGTTCGAACTGAGGTTTCTTGAGTACTTTCTCCCTTGACAGACTTTGTATATACATTCTTATTCTTTATTCGCAGACTACCTGGTGTTAAAGTGCACCAAGATCTGATTCGAAAGTGTCCGAATGCAGTTTCGTTTGACAGTTTTAGGGCTTGATGGACAGCTAAGATTTTGATTTTTGGGCATTGCATTACTTTTTACTTAATTTGAGTAATCAGAATGCCGAATAACGACAGTTTATATACTTCCTATTATCCGTTGTCATTTGTGTAGCGAAAACTTTGTTTTGTCCACGTGGCTAACCCATATTGCCGGATCTATTTCATGTGGTTTTGTTCCAGTTTTGCAATGCAATTTCTGTGATGTATCCTGAAAGTGGTGTTCCCTGTCTTTGTCTTATATTCCATTTGACTCAAAACACTTACTCATGACCAGCTTAAGCAACTTGCAGTGAATATCATTCTACGATGTTCCGTGTAGTCTAGAGGTGGTATCAAACACTTTTAGTCCACGCGCCAGAGTTCAGAAAAGAAAGCAACACAAGCTGTGAAGTTACCCATCCGAATGGCACCCATATCCCACCGAAAAATCTGAGTCCATCGAATATACTAAAGTCGGACCAGAGCGCACCATCAGTAACAAATGAACAAATAATATCGTGTTAAAGATCTCCCCCAACGAGTCGATTACATTAGGCAATATGATCTAACTCATCGTAAAAACACAAGCTGATACAGATGAAGTACTCATACCAAGTTGTGACACAAAATTTGCAACTTATTTGCCAAGGCGGTCAAGCAGGTAAACGCCCAGATGATCGAGAAATTACCACACTTGAGCCAGCATATGCCCATCCGGAGGAGGTTACACGACAGCGACATTCACTACGAGGTGCAACGTGAAAGATGGGTTAAAATACGCCAAGCTATCAATCATCATCCTGTTTGAAGAGGCCGACCGAGACAATGCTCACTAAATCTGATCGCTAGAAAAGCACATTCCTTAACATGACAACAGTCCTCTCGACATCAAGTTAAAGCATATTCCACAGTCATCCCGCGACAAGGCAAATATTTCTCTTTCGTGCCATATACGTTTGCAGAATGTTAATGTAATAAAGTTCAAATACAGGGCGGAAAGTTTTGGGGGGTTGACAGGATTCATCTCGAAGTTCTTTGTTTAGCCAGGCTAATATCGGAATAAGAAGATATTTTGCTCGATCTGAAAAATCAGGAAGGACAAGAATATCTCACAGATATTCTCAAACGTTAAAATTCGCAAATGTTCCGAGGAGAATGACGCTGACAGAAAACGAAGACAAACTGTCCACAAGCTGGAGCTATAGGTGTCGGGGGTTGGCAAAAGCTGTCTGGCTGTTCTGATGCGAAAAGCAGTATCGTTTCCAGCCAGCCCACCGGGTCCCACATAATCACTCTGATTAAAAAACTTCACATACCACGTTGATTAGCTCGTTTGCAAGCATGAGGATTGGGTTTTATCCCACCAAGTACTTTAGCGCACTATATGTTTCATGGATGCGAAGCGCATACCAAACCCTGCAGCGTGTCTGTAGGATCTAAACCGACAACAGCACTATTGCAAGCAAACTCTGTGGGCGAACGTCCAGGGAGAAATTTGATCCCCAAAGTTTCATATGCAGGCAGAGAACTTTAAAGCAGTACATCTAATACAAACAATACAGGAGAAAAGGTGACGAGGCAGCCCTGTCTTACACCACTGAAAGTGGTGAACTCAGGCGAAGGCTTATTCTGTTTTCGTACGCGCCCACAGGATAATAGCGCAGTGCCCTAAAAAGTTTGGTCGTAACACCTTCGGTGGCAAGGAACTGATAAATTCAAAGGCAGCCTTCAAGCCAAGGAAAACGACAAACGTGGGATGTCTGATAAAAGGATGCTGTTCACAGACGTATCTCAAGGTAAAGATATGATGAGAAGTTCTCGGTCATGGTGAAACCTCCAACTTTATTTTACCGAGGCTTCCTCTCACTATAATCAATGTTTCTGCACAAAATAATGCCATAGAACAACTAAGATGCGATGTGTACCAGGAGGAAGACTGGAATTACAGGCAATGTGTTTCACTGACTCGTATTCTGTATTCGTGCTTAATCTTCCGCAATACGGTGTCAGAATTTCTATCAGGGCTTCACTGCCCTATTTGAAAGGCGTCGGGCGCAGACAATTTGAGTCGGGGAACTTTTCTTGTTGGAGGAACAAAATCTGACGATGTCTCTCCTTTACTGATGGTGGGTTGGTATCGGTTTTCCGTTCAGGTTGTTGAATTCTTCCGGATTGAATGAGGCCAGCTGATCTACTTTGTAAATTCTTCGACCAATCACTTATGAAGACGATTCTGCGAGTGAAGTACAGCTCAGCTTTTCTTGCAGATTGTTTGGTTTACATTTGTCCCCCTTTGGCCGGTTGACCAAGTCAGCTAACTTAAGGCTTGCGTGTACTCTCCAACGAAGGGTTCTTAAGTTCCTGAGCCTTTGCAGTTAACTGGCGTTCTCAGTCATTCTTCAAGCACTTGCTTATCAGGTGTTAGTGGAATTTGCGTGTCATGACAGTAACAAGATCTGCAATAAGATCTGCTGACCTGAACAATATAGACTGTTTATTCGGTTGAGCCGGATGGCTTGGGTACCCAGTTTAAAGAGTTAGAATCGCAGCATTTTGAACTCATTCACGCTCAACCAACCTACTTCATTAACATGATCGCGTGCTTCTAGAAGTCTTCCAGCAAGATCAGCTCGATATTGAAAGCTACTGGATTTTGACAAAATCGATGAACGCAGTTGCTCTGCTTTGGTATGCGTAAAGTGATAACCAAGCACGCACAATCGCATGATCGGAGTCAATTTATTTATCTTAAAAAGAATGGCACTATTAAAGTGAGACTCTCTTTTGGTAGTTGTGAGCCACACAATTCAAATGAGTCTATGGACCTCCTTACGGTTGGTGACTTCCAGTATGAGCATTTGTGCTGATGTCCAGCACATAACTAAAGAATTCGCTCCACTTATGCGTACTCTGTGTATCAACTCAGAACCTAATTTCCAACTGTGCTTCTTCCGGGCTTGGTCGTCCAGCCTGTCTATTCACATCAACTGCCAGGTTATCCATAACCGTTTTACCTGATGACCGAAGAAGCAGCGCAGATTTCCGCACACCACATCCTTCCCAGCTTCGGAACTTGAGTCTGTGGGAGGCGCATGCTGACACGACAAATAGATGGCGTATCCGCATCCCGAACCGAGCGTAATGGAACCAGACACACGTACGGCACAAAAGCGAATGGTTGTTGCGATCCAGTCGAGGAAATTCCTTTCAGACTTGGGACAGAATCCAATTCACACACCGCAAACAAAACGAAACACTGTGTCAGGATCACTAGATACCCGATGAAATGTGCAAAATCTGAGCTCATCCAAATGGACTCCATGTAGAGTTTTGTATTGAAGACAACAGATAGTGACAAGCTAAAAGACGTTCAGCAGGGGTGCCTGGTGCCCAATTCCATGCAGAATACAAACAGTGAAGGCCACAACGCCAGCCAGATCTTTGGCCTTTGGTCATTAAAGCCGGCCAAACAATTAGAATACTGAAGTTCGACCACCACACAAGGTGACAGGTTGGGGTTGAAATATGGCAGCGCTATGGACAGACACTTGGATGCCCCGAAAAGACACCATCATTATTATCAAAAATCACTGGCAAATGGGGGTCTGGGACAGTTTTGTAAGTTTATAAACGGTCTACGATCACTCCGCTAATCTAAAATAGCTTGAGGCAAAATAATCCTGCACGAGTTAGCGATCCGTGTCGTGCATTTTGCACATTGTGATTTATCCGCACTTTCGGAAGCACAGTCTCTTGGGCTAACCATAAGACTCACATCGCATAATCTCGCTGTGATCTAATTATAAATGTTCCGAAAACATTTGCTTGTTATTAGCCTACTCTGAGTCTTCAACAACAGGCAAGCTGCACTTAAATCCCAGTCGCCGAGGCAACATTCAGCAGCCTATTGAAACGCGTCTGAAGCATCCGCGGTCTGCACGTGAACCTCTTTCGTGGTGCATTGGAACATTTGCCCGTCGTCCCTGTTGATGTGTGGCACGGTACCGTGAACAATATATCTGCGGCATGCCAAGATCCTTGACAAGCATCACTTACTGTGCCCGAACAATACAGCCAAATCTCATAACTCATCTGAAATTCCGAACAATAAATTTCCCAAACGAGCCCAGATAAGTGGAAACAACTCTCAGCTCTATGAAGTATGTCCTGCAATCAGGCGGACCATTTTGAATAGCTCAAAAATATCAGATAGAGGCTCATCATTGGTTGCGAGACGTATGATCTTAGAACACCCCCTCTAGAAATTCAATAATTGACGCTGAAAGTTGTGAGACCTTGTATGTAGGTCGCAAGTTGCAAAAGCTTTGACTCAAGTGTGACGGACGAATGAACGGACAAATCTGAAGGGCCAGAATTGCGTTTGCCAATTTGCTCTACATGTGGCATCAGAAACACGGCTCTGGAAAACAGGTAGCAGACAACAACTGCCTTCCTGTATGGGTACCGACAATGGCGACTCCTGCTGGAGCATATGAGACATTTTTGGGCTTCTGAACACCGGTGTCTCGGAAACATGACCAAATTTGTGATAACTATTGAATTCGTAATAAGACAATTAAGAAAGAGATGTGTTGGGGCAGTGGGTAGTTCACCTAAGCAATACATTCAACGCTACAAGCCAAGTTGGCTGGAGGTGTGTTATGTATGCCGAATTACCGACTGCCGGGACGACCGCTATTTTCAGTACGTAATTCACAGTGGCGCAAACCTGCAGGCATCCAAAATAAGGCATGGTTAAGTATGTTGCAGAAAGTTTCCGTACCGTTAGTTCTGTTTTGTTGAGAGGACTGTGTTGACTGAACCTTCCTTTTGCTTGACTGGAGACGCTAAATGCTATGGCTGCGGTGTTCCTGCTATCCGTTTCCACGCCCACTGTCTGCCTGGGTGCTGCGGATGAAGGCACCTCAGATGTTTGTGGTGGGTTATTTCTATAGGATCCTTCGTGTGCAATCTTTTCTTTTCATTGCAAGTTTCCAGTCATGTGAACTGAAAGGGTCGTGCATCACTTAAACACCTGTGTTTCCCGGTGTTACTGTCCATGATGATGAGGCATCGTATAGAGTCTTACTCACTATGGGAATAAAACTGCCCCCGTACCCTTGCTCAGTTGGCTGTTAACAAGGCAGATAGCACTTTTTTGAAGATGACCACAAAAACTGTTTGCCATAATTCAACAGAAATTAGTAAATCACAACGTGTCTGTTTATTTACCAGACAACATCAACCACTCTGTCTAAACTCGAACAATAGACCGTAAGAGTAGAGGCACAAAAAGTCTTGCTATTTCACCACAGGGCGAATGTACTAAGCTAGTATACGTACAGACAGACAGTTCCAGACTAGCAACTTCAAGAAGATCGTCCATTTACTATCATAAATATGCACATTCAGCGAATATATTTCAGAGTAGCTTAGCAATCGTATGTTATGCCTCGTTGAATTTTCAATCCTTACAAAGTCGTTTAGAAAGCTAACTAGACGGAAATTAGGCATTGTTGAGTCTAAAGCCAAGGCATTTGAATTAACAGGATCAGAGGGGATAGAGCTAGAAAAAAATTATTTGATGTTAGACTGAAATAAGCCATACAAACTTTCGGAGTGTGACTAAACAGAGCCAAAAACAGAAGTCAAAAAACGAAGTCACGGGCTACTAGGGATATATCGATAAAGTCGAATAACTGCCCTACTGAATTCATATTCAAGAAAGAAATTGGTAATTAATTTTAATCATGCAGGTCTTAACACTTGTAGTGACCAAACATTCATACAACAAAACGCAACCAAGAAACATCGTGTTATTTTTCCAAGTACAATTGGTGTGTGGGTCATATTTACCAAGATACAAAATGTTGTTTCAGACGTCCTGTTACCCGGAATCGCTTCAATAAACCGCTCATAGGCTGGGATGACTTACAGAGACAGATATTCAATTGCGCATTGCAGTTTTCTGTAAATAGGAGGAGTAAACAGTTAAACCGGGCAAATTTTTGTTGTAAAAGATAGAATTTTTACGTTGGTCAGACCGGCATTGATACGAACGTTGGAAGTTGTACGCACTCATGTAATGAATTGAGCAGACTCGTCACCAATGAATAGGTGTAAGGGTTAATGTTTTTCTCTGGAAGCAGTCAAATACATGAGGCCATTCCGTCATTAGCTATGAACACTGATGGTCTACTACCTCGTCTAGCTCAGCCTGCGCGGTGTATACGCGCTCTATAATGTGTAATGTAAAAAATTAATATTTATTCCGTATTCTTATTTCGTATTCTTCTCACAAAAGTTCGTCCTTATTAAAGTTCCAACCCTTCTCTCCGTTTTGGTGTTTTTATCCACGAGGACAAGCATAAATGCATTTTATGCACCAGTGAGCCGTCATTTTTTCAAAGACAGTGCAGTTGTTGTTTGTTTCCGGCCGCCCTCCTACACACTGCGAAGGAAAGGGAGAAAAAGGCTCATAAATGGGTCTTCAAATCTAAGTGAGAATCAGCCGCGTGCACTATGAATATTTAGCTATCAAACTGCATTGTTCGCGCTATCGCTGCGATTTGATAGTACTAATTATCGTAGTTTTGAACAAACTAAACAATAACTTGCACCAATCAACTTAACAACTTGTCTTACTCTTTATAGAGCCGAATAAATTACCTCGTCGACGGTAGTGTTTCATAGGCCCGTTAAAGTCCTCATTATTGTGGAATGATTCGAACGTGTGTTTTCAACTTCAACGGTTGACATTTAATTTAAATAAACTCAGAATTATTGTGAAAAATTTGCTAAAGCATCAACACGTTACGCTTGGATGAATGAAACTTGCGTTTCAGGGAAAGTTCTTAAGTAACCCAACTGTATTCTAGGAAATATATTCCTACACATTTCCAGGAAACTCACCTTTGCAGGGTAACGTGCTTGGTTCATCCTCTCTACTTTCTACAAAATCTAAGTTTGACAAGAGGTAATGCAAGAACGTTTCGTGTTTGTGTGTTTATTCAGTTTAACAAGGAAGACAAATAGAATAAAAATGCATACAGTCAAAAACGATAAAGAACCGGTCTCCAGGGTAGTGCTTCTCTGACATCCAATTGATCAACGGGCGATTCGTAGCAATCGCTAATGCAAAAAATCATATGCGTCTGCCGTTTTGGTTTACTTCAGTTGGATTAGATCAGATTATTAACTTTCCTACAGGACAAATTTTTATCACCTATCTATCTATCTATCTATCACTGCGCACTTGAATCGGCTTCAAAACACGGTACGACCAAAAGTCTTGCATTTTCCCCATAAAAATGACGAAATTAGGCGTCGGCCAGTCGTCACGTTTAAACTTTCAAGCAGTAGCAGGAATGGTTAGAAGTTTTGGTAATTTCCTCCCATACGACCGTCAGGTCAACCGATTAAAAACAACGATTTACGATGACTACTTTCTGTAGGCCAAATGTGGTGATAAGAGCTGCATATAGCAGCCAAATTGTTTTAACCTTAATAATGCCTGCTTCTCATAAGCTAAAGAATAACCTAGTAAGTGTTCGAAATTTTGTGATGACTAAACATAAAATCCGCAAACCGTTTAGTAACTATCAACGCGGTTATCGGCAGACTCGAGTCAGAAGCTATAGCTTCCTCTAAAAAATAGCTCTCATGTATAGCACTAGGTCAGTCCCATTTTCACGGTATTTTTTATGATATCCATATGCTCAAATGGATTGGCATAAGTAACTTCGGTACGGTTAGCGCGGGGTTTCCTAGAAACCAGAATATACCCTGAAATGTTTTCTAGTTTATTCTCACACAGGTATTTGACCGGTATATGAACTAATTCCTATTCTCACTTGCTCTAACCCGTAAGGTTGCTTGTCTGTCTTCAGTTTTACAATTGTTTTCAATACACTAGGACTCCTGGTGTAACAACTGCTAAACGCTTATAATGACTCAACAAGTGACTCAAGAAACTGCGCAGCAGTGGTTGACACTATTTTCCGGGATACTTTCCGAGTGCAACTGTGCAAATATATTGTAGCGGAGTGACCTTGTTGTCCTTTACTGACACATCATAATCAAAAACTGCTCGACACCAGAACTCTCGGTCTTATTTTTTTCTGTCACTCATTTTACATGTAAAGGTTTTATCAGCGTAACGACGGGTAATGTCTTTGAATACCTTAATGTTGTACTCAAAACGTGCATCGTCACAATGGATCTTTACGACCTTAACCACTCAGTCAACTGGGCCGTAAATTTTGATGGTGTCTAGCACCTATCTTGCCACAGAATTCCTCAAATCAATCGCCAACACAATGTGTAGTACTGATACAAGAATAAATCTACTCTTCATGGGTAACTCTAATTAAAAAATACGGAGGTAAAAATGTAAAAAAATGAAATAAAAATAACCCTAGTTCGTTAACCATAAGTACTTTCGTCATTTGCTTTGAATGGCAACAAAGTTCAAAAAATTTGCAATAACTTACCGCAAAAAGCAATCAAATGAATTATCACAACTAACGTGAAACAAACCCTACGCATTTTTTGCGACCTTCACTAAATCTAACGACAGAATTCCTTTCGATTCGTCCGTTTATATGTCGTTTAGGAGATTTCTGATTGGTGAGTTAGGGTGTGCAAGAAAGCATGTGCACTGGTGGCACTAACGTGAGAGCAAAAAAGCTTAGCTACCTGGTAGCCGCAAAGGATATCTTGCAATTTATCCTTGTGAGCATCAGGTGAGTTTCAATATCTTATTTTGCAGAAATTCCTATTTATTTTTATGAAACCATCCCAGTTATTACAAACCATGCAATCACCAAAGCATTGAAAAAAGAGTATATGCAGGCACATATCCTAAAAAAATGAAGTTCTCCCCAAAAGGATTTATTATAAATTTGTTGAATTTTTTTCACATAACGCAAATGAAACAAGTTGAATGCAGGTAATTTCATGATCAGATAGATTGATGCAAGAGGAATCACTTCTGTCAGGCAGTTTTAAACATCATGCTTGCCCATGAATTCGCTAAATAAAATTTGCAAATATATGGACTGTTTGCACATAATTTGCGCTACAATCCCCAGAGATAATAATAAGGTGTGTAAGGTGTGTAAATATGTCAAGTAGTACACCAAGAATGGTCTTATTTTGTTTGTAATAACAAATAAGGTTTCAGAGTTTATGAAAGGAGTATGCTCTTACAAAGAAGAAGTGAAGCTTATGCACACAAATTCACATTGCGTCGTTAACAGCAGATGATTTTCTTTAAACTATGACCATGACCCATGAGTCTAACCATAACCCCCGACAGTAAGCAGATAATTTGGATCGATTTAAGACTTGAGCTTTAAAGTGAGGTTTGTAGTTTTTTGGGCTGTCCTAGTCAAATTATTACCTTTTATCACATCTGACGGTCAAGTTGTGCACATGAGCTGTGCGGCTATCACGCAGTCATGCGCAGTTTTCCAACGCATATTTATAACAGATAATTTTAACAATCGATGACTTTGCATGCTGAGAAAAAATGTAGTGACAGGAAAGATAGTAATCTTTAACACGTCGACTGTGGTTCATGGTTGCGATATTATCCTCCGTTGGATCAAATTTGCAGGGCAAAGAAATATAAAACATCTTTCTTGAAGCAGATAAACTTTAGAGCCTGAGTAGTAAAAGTAAGTACTCTTTATTCCAAAAGACAGAAGGGATCATCATCCTGATAAAATTAATATGTGGTCAACGCGTAATTAATGCACCAAAACGAATTATGAAGTAAATATGCCGATAACTCAAATGTTTCGCAGATAAGCTATTAAGCAAATATTTGTCACAATCAAGAACGAATTAGTATATGTATTCGTTTGAAAGCACCTCACAGCATCTTATATAGTGTAGTCCCTTTGTGAAAGGATTATCTGCAAGGTTTCTAACAATTGACTAACTTGCAGAAGTGGAAGCTAGAATTGAAATAGGTTTTTGGAAATCTATTTTTTTCCGGTGGTTATGACAAACTTTTACTGAGAACTAAGTTTCGTGACAATATTTGATTCTTTCAGAAATTTTTAAATTCCCAAATGCCATTAGTTTTGAAACGCTTCTGAAAATTATACAAATGGACTTGAAGGCTCGAGTATTTTGAAAAAGTTGCATTTGTCATTGAACGGATATTGTGCACTTGGTGATCATCTTTCCACGCGTGTCAAACACGTACTTTTCTCATGATTAGCATAAATCTCGAGTAATTAGTCTTTCCAGCTTGTGACTGTTTTGCATTTACAACTACATTTTCCGATACACAAGAAGTAGGTTGAACCACTTGGCCAAGTGCACCAAAGTTGCAGTTCAATAGTCACTCAGATAACATGGCAATTCTCACCTAACCTGGATCTTGCACTACGAGTAGTATGTGAATGTTGAGTTATTCAAAATATTCGCAATATGCCCAATATTGCATAAAACTTGTCAGTTTAAAGTTTCTGGTCACCTCAAAAGATAATTCGGTGTACCTCTTGAGAACATTTTGCACACACAGTCACGTTTGCCAGTTATAAAACGCTTGCATTTTCGCTTTCTGCAACAGTGCGCATCCTTGGCTACAGATCATACATTTTGAACATGAAACAAATTTACGTCAGTTGAAAATCCAATTTGTCACTGAAAACTGATGACAGCCCTCGACTTGTGGCGACCATTATACAAGCTGACGGCGAAGCCTGAATACCACGTCGAGAATCATTCGGCTGTCAATTGCCCCTGTACGCATGCCTGTGCGGTATATTCAGCGGCGCAGCGACGACAAATGCTGATAATTGTTCTTTCTCAAAATTCCGGTTGCATGATCACCAATGTTCGCTTTCAAGCGTGTTTTCAAAAAAAAATATGAGACAGTTTGATGCAATAGGGACTCTAAACGTTCTACGGGGGAAGGACCAAGGAGGAAAACCCACCAGTTAAAAGGATCGTAAACTGTTGCAGCAAAAGGGACGATCCGGACAGGTTGAGACAAATGGGTGATCGGTTGGCAGTGTAAAGAATTTCGGCTTAAGCAGGTTGCGTTTCATTTGAATGCATCTGCCTATGGCAACTGCCTATGCATTTCTAGTTTGCTATGAAAGCGAAAGCGTAGAAGGCGATCAGTGACTAACTATTCCGTCCACAAGATGAAAGTGTGAATTTTCCCGATTTATGAAATGACTGGAAGTATAGTGTTCAGTAATAACGGAGAGACACCAATAGTTGCCTCATCGCGGCCGAAATTCAATATCGACGGTGTCGTTTAGAATTCACTGCAGTTATTGCACTCTACCGTATTATTTTGACGACCTGATGAATCGCGTTGCCAGGGTCCAATTTCTGCGGGTTTATTTACTCATGTTTTCCTGAGTAGTAATAACTCTCCATGCCACCTGATTCTTGAAAATTTCGAAGCACCCATGGGGTTAAAAATTTTCATGGCTGAGATGGATGAACGTTCTAAATCACCGTGCAGCTTTGCTGCATTCCGTAGGGAAATGTCCAACTTTTTGGTTGAATATCGGTCACCATATTGCCTAGTTTATTAGATATTACTACTGATAACCTGATTTGTTCGTGGGAAATGTTGGGCAACATGACATGACCGATCCTAAATTTGACAGGGGAAATGTTGGGGTTTGGCGCCGCTTCCAGCATAGGATGCATTTAAGCATTCTAAATAAATATTCTAGTCAGTTGCGTTTGGTGCGTTCTGTTGAACCTGGTTGCCCATCCCCGGATATTCCATCCAAATGTTCATGTAATCTGTAAGTCACCTAATCAATGAGTCCCCCATGTTCAGTGGGCCTATAATGATAATACAAAGAAAATAACAATTTTACTGCTTCAAGATCACACTATCAATTTTCATCATCTTTTGTAACAGCCAGTCACGGCTAAAGTGTAAAAACCACGGTTGCGAGAACGCAGTTTTTCTGAGTGGAATCTATGAGACAGGAGCTCAACAACAGACAAGACTAAACGAAATATTTATTGGAATTTTCTGCGTCTAGTTAGGAACCATGTCTCAATCTCGTGGATGATCATCATCCCTCAAAATCCGCACTGATATTTGTCCAATTCTTATCTAGCCCGAATTTTACCACTTTTTAATTCGTGTCTCTTGCTTTAGTTGCAGAAGTAACACAAGTGACTGTACGAATGGGCTTTGCCAAGAAGTAGCTATCCAGAACCTACGTAATCGTCCATTAGTATAAATTCTTTATTTTATCAACTGCGAGTGAATATTGAATATCATCTTTTGACTTCCCAAAGCACCAACATGAGCCTTTTCGCGTGCACGTCGCAACAGGCGGCCAGCTGGCTCATTCATAAACCCCGTTGCTGATAAACACACAGTTTCTTCCTAAAAGACTATCCCGACCAGCTATTAGCAACATTTTTGTGTAGGATATACCACAACCTAACTAAGAGTTCCACTAGACTCTAAATCGATAACGGAGATTTCTTTGTTTGATCAACTGCGTTATATGTATTTTGTGGACACCTCACAGGCCTTTTCTTTAGAACCTTCATGAAGCAATTTGTTCCAAATTATTTTATGTGCATTAGGTTTTGAAGGCACCATCGTTTATAAACGGGTCGATCATTATGAGGTATGTCATAAGGCAAATTCTTCATCTAGCTGCATGCCGTCTACCTTCCCGAAGTTGCATCCTGTGTGCCTGCAAGCCCACGAAAAAAATTGCCGTTACAGTTAATCAGCGGCAAGCAGGAGGACGCCCGAGTGTACAAAAGAAAATCTGCGACATAACGATAATGTTGGATCAGCGCGAAAAATATCAACCCCCCACTAATCATATAATAAACATTTGCTGGACGTGATTGCATGTCTGACTCATTGGATAAATATATCACATTGTTGGTTAACGGGCAATGCAGCGCTTATTTTATGGAATACCATGGAAGACCCCAAGAATATTTTTCAAGCTATCTGCGGCCTTTCACAATGCACAATAAGACGTAAACAGAATACCGTATAGTGTTGAAACCAATACAACCAGTACTTGTGAGAGCAAGCGTTCCAACTGACTTCCACGCTTATCTAGTTTAAAACGGATGAAAGTCTTTGAATCATTTTGCATGGTTACTACAGTGGACAACAAAAATAGCTTTTTATTTCGGATATTTCCGACAGGAAAGTTTGAATCTTCTATGATAATTTCGATAAGATTGTGCGTTTTGTACCAGAACGAGTGTAACGGTGGATACTACTGATGCGGCATGTGAGTAGCATGTCTTCTCGTAAATCTGCTTTGCGTCTCTTGAAAAGTGAGATCTGTTACGGAATTTGTGCAGTCTCTTTGTAGCATTTGCTTGCAGTTTAGTAGCAGTCAATGAGCATCCAGATAAAATTCGGGAAGACGCGTTCAAGGAGAAGGTGGATATTCAGTTTTGTAAACGAGATGCATATGAGAGTTTTGCTCCCCTGTTCAATAGTCTGTAACTGTTCAGTTGACGTTCTCAAATAGACAACTCCGCAGCGAAGGCCTTCTTCCTTTCACGAGTAGCGTAACCGCGGTTACAACAAAATCAGTTGTCCTTCAGTCCTCCCTCGACTGAGCAGCCGATCTGAATGCTGAAACAACATATTTTTTGGATTTAAGTCCACATAACTAAACTAATAACTTTACTATATGGATTTTGTTTGCTCTTTCTAAACCATCATTGTGAACCTGTTAAGCGGGACCTAAATGGAAATATTTTGGACTAGTCTCTAGCTAATGTGGATTGAGATGGCAACCCAAGTGTCTTCCCAAGCTAAAAATGCGGGAGTTCGGACGCTTGCGTGTGACTTGTATAACCTGAATACAGACTAATAGTTGGCTCATAATTTTGCCGAATAAGAAGTGCCTCATTGTTTACAGTCAACAATACGATACAATATTCAAATATCAGCGCAAAACACTAAATCACACTTGTGTTCCGGTAAAATGACACTTAGTCAGGCGAGCAAGTTAGATAGTTACTTTACCGTGTATAAGCACGAGACTTCGTTCTCATCTCGCCCACTGACGGAGATAGCACTGCATGTATATCACGGATAAATTCATTGGCTCTAACCCATTTAATTTCGGTGAATCCAACGTAATTTTGTAATCATCACTGTGTATTAGTTAGCAATCAACAATGGGTACTGCGTGTGCATCATGAGAAGCGATAAGTTTCATTTGCAAGCAATTCGGATATCAAATGTCTTGTCTGACATGGTTTGTGCTTTAAGGGACAAAACAAATCACTGGGGAAACAAACGTACGGTAAGCGTTACAAAATATAAATTGTCTGGTTATAAGGGAATTGTTGTTTCACACTGTCTGTATCCGTTATTACTAAAATGCAAGAAAACATGCGAACAAGTGACCGTCAATTGGAAATAACTTTGAAAAATCTTATTGTCCAACAAATAGATTGTCTTTGAAAAGCTTGCGTGGATCTTTGTTTCTTAGACTTCGTCAGGACAGCATAGTTAGGGTTGTGGATTTCAGTAAAAAAGCAACGATTTCGTATCTGATGAAAATGTTGATCAGAATATTGCGATGTGTATACACGGGCTTCAGGTGCGCCGAATCACCCACAGAAAGGTGAAAGATTTTGAGCCGATTTCCCATGGTGCAGTGAGAAGGACATGTTTGGAGAGTCAGATGTCGAAATCTTCTCGGCACTCCTCCTTGTAATGTCCTCTGGTCCATTCTCACCAGGCGTTTCTGAGTTTCCTCTGAAAGACACATAAGCACATATTTTGTCATTCAGAGGAAGGTAACAGTCCAACGACCACTGCATTGCGGCGTCTACATCCATTAGAAGGGCACTGGCATTTAACCCCAGGACCTTAAGCCGTCTTCAAAAGTAGATATGGACTAGAATGAACGTCTTAAAGGTCGTTGCAGTAGATCAAAAACAGGATTGGTCCCAAAACGAAGCCTTGAGTAACCCCAATGCAGACCGGTGCCGGAGAAGAGTAAGGCGAGACTACTTTCGTTCGCGATGATCCAGCGTGGAATTTTACTTTGAATTTTACATCTGTAAACGCTCCTTTGAGCACATGGACATCAATTGAGCTATATGTCAACAATTGATGTGCGCATCAAACATACAAATTTTCAAATCGATGAAGCAGGCTTTCATGACTCTCCTGCAACCGGAAGTCAGGTTCCACAAGCAGTAAGCCAAGTCATTTGGCAACAAGTTGAGATGAGTGTCTTGTTGTTAATTCCGTCCTATGCAGACAAATCTGGAATTAGCATGTGTTCGTACTCGAGGAATACGGTGTAACCATAGTTCAAACGGCGGTGTTACGTTGCCAATAATCGATAATGTGAAGGAAGAATATTACTAACGAAGACGTTTCCTTTGAGCATCGACAAAGAGCAAACCTTCAAGTTAATATGCCGAGTATCTCTGAGCTGACTACGGATGGTACGATCTCAGAAGAGATTGGAATCTGACTGCATAGTCCACAACATTGCGTCCAAAAGAAACTTGTGCTTCATATATTCTGAAGCCGAGTGTAAAATTATCACAATGAAGCAACCAATGGGGGAACTAATTTCCTCTCCCAGATGGACGCTAAAAACGATCGTTATGTTGTTACTGTGTAGTAATACATGTAAGAATCATTCCATTATCTTATCATATTAACTAATGTTATTGCATTTACGCTCATGACAGGATCTGCTTCTGGAAGTGATCAAGTAGTATTCGTAAGCTTGGGAAACGCGTGACCACATCGCCACCTTAAAAACACTATATCGTGGGGTTTTCCTCTTATTTTTAGAAGCATTTCAATAGTTAGGATGGGGTCCTCGTGACCCCGCTTGTGCTTGGCTGGAGACGTTACAAGAAATGGCGGCTAATCGGTGTCAGTGGCGATCTTGCTGTCAGTTTCTTTCCAGATTGTCTGATTGAGCGGTTGGAGGTGTAGGCACCTCAGAATGTTTGACATAGGCCAGCACTAGGTCCCCTCCCTCATCCACTCTTTTCCTCTTCTTTTCACTCTAGGGCTTTTAATATATATATATATGTATACATATATATATTTATATGAAATTTGACGAACTTTACGGTTGTGTGGCAGTGAAGCATCAGTGTCAACACTGATGTTGCTGTCTTTGATGATGATGATGAGTTAGGAAGTCTCTTTTACGGAAAAAGAGCTATTATTTTTCAGCAAAATCAGGATTTTTCTATCCCCTTTAGATAGCCATCTGGCCACTTGGTTGGCTTCCGTGTAATGAACAGACAAGCAGATGTACAATTTTTGACTAACTTAATAAATCTCTACATCCCTGACTGCCAAAAAATGAACTACAAAGGTGTCGATAACTTTAAATTCACAGGCGAATTCTGATTTGACAAGAAGGAATTTGGTCACTATATTTGGATGTCTAATTTTCTCTATTTCCATTCACATTGCTCCAACGCGATAGGGATTGATGATAATAACTAATCTCTAGCTAATGCAGCGAATGTGTAGATTGAGATGGAAACCTAAGTGTCTTCCCAAGCTAAAAATGCGGGAGTTCGGACGCTTGCGTGTGACTTGTATAACCTGAATACAGACTAATAGTTGGCTCATAATTTTGCCGAATAAGAAGTGCCTCATTGTTTACAGTCAACAATACGATACTTGATATTTATCACCGATGCACATAAACACCAGGGATCACTTCCGAAATCAACTTCCAAATTAACCAACAATTGCCCGATTGCGGCCATTTTAAAAAAGTACGTTAGAAGGCGGAACACCAGGCTGCGATTGGCTGCTGTTATAAATCACCAGCAATGCATATCATTGGTTGTGTGGGGTCTCAAATACCGGATAGCTCATACATGAACGAGCTAATACGATCACTGCACCAATGAAAGCCGTCAACACCTGAATTCCGTCATCTGAAATCTCAAAGCTGTTGACTCATGTGGTGTGTGTTCAACCCGACACTTCGATGATCCAGTAACTCTTCTGGTTGTGTGGATCGATCGACTTGCACAACGGGGCATTGAAAATGGGCAGTGCCACGGAAATTTGTAATCTGCCACATTTACGTAACCACTTGGGAATAGCCCAAGTAGTCCGGAGCTCTGCTGATCCTGTGAGAAAAGTTGGAAAATTGAAGTGTAGGAAATTTGACAAAACCTGAACCTACTAGTTACTAACAACTGGAGATGCTTACGAAGTAACATCGTATCGGGACTTGGATGCAAAATTCACAGCTATGAACACAAACTTTTTTGCTAAAATGGATTTTTCTTGACAGATGGTAGTTCTAGCAGCTGCCAAGCGCTCTTACAAAAATTAACCCGATTAGATCTCACTAATCGCATGAATCTGATCATTTTTGCAAGTAATCGACCAAAACCGCTGTCATTACTGAGGAGAATACTAGCAGCGAAAACGTTTTGCGTTCGATCCAAAAGGAAACCAGAGCAAGCGACGTGAGTTGCTAATGGCAAACATCTTTTTAGGGAGCCCAGATTTTCGTTTTGTAAGTAAAGCCAGTCTCTGCCAGAAAACCGAGAGACACTGCACAACTGTTTCAGTCTTATTAAGGATCTTCAGCAGTGTGCATCTCCCAAAACCTTAGGAGTTGCAAACCCGCAAAATCCCAACTGTTAACTGAATACTGGACCGTTAGGCAAGAGCAAATGGTTAACAGGGTGTTCAACTCGGACACAGACCAGGCAGAGCGTTAGCAACCCTCAGTTACATGGTGGTTACTATTGAAATTCCTCAAGCCTCCTCAAATTAACAGGAAGCGCTCGGTAGATCAGGGAGTATACAAAGCCAAATGAAGCGCAAAAATTCAGACTAAAACCTTCTCACTTGAGTAACCAGTGGAAAGGTAAACACCTACCGTGGATTCCGTGACTGAAGGGCGTGTGGCGCTATGTCCGGTCTCAGTGCGAGTCACTTACAATGCCGATCAGCCGCTCGTGGTTGCACTGTTAAGTGTACTAGCTACTGCCCACGAGGCTTCGGAGTTTCGTGAGGAGCACAAAGCTGACGATTCTAAATAGGAATAAAACGAATGTAAATATCTCCTCGAATTATCAGCAAAAACTTACTTCAGGACGAAATATGCACTAAAAATTCCTAAATTCGCCTGGCATTAATAACAAACTCAGAGGTTAAGATAACGTCATGCTAGGTTTTGAGCATTTTCTGGTCTGTATTTTGACGCCCTAAAGTTGTCTTTTTGAACAAAACCCAAACCCAAATAGGTTCTGTCTGATCGTACGTGACGGAGTGCACAAAGATCCAATGGAACAGACAAGTGTGGCAATACATCTACCCAAACCTACACTTTGCTTGATGGATAGCTTAGGTCATTGATCACACAGTGAATCATGATTTTCGATTTGGTTGACACCCGTACCGATGAAACGCACAGTTTGTCTATTCACTTTTTTCATTTTCAGCTTGAGTTTGGAATGGACAATTTAACTGTATACGACGGGCATTGCAGAACTGCCGAAAGCAATAACTACACGGGTAGCAGTCTCCCTCCAATACTTCAGTCGTCAAGTAATCACCTCTTCCTCGAGATGAATACAGATTCATCTGTCACAGGGTCAGGATTCTTTGCTACTTACACCACCGGTGAGTTTCTGGCAAAATGTCTTTGCAAAGTGCTCATGGTGCATTAACGATCTGGGGTAACTTCATCAACCGTTTTGCATATGATTTTATTACGACGAACGGCTTTTCTCTGCCTATCCAGCTTGCGCTACCCATGGAGAATCTACTTCAAGGAATAAAATCCCTCAACCGTTAAACACGAGTGTGCAAAAATATTCAGATTAGTAGATACGCTAACAGGTGAAGAAATATCGGATGAAATCCACACTGAAATAAAACCACTTTTCCGCAGGTAAATGCTGAATGAGCCCTTGATACAATGTCGTGTTATGAAGCAGTGTCTGGTTGAGAAAATAACCCGTCAACAGATAGTACTCAGTTATCAATAGGGATTCAACAATCACCGATAAAAGAATTCCGGAATGTAAATTAACATTGTCAAAATGCAGCCATGCGAACTGTAGTGTGGTGGTCTCACATAGTTTACTTCGTACATAATGCGTTACTAAGGTAACATTAGTAAAGAAATCACACGACGTAGCATTCAGTTCGGGATATAAGGACGAGGAATCATAGTCCAAACCAAGCGAAACGATCAACGAAACGTCGGTGGGTTGTAAAGAACCAAATATACGAAATTGAACTTTGATGGGAGCGGTCTGAGAGGCAATAAAGCAAATCGCACCAACCACCAGCCGACTGCTTGGCCCGGTGTTTAGGCCAATTAAACTTCAGGATTAGAAACAATGCACTTTTGGGTTTTTTATACGACACAGAAATTGGGGCGTTAGTTAGCCAAAATGCGGTGAACTAAAATGGGCGATCTGGAGGTAAATTCGCGCTGCACTCTGTGACAGCAACGTCAATGCGGTAGGACATTTCTCGCCACTACCCAACGTTTCGATACTTATGACCGTGAAACTCCTGGCTTTCCTTTGAAAGGATGGGGTAGGAAGTTCGGCAGAAAATGTTTATCCGTCTAACTCAGACACGGGCGGCAATTCACGAAACTGACCTCACTGATTGCAGTGCATTTAATGACTAAAGCCCCAAAAACCTAACCGTCAAAGTATGAGCAAATCCGAGGTGGGATCAGAATTCTGTGATGAGTCCACAGAATGCGCACTTTCTTGAATTCAAACATCATTGATCGTCAAATGGATAAGTGGGATTGTGTTCAAGGGGCACGGTCTTCTTCCTGTGAAGTTCTGCTATTTAGGGTGTCTAAATGGAGAACTTAAGTGTATGGACTCGAATTTGCCGTGCAGCGCTGGGCTGGTTGGCATTTTTTTATTATCGACCACTCCACTGACCAGAGTCTTTGCAGTTCTGTATTTTGGTACGACTGAACAAGTTATTTTACGATAATGCAAGCTCTTGATTTGTTAGGTGTGAAAAAATATATCCATTAGTGTCGTATAAAATTGCGTGCTTTATTTCTCTCTCTCTCGCAAAACCAAATTTGTTTGCAACTGAGGGTATTTCGCTAATTACGTGCAATTTGGTTTCAAGTAGAACATAAGGCTGACAGAAACTCGAGGATTGCGACTAGCTGATCAGCCCCAAGAAGGGCGAAACCGGTCGTGGGCTGTCGAAGAATGTTCAGCAACCTTATGAGTAGTGCATTACGTTTGCACAATTGCATTATTTTATTCTCTATCTGTAATTTGGTTGAAATTAACGCTTTCAGTTAGGCCACGGTTTTGATCATGTCGCTTACTTTCGTGAGAGCAGTGCTTTATTGGCGTGGGCACTAATACCTAATTGGAGGCTGAAATAAAGCACGCAATTTTATACGACACTAATGGATATATTTTTTCACACCTAACAAATCAAGAGCTTGCATTATCGTAAAATAACTTGTTCAGTCGTACCAAAATACAGAACTGCAAAGACTCTGGTCAGTGGAGTGGTCGATAATAAAAAAATGCCAACCAGCCCAGCGCTGCACGGCAAATTCGAGTCCATACACTTAAGTTCTCCATTTAGACACCCTAAATAGCAGAACTTCACAGGAAGAAGACCGTGCCCCTTGAACACAATCCCACTTATCCATTTGACGATCAATGATGTTTGAATTCAAGAAAGTGCGCATTCTGTGGACTCATCACAGAATTCTGATCCCACCTCGGATTTGCTCATACTTTGACGGTTAGGTTTTTGGGGCTTTAGTCATTAAATGCACTGCAATCAGTGAGGTCAGTTTCGTGAATTGCCGCCCGTGTCTGAGTTAGACGGATAAACATTTTCTGCCGAACTTCCTACCCCATCCTTTCAAAGGAAAGCCAGGAGTTTCACGGTCATAAGTATCGAAACGTTGGGTAGTGGCGAGAAATGTCCTACCGCATTGACGTTGCTGTCACAGAGTGCAGCGCGAATTTACCTCCAGATCGCCCATTTTAGTTCACCGCATTTTGGCTAACTAACGCCCCAATTTCTGTGTCGTATAAAAAACCCAAAAGTGCATTGTTTCTAATCCTGAAGTTTAATTGGCCTAAACACCGGGCCAAGCAGTCGGCTGGTGGTTGGTGCGATTTGCTTTATTGCCTCTCAGACCGCTCCCATCAAAGTTCAATTTCGTATATTTGGTTCTTTACAACCCACCGACATTTCGTTGATCGTTTCGCTTGGTTTGGACTATGATTCCTCGTCCTTATATCCCGAACTGAATGCTACGTCGTGTGATTTCTTTACTAATGTTACCTTAGTAACGCATTATGTACGAAGTAAACTATGTGAGACCACCACACTACAGTTCGCATGGCTGCATTTTGACAATGTTAATTTACATTCCGGAATTCTTTTATCGGTGATTGTTGAATCCCTATTGATAACTGAGTACTATCTGTTGACGGGTTATTTTCTCAACCAGACACTGCTTCATAACACGACATTGTATCAAGGGCTCATTCAGCATTTACCTGCGGAAAAGTGGTTTTATTTCAGTGTGGATTTCATCCGATATTTCTTCACCTGTTAGCGTATCTACTAATCTGAATATTTTTGCACACTCGTGTTTAACGGTTGAGGGATTTTATTCCTTGAAGTAGATT
>CM030369.1:52021949-52262201 GCA_003604175.2 Clonorchis sinensis | reverse complement strand
CAGTTCAACCAGATTGAAATTTGTTTGCTGAGTGTACGTTTATAAGACCTGAATTTTTTAAATATCAACAAACTTGCGAGTACGCAGTTTCGCTTTCGTCTTTGTGCCCTCTGGAGCAGAACCTAATGTCGCGTCTCTTATGGATGTCAAAAATGGACTGCAAAATCAAGGTTGCGTGCACGGCAGCTGAATTAACCGGGACAAAGTTTTGCCGGCCCCCGGAATTTGGGCACTCTTCTCTGGGTCGGATAACTGGCGGAATATAGTTGTTTTGCGCAAAACTACTTTTCCTACTGCAATAGTTGTCAGACTCTCTAAAACCTATTTTACCTCGCGGGTTTTGTCCTCCAAATGTAGCCAAGATGTTACCTTCGCTGCGTCGGGTTCTGATCCCGAATATCTGTCCTTATCTTCGCAAATCGCATGTACTGAGTGTATTTTGAATTCAAAATAGGTAAGAAAAATGGGTTGTGTGGTATTTAAAGTATGTGTGACGGGATTTCTCAACGCTTGAACGCCAATATCAGCTAGAATATGTCGACCACGTCATCATTCCCGGCTCTATATGAGCGAGCGGGCGTTGGGGGTCGTGCAAGGTAGAAGAAGCTGGTAATTATTCCGGGTTTAACACCTGGAGATCTTGAACCTGGCATTGTTGGAAACCAATCGCTTTAGGAAAGATTTTATAATTAAATTCTCCCCACCCGAAAAGCAAAGGCCAGACGGCTCGGTATCTCCCTGGACATAAAAAGAGTGTGTACAACCCGCGTCCACGAAGCTTGCCCGACTGCACTTAATAATAATAATAATAATAATAATAATAATAATAATAATAATAATAATAATAATAATAATAATAATAATAATAATAATAATAATAATAATAATAATAATAATAATAATAATAATAATAATAATAATAATAATAATAATAATAATAATAATAATAATAATAATAATAATAATAATAATAATAATAATAATAATAATAATAATAATAATAATAATAATAATAATAATAATAATAATAATAATAATAATAATAATAATAATAATAATAATAATAATAATAATAATAATAATAATAATAATAATAATAATAATAATAATAATAATAATAATAATAATAATAATAATAATAATAATAATAATAATAATAATAATAATAATAATAATAATAATAATAATAATAATAATAATAATAATAATAATAATAATAATAATAATAATAATAATAATAATAATAATAATAATAATAATAATAATAATAATAATAATAATAATAATAATAATAATAATAATAATAATAATAATAATAATAATAATAATAATAATAATAATAATAATAATGTTTATTCCCAACTTGTGAGAGGCATGGTTGAAACGTGGAATAGGCCCGGCGATTTTGACCGGACACAACAGGTATATTGGATGTAGAGGCGGATGGGGATTTCAAAGGGACGAACCGTCGGGCGGATGAGGGGGAATGAACAAGTAGAGGCCTGTGATGTTAGCCAGGAGGAGAAGGAATTCAAAGTACAACGGAGGACTTGAAGTGCGCGTCAAATACAACTCTCCGTTCAATGATGGATTAGGAGTGAACGGTGGGCATAGCCAGTCAAAAACTGGAGAGAGGACTCTGCTGATCGTCCGTCAAAGTCCGTAGGGCAAAGGGGTGGACAACGTGAAATCGAGGGCCCATTTGACAGTAGAAACATTGGAGAAGAGAATGAACTGCCGGTCGAACGTGACGAATAATGTTAAGGGAAATCAACAGAGGGTGGCCGTGGAGATACGAATTCTGATACAGGACATTTCAATTGTCATGAGGGCTGGTCTGGAAGTGGTGGTAGGCATAGATTGGGACACAGATGAGCGGTGTTGCTTGAGATGGAACGACCTTTCTGATGGGGATAAGTTACGAATGTTGGTCCCTACTATTGCAGCCTCCTACCATACATTATCCGGTGCAATCCCATCTCGCTTCAGCCAGGGGACTCGGGTAGATCTACGGATGAAATAAGTTATATGCATATATTTAGGCGTACTTACCGTTCACCTCAACCACCTGCCTAGCACCACAGGCCGCTAGTCCCACATTTTCCATCCGTTTCACTCTACACCCGACTCTGGGGGTAAACACATTGCAGGAAGAGCACTCGGCTTTCTAGTTGCGGCTATCCTAATATCCCTGTCTACCGTGACCTAACCTTGACGGCGCGCGCATTCAAGGGTTTCTTAGCATGAAGACTGCAGTTTTTGGATTGACAAAGGGCCCTGTGAAGCAGGAGGAATCAGTTTCTGTGCAGTGAAACTGATGGTTCCAGTAACAACTCGTAAGTGAAACACTGCGGAAGGAAACAAAACGCATCAAAAGGGGAACGTGGATGCAAGTTCAAGCCTGCATGGATCAGTCCACTACTAGGAGATCCCGGAAGACTTACAGTTCGAAGCAGTGAGTAAGCTGTTCCATATTGATTACGATGGGAAGGTCGCTCTCCAATTTGAACTTTATGCCTGATAGGTGCATTTTGACCGTTTAAAATTTGGATCAGAATGCATTACGAGAATAGAGACCAAAAAAGACTTAGGTGTCCGGCTCTCCTCAAACATCCTTCTGAGTACACCGTGAAAAATCGACTCAAAAGGAATTCGCCATTCTTCGGGTGATTCGGCGCACCTTGCACTGTATCACTCGCATGGACTTCCGGTTGATCTATGGGGCCTACGTCAGACCGCTTGTTGTGTCTATTCAGGATGCAAGGAAGACGCAATCCTCATTGAGTTCGTCCAACGGGATGCTGCGACAATGGTTGCTGGCTCTAGATCCGTTGATTGCGAAACGCATTTGGCGGTGCTTGGCCTATTTCCCCTGCCGTATCGTTGCCTTTGAGGAGATCTAATACTTACTTATGTCCTGTTTGAAGAACGTTTGCATAACAGGCTTTTTGATTATTTACCCAACTAACACACGGCAGAAACATGGTAAGAAGAGCGCATATACTTATTAGGCAACAGTTTTTCCCATTTCAAGTAGTTACGTAGAATAACCTTCTCCCCTGACGGTTGTTCACACTGCATCTAGTACCCAGTTGAAAGCACATTTAGGCACCTTTTTTAGTTGTGTCCTTGCACCGGCGAAATTACTGCCCCGCGCTGGGAACTTAAAAACAGTACTACACCCTTTATTCGCTTGTGCATTTCAGGTGAACATAAGTCGCTTAACGACAAGAACAAAACCGACCCGGGAAGATCGGACGAAAGTCTCGATCCTGTGTATCAACCCGTGGATCCGTGAATATCCTGATACATGCAGACGTGGCAGTTGACGTCGTATAGAAGTTTGTTTACCTGGACAGTTGTGCCAGTTCTGGTAGAGTGACGGGTTCAGATTGCTTCAGTTGGCAAAGGCCAGGGCGCGGTTTGCGAATTCCCGACACCTATGGCACCGGCAAAATGCAAGCAAGCAAGAATAACTGACATGTGATCCTTGTGGGCGATGTGAATGCCTATAGGGGTGCGCAAGCTGTCATTTCTTAGCAAGACTGTCTAGCGTACGATTGCCCGTCGTTATACGGCAGGGTTATATCGGGTAAGGTTCACAAGGGGCATTGGGTCAATTCCCCTTATGTTGTCATACTTTGATATGATGCTAAGATGTGTTTAATTTAATAGTGCCCAAAGGTGTAGGACTTCTCCGAACTAGCTCCCCACACACTCTTGACTTAGGATTTCTTCCCTCGTGGTTGTATGCCAGTTAAGCGAAAGGATGTATTCCTGGTATACTTGTCAATCATGGAAATGATGATACTCGGCATTCCTAGTTTACACAAGATCTGTTTCCCCAGCAAGAAGCATGCCAATCCACCACCTTCAAAGGATTATCATTGCCCAACACTATCGGCCTGAGCTAGCTCAGCAACTCCCTAAAGTAAACCAATACTGTACTGGTAGTGAGTTCGTAGATGAATCATGACAAAATGTGAAAGGAGCTATGCTGGAGGCGTTCAGTGCTGTCTGTCCAACTTCCCTGATACAGTCACATGACCACTGGATGTCGTCGAGATCGCTAGTCACGATTGATGTCAGGAAATTCATACCAGCAGACAACGAATATGACAGCGCACGCAAATCCCCCAAACGCCAAATAGAGCGAAGAGCCGAAGGGAAAAACGAGAACTCTGGTGGTCATCGAAGGCTCGGGAGATGAAAAAGGCTTTTGCTACCGGAAACAGCCTGTATCAACTGAGATGCTCGACTGGCCCTAGGGAAGCAAGAGTCAGTGAAACGACAAGTGACAAAGGCGGCTCCTTGATCCACTCGCTAAAACATCGACTGGAAAGATGGGCCGAACACTTCGAAGAACAGTTTAGCTGGCCCCCTGCAACACAGCTTTTGTAGATAATGCATACGGGCGAATGGAATCTAAATCTTGATCACCCGTCAGAAGAAGAAATAAAGTACGAAACGTCGGTACTGAAACGTGAGGAGGCACCAGGACCTGACGGTCTCTATCCAGCCCTCTTTAAAGAAGGCGGAGAATCCCTGGTGTCGACTTCCCCTGTCTACGCTTGGGCAACCTGGCAGTATCCCAGCCCTCGTGCAACCTTCGCGTAGCATGGCAGCTAGGCACCAGAAGGGTGTTACAGCTGAATGATCTCGATCTGGTAGCTGTGGCGTCGAAGGTGCTCTGTGGTCTTATCCTTCGAAGATTGGCTGAATACAGAGAGAGACCCGTGCTGGGTTCCGTCCTGCAAGAGGATGCATCGACCATACTTTAACCCTCCAGCAGATTCTCGAACAGTGACACTGCTTAAGGCAACCAACAATGGGTGTCTTGTTTAACTTGACAGCTGCCTTTGACTCTGTGGACCGTCAGGCATTATGGCAGTGTCTTTGGAGCAAAGGTGTTCCCATAATTCCTGGCCCTCTTCAGGACGCTGTACGCCAACTTCCGCGGACGTGTGGAGCTCTACTGGAAGATCTCGCCTGACTTCACCACATCAATTGGTGTCGGTTCTCTTTTCAACTTCGTCGGTGATACGATTGTGGAAGACTCACTACCAGCTTCTAGTACTTGTGGAGTCGAAATGTTCTCGGGGTATTCGCTCACAAACGTCGAGTACGCATGGCATATCTCTTCTTGGATCGACGCCGTGATAATGCAAACAATATTAAATATCTAAATAATTTTGCCTGACGGTTTGGCACGTGCTTCACACCTGCAAAGTGTGAAGTGCTGCTGCAAGACTGAGTGAGCGCGAACCCTACCCTCATGCTTGCGGATGAGCCGATTGAAGTATTATCCGTCAAGAATCGAGTTTACAATCCCGCGGAACGCTCCATATTGTAAAACGGTTCAGAACCATGGTCGCTGCCCACCGAGGACATCAACAGACTTTCATTGTTTGACCACTAATGTCTTCGGGCATTGCCAGTCTGGTGGAAACACCGGGTCAGTATTGCTGAAGTACCTCGAATGGTTTTTGAAAGAAAAACTCACCAAAAATGGATGAATTGATCACACTGCATAGGTTGCGCTGACTTGGTCACCTGCTCCGTATGCCAGTCGACTGACTTCTTCGAAAAGCTCTTTTCGCACAACTATGTGAAGGGTGGAAGTGAGCCAGAGGAGGCCAAACAATGACTTGGCAGCGAAGTATGAAGGCCATTACCAGCAAACTCAGCTGCGCTGGTCGTTGCCGTCTCCCTGGATGGGGACCCCGAGACGGGACACATCAATCGTTAGAGACATTGTCAGACATGGTCGAGTCGCACCCTCAATGGCGCTCGTGCATCCAAGTTATTGCCTTCAATTCATAGCTCCATTCCCAAACCGTCCACTCAAGAGTCCACTGACAGAGCTGTATTTACGCACCAATTTATTAGCTCCTGCCTCCAATGCACAGCCTCTCTAAATCATCAGTGGACGAACTTGTGTACTGTACTGTACTCTGTACTGTACTGTATGTATTGTACTGTTCTTACAGCTGATAATGATGATGATAATAGTGCCGGCTTGACGTCAGTTTGTCCGTCACGGACGGAGGTTTCTTCGTGACGGTACTACCCATACCGCTTTATGGGTGTAAGACGTGGCTCCTGCCTCAGAGAATTTACGAGAGCTCTCAGTGTTTTGCTATCGACCTCCCTTAAGCATTGCTAGGGTTCGCTGTGAACATGCTATTAACAATGCAAAGCTACACCAGATCATTTTAATAGGAAATAACTAGCGCGATAGATGAGCTACTCACGCCCCATAGGTTTCGCCAGTTAGGACATGTACTCCGTATGCCAAAGGAGCGTCTATTTCGCAGTACCCTTTTGCTCGAGCTACATGAAAGCCACCAGCAGCAAGCCAGATGTAGACTCAGTTGTATCATGTGGCTATCAGTTAATGATGAAAAGCCTCAATTATGGTTGTTGTTCTCTCTGACATACGCAGCCTGGCTCCGATCATGCCATTGTGCGGGCCCGGTTTTCACTTCGCTTTCTGCCAAAATCACACGTCCCGAAGTAGAGGAACCCGGTTCACTAACTCCGACGGGTTTCAGTAGCTCGACAGTAAAAAAAACCCTATAAGCTGTAACACCCTTCCGGTGCCTAGCTGCTATTCTACCCGAAGTAATGCCAGGTTGCCCAAGCGTAGACAGGGGAAGTCGAGATGCAGAGGTCGGGTTCAATTACGTACCTTCCTGTCAGTAAATTCGCGCTCCAACCACTTGAGCCATCTCCCCCAGCTCAACTGTATCGATTTGATCTAGCTGGAAAGCTACTGGAAATGTTCAGTCATGCTGATGACGAAGAACGGTTGAAGGTCGAATTGAAGCGAGTCAAAGAAGCTGTACTTTCATCTTTCAGAACTGTTTGTCCAAGCCATCCGACTGGACCAAATGGACATGATGTTGTCCAAATCAACAGGTCTTATTGTTGCCAGAAGAGCCATACTAGCAACTAGCTACTATGGTGCACGCTGGATTCTCAAACACCGGATCCTCGAGAGCTCGAAGGTTGACGAAGAACGCTGCTGGATTGCTATGGCCCAAGAGTTGAAGAAGGCTTTCATTCAGGAAACAACCACGCCCTATTTCAGTTGTTTCGACCAACCGGACGGAGGAATGCAGTCCTGCGCAGAGCAATATACGAATAAGACAACACAGTTCACTCGCAAAATCGTCTTCGGCAGTGGCTCAAGCACTTTTTTGAGCAGGTCAGCTGACCTCCTTCAGCACAGCCTTTGGGAGTACCAAACGAACCTGAATGGAACGTTGACGCCAGTCCGTTGTCAGCAACAAGTCTAACGCGAGGTATCGCTCCTTCAACACTACAAAACAGCCCACACTTTTCAAAAGAGATGAGACCCTGATGAGTAGTCTGACAAACCTACTATGCAAGGCTTGAGACGAAGCTTTCACGCGCCCTGTTTGGAGTTGGCACTTCCTTTGCTGTCCTTGACAAAGAAGGACAAGTTACTCTTCTACTCTTTTAGCTCTTCACATTACGTAAGGGCTGTTTTCCTTTGATTTCATCTTCAGTTGGACAGCTTGTATCTACATCCCACCCAATTGCATCCGTTGTCTCTGAATAACGCATATCAGAGGGTCGACTTAATCGTTCTTCGAAATCATTAGCCCAACTATCCAAAGGTTTTTCTGAACCGTCTTCCTCTTTGAGTGTTTTGTTGAAGGCAGCCCCTTTCTGATAAGTCGATCCAATCTGCTGAAAGAGTACTATTTGTAGTAGGGAAAACTCTTTCTGACTCCTGGATTTCATTGTCCATCAGCAGGCTGTATTTCCTCAGGCTTTTCATTATTTGGTATTCCAGTAACCTGCGTTTATTGTCAAGATCATCACTCGTCGGTATAGTTCTGTTACCACTCACGGCTACTGACCTCGATTGTATCTAATGGTTGTCTATGAAGGAAAGTTGCAAGTGTTGTTGGCATAGGTCCTTTTAAATGTGTCTGTGTATCATGCTGGTGCTCGTAGCCGGAGGTTTGCCCGTTGCTTCCTCGGAGTTTTTGGAAAAAATCGGATCAACACGGCTGTGTTATGGTTGTGCGTTTTGTCACCTTTCAGAGTTCTGAAGAAAACCGTTCTGCCTGCTTCAGAATAAGCGTCACTCTTGGGCTGCGGCTCTGACGGCGGCCATCCACCATGTAATCTAAGTGATTTGAACTTAATGGCCGCTGGTTTATACCTGCCGGGTGGTACGATGTCGGATATAAACGGCCACCGGGAAAAGATATCCAAAGCACTACTCAAAGCCGGAACGTCTGTTTATGGTACAACCTCATCCAAACATGGGATCTCTGATAGGACTGTGTGTCTTTGCTGGAGACCCGGTGACTGATCCCTCCTGACCGCAATCACAACACCGTCGCCAGGTGAAACTGAGTATCCGCGCAGACCAAGAAGCTTGGTGGACCCGAAAGGCCGAATAAATAGAAAATGCAAAGAATGTTGGAAACGTCCGCAAGCTGTTCCACTTGATTCGTTCGACTGGCCTTCTGTGAACGAAATAATCAGGGACCAAAATGGCTCCCTGATATGCAGCAAAGCAGAACGTTTGGACGGCTAGGCACAGTACTTAGAGCAGCAATTCAGCTGACCACCTGCCACCTCCAATTCGGAATCCCGGCCTCCAACAAAAAGGTGAACCGTGAATATGGAACCGCCTTCAGCCTCAGACGTGTCCGAGTGTATTTCCCTACTCAAGCATCATCGTGCTGCTGGTCCTGACGACCTTCCACCTGCTCTTTTCAAGGATGGCGGTGGACTTTTCAGCCAGTGCCTGTCTAGCCTATTTGGGTCTATCTGAGAGAAAGACCGTCCCAGACAACCGGGGTGAATCGATAGTAGTGCCCAATTTCAAAAAGAGTACTCGCAGTGAATGTAGTAACCACAGAGGTGTTGGTTTGACTCCTGTTGTGACAAGGCTTCTGGCGTCACTGATTCTTTGACGTCTTACGGTGGAACACGAACACAAGCAACGCCACATGTACAGACGACCCAAAATCTTGGTGTTCCTTGACTTCATGGGTGCGTTCGATTCTGTCGATTGGTCGGTGCTTTTAGCCACACTCATCAAAGTATGCTCCATCGGTTTGCGAACACATTCCGACCCTATTATTCACATACTTCTGGGCGTGAGCTCTCCAAAAGCTTCCCTGCAAAAAGTGGGGTCCGACAAGGGTGACTATCCCCTCCGGTCTTGCTCGATTCCGTCCTCGATGAAATAACAGCGAACACTGGAAGGTGTTCAAGATCCTTGTGTTCAAATCGTTGCGTTGAGAACCTTATCGATCTAAAGTGCGCAGGTGACTTTATCCTCATCTTTGAGGGCGAAAGCAAAGCACAAGCCTTATTTAATGGACTGACGAACATGATACCATATTTCGGCAGCGACTGGCACCTCTAAAGTGCAAGGTCGTGCTTCACAAAGTACAGTCTTTGGACATACCCCTTGCAGTTCAAGGAGAATCATCGTACGTTGTGGAGAATATTTCATGCCTCGGCTCTGACGGAACTGTGTCTGATGGAGTGAGTACACGAATCTCGAAGACCGGAACCGCTAATTTGTGTCACTTGTGGCGTAAAAATCCATATCACTTGATCTCAAGAGTCGCGTGTACCAGGCTACGCTAAGGGTTGTATCGCTGTATACTCGCGAGACACAGCGTCTGCGGACAGATGATGTGAGTCCTGCTAAGTTTTTGACCATTGATACCTCAGAAGCGTTGGTTATGTCGGATGGCGTTAACGATTTTATAATGAGGTAATTAGATAACTGATATTTGGTAGTGCGATGGGTACTTCATTCGCGGAAAACATCCAGCACCATCACCTGCGGTGGTGTGCTGAGGCGTGTGTTACAAATAGCGAAACGCCATCTGCCGAGACGATTGTTGTTTTCCGTGCCTTCTCCAGAATGGCGGAAACCACGAGGTGGACCACGTATGACTTGGCAGAAGGGTGTGAAAGAGATGACGAAGAGTTAAGATGTTTTTGGTGCAGTACGCCTTCCAGTACGAGGTCTCCCGCGACGCCGCCTGTGTTTTGGCGACTGATCAGTGTTAGTGGTTGTGCTATCAGTTTCCAGATTGTTTGATCGAGCGTTTGGAGATGTAGGCACCTCACAACGCTTGCGATAGGCCAGATCAGATCTCCCCCTTTATCCACTTTTCTTTTCATTCCATGGCTTTAAACCATTCAGCTGTAACACCCTTTCGGTGCCTAGGTGCCATGTCACCCAAATGAAGTGCGAGGGCTGGGATATTGCCAGGTTGCCCAAGCCTAGACAGGGGAGTCGAGATTCAGAGGCCGGGTTCGAACTAGTATCCCAGCCGTCGTGCTTCCTTCGGGTGGCATGGCAGCTAGCCACCGAAAGGATTTCACAGCTGAACGATTATTATTTTCATTGTCCTTTTAGGAGCATAGATATTTTAAGTAGGCGAAAACCTCTCAGATGCCGCCACCAACTGTGACACAACTCTCTCGAGGTAGGGATTGTATCCACATGTATCAATAGGTCTTGAATGAGTCAACAACATCAAATGTCGCATAGCTCAGGGCGGGTGCAGGCGGGTACTCATGCCTGAACGAAAACTGCACTTAAAGGCTGGAAAACTCATGTCAACGATGCAAATTCCGATCCCTAACTCAGTGACGGAAACCTTTGTGGACCTGATTTTCTAGTGCTGTCCACTTACGTCGACTGAGTGCTTGATAATTTTAGAAGGTGCTACAGTGGCGTCTGAATGGTGGTTAATACTTGGATGCCCGGTCTAGAATGTGTGTAAGAAGTCCTTTTTCTTGGTGTCAACCCGGGGATTCATTGTGGCATTAGACCAAATTGAACAAGCTTGGTTTTTAAATCACTCTCCTGAAGACAAAGATCACAAATTCGAAAAGCTCCGAATCGTTACTAATTCCACAAGAAACCTCTTACGAAGCGGTATCCGTGGTCAAATATATCGGTCCCCACTTTCCTTTCTACTGCACGGGCAAGCGGGGGTTGAAGTGAGAATACACATTGATGGTTCCGGACTAGCATTTCGACGATGGAATAATGTCTTGTGGCAGTTGGAGGTTAGCATCAAAAGTAAAATATGAATTTTTCAAATATATGTTCGTTCTGCAGCTGACACCGGCTTCAGGTTGTGCGAAAATTGGAGGAGCATATGCAAGCCAAACTAGATCTATCGAATCTCCGGTGAAGCGATCTGGCAACGTATTCTCGGTATATCAAAACTATTTGCCCATATCCAGCAACTGCAAATCGCTTGACAAACATGTGGATGGAGAACTTAGTCCAGTTGCCTGTCCGGTTCGGCATCGTCTCCGCGGGGTAGGGGAACCCAGTTGTTCATCAGCCAGCGTGACCCGCAGCCCATCCACGGTGTCCGATGCCGGAAACAAGCGATGTGTCATTGGTACAGCTTTCGCCTAGACTGATGGACTCTGGCAGCTACAGGGCTGGTCTGTCATGTATCAGAAACCAGCCTCAGTGAAGCAGAGTAAAGTAACCTAGTAGGATAAACTATGCTACGTGAACACTCTCCAATGTTGTGTAGTAGGTGCGCAAAGTTCCCCAATTCACTGTCTCCTGACCCCTTTGAGATGCTATTTTCAACTCATCGGTTATCCATGACTATGAGACATCTTTTCTTCGAGAAATACCGTGTTATGAAGATTGAGGTACCTCTATTCGGAGGGTGTCAATGTCACGTTGCTCCATAAGCCACAACACTATGTAACCTTAAGACACCAGTGCATGCATTTTTCTGATATACGGTCAGTTCCTGACAAAATCCCATTTTCCGTCCAGCCATTATGGTCAGCAAAAGCTCTTTGGCCTGCAACCAAAGCTTGTCTTCAACGACCAGTTCTTTTGACCGTATTCTTCACAACGGGCTGTTAGACACTGCTTGTAACAAACTCTTTGAATTTCATTGTCACGAGGCTGGGAAGTCTGACGTTCGCTTGGACTCTTCGGCCAGAATAATCATTGTCGACTATACCACAGATATCATCAAACGTTTGTGTGATCCCTCGGTCCCACATTCCATTACGGAAGTGCGAGATAGGATCGAGTACAGTTTTCCTCCGAAACTCCGACCCTCGGCTCAGCTGATCGATGAATTTTGTTACTTGATTGATAAAGGCAAGAAGAAGGCCACATATCTTTCCGCCGATAAGGTGTTCACCTCTTTCAAGGTAGGTTGAAGCACGTGGAATCCTTTTTATCAATTATCCCTGCAGAGTGTCTGTCCGAGGATCGAGCCTGCTGTCTCACTATTTTTGACGCATCTGATTGAATACACACTGGGAAGGATTATATGTGTAAGTCTTGTATGTTCAAATTTTAGTGATCTTTTAGTGGGCTGTACGATACGAGTCGAAACTGAATTCCGGACTCATTGAAGAAACGGAAATCCAGGTGCGACAAGGTGTTTTTGTACGCTCTGTAACTTGCTGTTTCCATAATACCGAGGTTTTTCACACTTACACCTTGCGACTTCTCCATCCAGCACGTCTCTAGCTTGTTAGGAACACCGAACTTTTCACAAGCATCGGTGTGCCAGTCATTGCCGTTTCTGCAGCGACAGTCCAGTGACTATATTGGACATGCCAAAGAATTGCAGTTTTTCCTCCGGTCAACTGTGGAACATTTGGCCATTGTGGTTCGCGTGTTTGCTGATCCGATCATGGAAGAACTATCCCAAGTTATAATGGCAGCACAGTCCACGTTCGTGGGTGCAGCGAGCGGCTGTGAGTTGGCTCTAGCGGCAGTCCGTCTACGGCAGGCCGCCCGTGCTGCTCAACAAGTCTTCAGTCGTATTACCGAAGTTTACAGCAACATGAGCCTACTGAGCGAATGTGTGGAGGATGTTTTCGAGGGCCAATCTCGTCTTCTCGGTACCTGCCTACTAGTAAGTAAAGCTGGTCGAATTTGAACGATATTGAATGAATTACAAGGCGAACTATTTTCCACCCCTTCATCATCTCTAACTAGGTGACCGCTGCAACTGCGAAAGCCTGTGAGAGTTGGAAGATGATTCTAAGAATGTACAGACTCGTACTGTTTTTTACTTACTTTTCGCATGTTAGTTAATCCTTCTCCCCACCTCGCGCTACTAGTGTCCAGCTGCTGTGGCAATCCGAACTAGTGTACGATTCTACCTAGTTCGTGATCATGAGCTGACTCATGCGTGATCAGTAATCGGTGGATACATAGAATAATTTGATCATTGGATTTTCAACTTCGTCATGCAAAGTTTGGCTGGCTCATACGGAAACAGTATGGCCGTTGTATGCTGTCGGTAAGGCGCTTCCCAAATCCAACCTGGTCTAGATAAATTAACGATAACCTTGGAGTTTCATGTGCCACGTCAGCAGTATACTGCGGTTCAGTAACTCAGCGAATCGACAGTTATCCCGTCCATCCAATCACAGTGAGAACTTGTGTGAACATCACATTTCACTTCTTACCGGTTGCCTGCGGATGATACATAACTGTATATTAGGATTACCCGGTCATCCACAAGGCCATTCGGGAAGGTACTGCTTTTGCCAGTGGACCCCGTTTGGGAACATTTTTTGTGGGAGCCGTGTTTTTTAACGTGTCCAAACTTCTGCCACTATGAGACTCGATACTGGGCAATATCCAACCAACTCGTGCTTTCAAGTTTTGCATGCAAAATCCAAAGCATTCGTTATCAATGCTTTCTCACTCCCTCTATGCTGTTCTCAGTTGTCTTAACTCTCGTCTTGAATCATTTCGACTCATTTGTTTGTCTATACACACGCAACTTCTTATCACGGTCGGGTCAAATGATCAGTTTTGCATGCAAAATCCAAAGCATTCGTTAATAATGCTTTCTCACTCCCTCTATGCTATTCTCAGTTGTTTTAACTCTCGTCTTGAATCATTTGGACTCATTTGTTTGTCTATACACACGCAGCTGCTTATCGCGGTCGGGTCAAATGATCAACATGCACATTTTGAAATCCAACTGATGTCCTACCATCGATAGTTGGGATGTTCTGTTCGGTATGTTTTCACTTAATATGCAATCTGAGCCTGAGATGGCTCTGTGGCTAAAGCGCGAATTTATTGACTGGAAGGTCTGTGGTTCGAACCCAACCTCTGCTTCTTGACTTCTCCTGTCATAGCTTTGGAAACCTGGCAGTATTCTCAGTCCCCATGCTTCCTTCGGGTGGCATTACAACTAGGCACCGAAAATGTGCTACAGCTGAACGATTATTATTATTATTTAATATGCAGTCTAAAAACATGAACCGAAAACCAATCACATTCAGGCCGTAAATATTTTCAATGTTCTCCTCAGCCACTCCCTCGGACTATCAAACGCAAGCGGGGCAAAAAATTTCCGCATCTCAGTTTAGTGTCTCATCACCTCGTTGGCTGATTTGTCCTCAGTTGCACCCATCCCGCAGCTAGACCCAGTTGTTTATGGCGCATACTTTTCATGCCTTGTTGACACCGGTCCCAGATTAGTTTACACGTGATACTGTATCGACAGAGTTGTTCTACTTTGAACTGTGTATTTGACCGAACACCAAACTTAATACCACCTATTGATTCAGGATCACTTCACTTTGTCTCCAGTTCAGTTTAGTTCAGTTTATCAACTCTAAGCCATGTAGCTAGAGTTACGATACGGTCACGGATAATGGGAGACCGGGGGAAGTACAACCAGGAGGCGAAAGCCTAATAAGTTGTGGTTGAATCACTCTAGTTATCTGATGAAGCGGAAACTTGGACAGCTTCGCCCTGGAGGTAATAGCTTTGATGCAACAACGCCACTGACTGCGAATTGTTCGGAGACACCAATTGTCAGACGGTGAGGTCTTCCGTATATCCGCACTTCAAGACCACGTTTCCCATTCGTAGAACAGTGAAGATAGTTTTGTTGCATCATTTGGTCTGATGCTGATAGGCCGACGTCAAGCCGTCGCCGTAAGTTTTGAAGATAAGCACTGGGAAAGTGAAAATCAAAATTGCCAAAATATATCGTTTCGTCGGTTATGCTGCGCTAGTAACTGTCATGAATAAAGGTGCTCCAAGACTTGAAAAAAAGTTTTGAAAGGTCTGGGAGTGTCTTGGACTAGTTTCTCAACAAAATTTATGTTACTTTCCTCAGAGTGTCTGCGTCCTGAAGCGCTTGATAATATAAACCCGATCAAAAGCTGTTACCTTGACCTTGTGGTCGGGCTTGAGTGCTCCGATGCTCCAACGGGCTACACCGGCCGGAACCCCATTCCGCAAGGTGCGCCCATGCCAGAAGGGTCAAAGGGGAGCAGTCAGATGAAGATCACCGAACCTCCTTACCAGGACTGACCGTAATACTAGGCTGTCTGTCCTCTCCGATGGGAGTGTGAAGACAGTAAGGTGTTTCCTCCAGGCGACCAGTATGTCCGTAGTTGTGGAAGCTGTGACTCCCCACTCTCCCCAGGAAGGACGGGTTGTAAAAGGTCAGTCTAAAAGACCACATGCTTCTTTCGTCCAACGGTTGATTGTGACGGTTGACTGGTTGTCTAATGAGGCCGTTATACCATCAAAACCTAACAGGAGCCCGTTGCGACCCTGAACACATCTGCTGTGTGTAGTACCATCATGAGTTGAACATCTACGCATTATTCCCTGTGCCGTCGGGCCAGGCCAATCTCCCGTACTCGGTCAATGCCTATTTAATTATTGACTCCGAAGAGGTCATCCAAGAAAACCCCACTACCCAGCGCATTATGGGTTAGGCTTCTAAATCAAAGACCACGGCCAGGATACTGGAGCAAAACCCTCCATCCCCCGACTGACTTGTGGGTCTAACTTCTAAGTCAAAGGTACCTCAAACAACCCCCGTTCTTCAACCTGAACAACTGGAAAGTATAAGTCACCTCGAAAGTTCGTTCACTGTTCCCCATCCACATCCACCGCCCACTAAACGATGCATTGCAGTCAATCCATCTTGTAGACTCCTAACCACTTTTCCCTGTCTAAACTATCGCCCAGTAAAATAAATCGAATTTCACTACTAAATTTGGAGAATCTGACACGCATCGCAACTTCCAAGGTCCGTACTCTCTATCGAATTGGGCGACCGGTATCTCTTACTGAGATCCTGCTTCCCCTTTCTATCGATGTATGTTATGTCTCCAGGACACCACACACGACTTCATTTCGTTGGCGAGCCTCCGGCTACCTAGGATGAGCTCAGATATTTCACACTTCACTCGTCGGTTATCTGGTGATCTTAATGCAACGGCTCGTATATCTGTGGTGTGCGATTTGTACTCAGTTTCGGGGCTGAATGTGTTCTGCTGAACTGGGTCTCAGTAAAAAGTCGTCTTTGCGTTGTACCGTTCTGTTGAGCTCCATAGTTCAGGAAGAACTCGAGAAAACCAAGCAGTCAAGACAGGAAACTGCTGAACGGAAGGCCCGTTGTTCCAAACCAAACCGGGCAGTGTGTCAACTCTCGTGCATTTTTCGAGTCAAACGGCAGCTATGCCCGCATCTGAAATCACTTTCTAATTTATTTTTTAAAATTTGTATTATCAAAATTTCAAGACTCGGGTTGACTTTCAAACGTCACCATTGTTCTCCCTCTATGTTATGTTTAACTGTTAGTACTAAGGCTCTTTCGTCGAGATTTCTTCCGGGATATCGGTATATGACCAATTGAGCAGCTTTATCTTCCACTGAGGTCATCCAGCGTTTCATCAGAACAGACTCAGGGCCTGTTCAAAACGTACGGCTTCCGGCCATCGATATTAGAAGTATGTGGCAGGATCTCGGGAAACTACGCCATGTGAGATTTTCCGTCCTTGCTGAAATTCATCAGGTGGGGTTAGATAGGATCGGTTATATAAACCCGTAGTGGTTTCAGGCTGTCATACTCGGCGTCCATCTTCTGAGCTTTCTGGGGTCGTGTTGTATATTTAGAAAAAATCAAGCCATTAATTTTTATTAGTGAGGACCAATAAATAATTAGACAATAGCAACAACAACACTAAGCAGAGTGTTCTGTCAACATCTGGTTATATCAAGGATCGCACTTTGTGATAGTTACGTTTCTATGTGAGCACAAGTATATTTTTATCCAAGCGAACGCCAAGTAACCTGGACGAATTTCGATTTCAAAGCATGCTATCAATTTATTAAGATTAGAACTTTTGGAATTATGGATGATGGTGACATAAATACTGCTAAACGGTACTTGCTACTTTTTAGAAATCATTCGAGCTGTACTCAGGCTGTCATCCGTCCTTTTCCCCGTATGGAGAATGGTCAAATTTAATTCGACACACATTGGTACCTCCAGCACTTCGCCTGCTTGCGCAGTATCAGGTGGTGTGCTGATACCGTTGGAGCACGGACTCTCATGTTATAACTCGAAACGTACGCTTGAGTGAGATCTCTCGGGTCCACTTAGCATGGGAACTGGTATTAAGCTGTCTGTCAACACTACACTCATGGGCTGTGCGTCCTTGTCAGCTTCGTATGAGAATTGGCAGGCATGGATTGTTGACTGTGAAAGGCACCATTGAAGGCTATCGCCGCAGGCCCTCAGGAACGTCTTACTATGTGCCTTCGCTGGTGAAGCACCATAAATCTGATTGTCACTTATAAGATAGTCCGTTATAAACGCATTTACTTAGATAGTCTTATGCTCTGAAGATATCGTAAGCCGTTTTCTAAAACAATTGTTTCTGCTTCTTATTGCCTTATCGCATCTCCCTTTTCACCCATACTCCTGTACTCTTGAGTACTTGCTATGCTTTCCTGAATGTCATCGATCTTTATCTTTTTGTTCCATTCCTAGGAGCCTGCAGAAGATGAAACTTTTCAAAGTTTCGCCTATTATACCGAGGCGCTGTTCAGCTCCGACTGTCGTACTTGGTCTCTCCTTTTGACAGAAACACCCTGTTTTCAACGAGCCTTGAATAACAGCTTCCAGAGGATCCTGCGCACTGTGGTTGAAAAGGCAAGTACAATCGGCTCTGCACGGGTGGTGTATTATTGCTTTTTCATGTTCATCTTCCTCTTATTTCGACAACACAGCAGGAGACCGTTGATTAACATATTGTCCAACAGACGAGATATGGTGGCCCCGTCAGTAATACGGATCCCCACTAAGATAATATCATTTGTATCGCCCTACTAGTTAGGTCGGGTGAGTCACCTACAGTTTTGTTTCCAAACCGAAGCAGCTAACATTGTACGTCCAAATGAGTACTCTCCAGTGTCAGTGATTCTGTTTTTAGCTCTATATCCCACTCAGGGCACTGGATGCCCTGGTTCTCATGATTTAACGAGTAGTAGCAAGAATTCCGAGCAATATGTGATCCTTTCTCGATGTTTCGGGAGAACCAGCTCCCCATGTGTCTAAAGTTAATTTGCCTATGAAATGTCGTCCTTTTCAGACGGTTTACTGACCGTGTTTTGCAATCCTTTGACGAATTCCATCGTTCAGTCACTTGAGTTCAGTTCGACAATCATGAACCGTGGACATATGTACGGTGGTTCGGATCATCGCAGTTTTTGCTAGCAAAAAGTGTAGGATAGAAAGAGACGGTGGGTCATAGGATACTGATTAAGAGTAGGAGAATAAATTCAACAACACTACTGGTTACGCGACGTGGACACGTCTGTGATTATTTTCGACCACTGCCATCATAGGTCTCCGATAACACAACCTTGCAGATGGAATGTACCAATGCAGCCAAGCCTCTTTGTTGTTTCGCATGCGCCACCTCAGGTCAGGCGTTACCCACCTTGCGATGTCTTGCATTTGGAATCTGCTTCAGTAGACAGCGCGACAAGGCAGTCGATCACTTGGTATACGAAGCACAAGGCCTTGTACTAGTCTGGTAGTCTTGCATCAGCCACCGTTGCCTTGCGGTCAGGCGTTTGAGCCAAAGGTTTTGGTTGCGAGTTATAATCATCATCCTCTCTAGGTTTGGGTCCACATACAATCATGAAACTGTCCGAATACCAAGCATTTCATGCCAGATCGGCCGTCGCCTGGTGCCACTAGCCTGGTTGCTTTAATTGCTGCATACAGTTGCTCTGGAATGCACTGTTGTTGCTTTCGCCGAATTTCTGAAACTGTAAGTACACCAGTCAAACTTATGGCACCATCGCTGTCCAGACTCTACTGTCTACGAACTTCAGGCGTTTCTGCGTTTGCTGGTACGTTGTGGGTACAACTCTCAGCTCCCGAACAGTATTTTCTTGCTCTACTGGATCCTCGTAAATAACCATCTTTATGCTGCTCGTTTGTCAAAGTGCATAAGAATCTGCACTAGCCGAAATATCTGTTCTTTATTTACAGTTTCTGCATATACACCAGCCAACTGTAGCTCTGATTCTTTGGAAGATACTTTTTGTTGGGAACTAACAACATGTACACAGCACGTGGAGTTCAGACATTGTCATTGTCGCCGCTGATCATGTTGCACATGTAAGACATCTCAGCTTATCCGAAGCTCGACTGGGCGATCTCTTCAGTTGGGACTCAAGATTGTGTTTTTCAACATTTTATTGGTCACAAACTGTTCCTCAGTAGTACTGGATTCAGACGTATTAGACGCCATTGAGCTACTTGGCGTCCCCCCACTGATGGACAACCGTGCAACCAGATTGAATAGGTGACCATAAGCTTCCGGTGGCGTGACCCCATTCTTGACTGTCCAACTTTCTGGACCTCTCACCTCAGTTCAGACCATGCTCGATCAATTTCTTCCGAGAAACCCAGGAGCATTTTCATCGTTTAGCCATCAAAAAATTTCTGACCCACAGGTTAAGCACAAACTCCGGGGTGGATATGGCTGACCTAGCACTGGAGGCTTCAGAGGAATAGTGTTCAGGTGAAATAAACTGCAGCTCGGTGAAAGTAGGACAGTCACTAATAACTGTTCACCAAAGCAACAGTGCTGGACCGGTTACACTCTTTTATATCCAAGGAGCCATTCTCCCTCTGTGCAGAACCTATTGCATAAACCACTCTAAACACAATATCGGAAATGGTTTATTGTTCCGACACCTGCTTTGCACCTTCAATATGCGGTCTTACCTCATGACTTCCAATCGCCTTGTACCTCTTTGAAACTTCAGAACGAGCAGGCTGATTTTTCGGATACGTTGGCCTATCTTGACAGCCTAATAGGCTGTGACTGCACTGTGAGAGAGGACGTCAATGCGCCCGTCGTCAAGGCAACGACAACATTCAGGTCGAATGGCCGTATCTAGAAAAACCACCGTGGTAGCAGACATACCTCATAACTATAGAGCTTGACCCGCTGGATCTGAAGACCTCAAGTGTTTCCAAGTACTTGATCCAATGTCTCCGTAGTATAAAGCAGACATGAACGGGTGGATGATGAATCATTTTCCCTCCACCCAATGTGGTCAGGCTTCAAAAGCGTATAGCAACGCTGGATGCGCTGCAGCGTTTTAGACTCTGTCTTCGAGTGATAGATTAATATCGCGTCTGCTGCAGAGGTTCCTAGGTTGAAGAAGAGCAGATCGGATCTTAGCATTCGATTCGTCAGCTATGCCGTCATCCGACATCGACTGTCCATATAAGTAAATCTTTCCACTGTCTCAGGTAGTTCTAATGTCGGTGGTGGTACACTCACTCAGTTTTGCAATAGCACTTTGCGCTCTGAGAGCAGAAACCGCACAGCAAATCACATGGCAGCGCTATGTAGATTACTTGGTACAGCTTGTTTCTGGATGGAATCGATATCGTTGACGTACTCCAGGTCCTAAATGTTTTCAGGCAACAAATCCTCTCGGGAATTAGTGGACATGACACGTTTTTTTAAAATATAATTGGCTCGACACTGAGATTGAAAAGGAAAGGTGACAGCCGGCAGCTCAGACGAACACCACTTTTAGTAACGAGTTCAATAAATTGCTTTGTATGGACTTTACCCACTGTATTAGGATTGGATAAGCGTCATAAAGAGGTTCGAAACAACAGTCGGTAAATTTGTTGGTTACTAAATCTATCCAAATCAATGACTTTTTGATTGACCCCGGATATCGTCCAAATGTTGGGAAGAGACATCGTTACAAAGCATCGCCATCGACTTGGCCTGGTGTTGCAGATAACTTCGAAGAGAGCTCGGCATTTCCAAGTCACCGCGCCTCTTCCATTTCTTGGGCTTTTGCTAGTCATCCCTACACCCACTTCTCCTCGAGACTGCGGTCAGGTACCATTTTGAATACCTTGCTGAATCATGTTGCTGTCTCGGTGAGACCGTCTTTCTCGTGTGAGATTCAATTTGAATTAGGCCGTGGACATGTTTTGAGACACACAGTAAAACTCCGAATTTTTAGCCAGATTCAAATCAGTTTTCATTCGGCTGACTAGTTTAGAGTCCGTGAATTGCCCAGACGGTCGCTATTGATAGACTCCTGTGACAGCTTTGTCTTGCAGGTAGTGGATGTCATGGTGTTGGGTGGTTTTCGTCTCGGCCACAAAGAAACGGGTTGCACCACGCGATGAACCAAGTCATGGTTCGACTCTGTACATGTGTTCCAAAAGGAAGGATAGTCTTTAGCAGACGGCTAAAATCTACGGCCAATTGCCAGCTAGTTAGTCGGAATGCACAACTGCTTGCCCTGCATGCGTTTGTGTTGAACATTTGTGTTCCTGATGACGACAGTCAGGGCACATTTATGTGAAGCGTCCAGTCGGTGGTTCTGGGAGCATTTGCATCAGGTCGAAACGGTTTATGCTTGTCGAATCTCTTCATTTGGGCATTCAATTCGCCAATCAGACTACCCACACCCGTACACTTTATCATTCTGATAGGTCTGAAAAGTCCTATTTAAGGTGTACTTGGTAGTGTTACTGCCGCTATCTGTTGTTTAACGAAAAGTTCTCGGATTTCGGATCGTTGCTTGCGGGTTCTGACAGATCCGGCCAATGTAATGGCACACGGTCGACTGTTTACAGGAAGCAGAACGTCTTCCGATTCCATACCGCTACATCGCTACTGGATCGTTCGACATTTAGTGAACTGAGGTGTCCTGGGCCGTGTTCAGTTGCGCCACCCTTGTAATTCCGTGGATGCGTGTTTTGGGGGCATCAACAATGGATTTCGCAAGACCAAAGAAGGTCTTTTGACATATATGACCAGGCTTACAGAGATTGTTGCTATGTTGAATAGATTCCTTGGTGTTAGTAGTGCAGTTTTGTCCTTATTTTTCTATATAGAGGACCAGAGATGAAAGCCAAATTTATAGAGTTAGAAAAAGACTGAGTCGTATTGACAAAAATTGGTAGAGATCAAAGTGCTAAATAAAAAATATTAGCTTTATGGGCATGTATTAGTTTCTGGCCGCCAAAGCCATTGAAGGATATGTTCCACTGTGAGCGTTGTCCTCGAAAGGCTGACCCACAAGGCAGTTGAAGTAGGTAGGGTTTTCGACAAATACACTCATTTGCGTATCGATTTGGTTCTCACGGGAGACCCAACTGAATCTCTCGTTTATGATATTCTTCAACTGATTATGCTGCACAAGAGAAAGACCGTCTCATGTTTCAATTGATACAATATTCAAGAAATCGCAGCATATTTTAATAAAAGAAACTACTCACAAGATTGCTGAACACTCTTCGACAGCCCACGAGTGGTATTGCCCTTCTTGGGGCTCATCAGATGGGCATACTCCCCGAGTTTCCGTCAACCTTATGTTCTACCTGAACCCAAATTGGGTTGTTTTCGACAAATACACCCATTTGCTTACCAATTTGGTTTTCACGGGAGACAACTGAATCTCTCGTTTTTATGAAAAGTTTTCAGCAACCTTATGAATGGTTTCCTTTATGAAAATCTACTGCGATATCTCGAATATCGTACTAACTGAAACGTGAGGTGGCCTTTGTGCAGCTGCCTATCATATAAGCGAGAGATTCAGTTGTCTCCCGTGAAAACCAAATTGGTAAGCAAATGGGTGTATTTGTCGAAAACAACCCAATTTGGGTTCAGGTAGAACATAAGGTTGACGGAAACTCGGGGAGTATGCCCATCTGATGAGCCCCAAGAAGGGCAATACCACTCGTGGGCTGTCGAAGAGTGTTCAGCAATCTTGTGAGTAGTTTCTTTTATGAAAATATACTGCGATATCTCGAATATCGTACCAACTAAAACACGAGGCGACTCTTGTGCAGCATAATCAGTTGAAGAATATCATAAACGAGAGATTCAGTTGTCTCCCATGAGAACCAATTTGATATGGAAATGGGTGTATTTGTGGAAACAAGTCCAATTTGGGTTCAACTAGAACATAAGGTTGACGAAAACTCGGGTACACCGCCTACCCGGCGAGCCCTAAGAAGCGCGTAATCGGTCGTAGTCTGTCGAAGAGTTTTCAGCAACCATGTGAGTAGTTTCCTTCATAGGTAGCGTTTTGTTACGATGTAGCGCCCGTATCCCCTGGCTCAACATGCTCAACCATGAGCCAACGGATTTTAGGTTCTCTCTTGGAACCCCTGCCCGGAGCTAATGGTCCAATAGTCCGGCTAATTTAGCTGTGGAGGACTGGCCCAGTTTGTGGTCGCTGCGATTACGGAACGATCCGGAAACAGTCGATTTCATGAAGACAGCAAGGAGACATACTTGGTGAGGTGTTGACACTTCAGTTAGTCTCATCAGCGGTCATGTAGAATATACATTTACATTTACAACATAATAACAATGTTAAAAGGAGAAGTATTAAAGCGCCTCTAATAACCTATACAGCCACAGCTTTGAGAGTTGAAGCATACGTACCGTCAAATAGTACGCAACGGTGCAATCCAAATACCCATTTCCGCTTCTTATCTTCAGTAACCCTCTGTTCTTAGCGTCTAAAGTAGACACGCTGATCAATCGCAGGCATTCGAATATGTATCCAAAAGCTTCCTTTTCGAAGTACCCCACTCTTAGCACAACTTTGACTCTGTCCCATGAATGTTCTATACATGTTTCAACGTGTATGTCTAAAGTCTGTGAAACTATTTTGATATTCTTCTCCTTCTACTCTACCGGTGGTCTATATGAAATATACTCAGTAGAAGTGAAATTTGAATGCATGGCTCGAGATAGCTCAGTTGTTAAAGCGCGAACTTACTAGTCGGAAAATCTGTGGTTCGAACCGAACCCAGGCTTCTCAGCTGCTCGTGTCTAGGCTTGAACAGCCTGACGGTATCTCAACCCTCCAGCTTTCTTCAGGTGGTATGGCAACTAGGCACGGAAAGGGTGTTACACCGGAACTATTATTGCTGTTATCGTCATTATCATTATTAAAATTTGGACTAGGCATTTTTCGTGTAACATGCTCACGCAAACTGCTTTTCAGCACTTGTCACAAAAGCCTCTTGCTTGCTCGACTGGCAAGGTTATCCTAATTTTTTTACAGGAGAGATTATAATGTTTTTTCTACTGTCACAGGCTTCCAGTCGCCGTCTGATGGATTTGGAAACGCGATATTCCGATCCTCATACCTGCAGCCTATGTACTTCTGGCACTGGATCCGATGTAGGTGGTGCAGTGACCTCAACATCTGGCTCTTCAGGCACCTCGTACTCGAATTCTTCTCATATGGGTGATAGTCCACAGACATTCTCTTCATTCAGTGGTCTATTCAGTCGCGTTCACACTGGAAGTACGTGTACCTGTTCAGTCCGTTCGGTGTCGACCGTTGCAGATCCACCAGGAAGTATCCCTGTACCTGTTGGCCCCGCCGGGCGTCATTCTTCCAGATGTACCACTTCACCTTCGTCTCAGCATATCGCAGGTGGCAACGTACCTAGGTTAAGCACAGTGGGTATTCCTATCGCAACAACCTTGCCATTGAGAAAAACCAAGAAAAAACGGGCAACTGTTGGTGGTCGTTCTGTGAGCGGTTCCCCCTCACCACCGGCATCAACGTCTCATACACCCTTCCCTATGGTTTCGACTCCGTCTGACGTCGATGGTCTCACGAAACAGAGTCCCTACGTTGATATCAAAGTAAGGGAACCAGGTTTATCCACATCCTCGTCATCCTCGTCGGCTTTGAACGAGGGTAGTGGCACAAAGAGCGATCAGGATAGTGGATCACATTCGTTCGAGAATCGGCATGGTCTGATTGATTCTGCCGAACAGTCACCAAGCAATATGACCATGAAGGAACTACAAGCATGTCTGATGGAGCTGTTCCCTTCACAACACGCAACTTCTTCATCGTGTAGCCATATGGTGATTGCATTCCGATATTTGCTGCCACAGCTGCTCCAGTTGCCAACCTTACAGCTGCTTTATCTTTACGAAGTAATTGAAGTGAGTGCGATTATTTTTTCGCTCAACTATTACACTTCTGGATCTCACTCTACCCATCAGATTTTTTCTTGTTTGGCATTTTGCTGCGGTCATTATCAGCTTGGTTGGAAACAGTTACTTGGGACAGCGAAATACACTCATTTGCATACCAATTTGGTTTTTGACGGGAGGCTCGCCTGGATCCAGCTGAATCTCTCGTCTGTGATGTTTTTAAGCAACTGAATGTGCTGCACCGGGTCGCTTCATGTTTCAGTTGGCACAATATTCGAGATATCACGATATATTGTATGGACGTACTACACTACTCATAAGGTTGCTGTCGAAAAGTTTTCAGAAACCTTGTAAGTAGTGTATTACGTAGATACTTGGGATGATTTTCGACATGCATGCCTTCTACGTCTTGTTTGCTCGGGATTTTTCACCGTAGGTTTAACAGACGGAAACTGCCAACGGAGCGATGCCTGAGTTAAGGTCATTTCTGGCTGTCTCTGAACTGCCTTTTTCTTACTTCTAGAATCATATAACAGTATAGATCGTTGCACTCCCATCTGTGTTTCGGTAGAAAAAATTTCTATCTTTCCTTATTTTGTCGTGGTTGCTTTTCGGTTGTTCTGTATGTGTTTCGGTGATTATTGAAGACTCCTCGTACGCTGTAACAGTCTACGTCTATTTCCGACTTTATTAACTGGTCCACACCTGTTTACCTGTTCGTACCTTTCCATGTGGTTTTATGCTGACGCCTGAAGCGATGATTTAAGACTTGTTTTTACCTATCCTCCCGTGACTTCTACCGGTTATTGGTCCGTATTCACATTAAATCAATGAGTCCGCGTGATGACGTAACAACCCACCCCCGCACATGACCCCACTGACTATCCAGTCACGTGTCCTCTTTAGGGTATGACCTTCGGCCGTGTCTGCCCCAGTGAGACGTGCACCAGTTGTCATTTGTCTTGGCCCGCGAGCAGCGGACTTTCCAGCCGCGTTATTTGGTGCACAGTTGTTATGGTTCCCCAGATATTTGAAAAGTCAAGGCTTGATGTGTGTTTGTAAAATGTCCTAAATAACAGTACATTGTTGAGCGGATGAGCCAAAGCCTTCTGCTGTGTCAGCATCCTTAGAAATGCTCAAAACCAACGTCCAAATCTGGGATGTTGCAGCGGATATGACATTCTTTGGATTGCGGAAAATTAGAAGTTAAGCCCAACAAATACAATCTTGCACACAAATTTGCTTTTGACAGGAGACTCACTAAATCGGTCTGGTTTACGATGGTGTGCTACCTTTAGGAGTTTTTCTTCGAAAATATAGTTTAATCCCTTTGGTTTCTGCAGAGTACCTCTTCCACTTCTGTTCACGGAGGATTGTGGTATATTCTGTAGGTTGATAATAACCCATTTGAGATTTCGGTAGATTCCTATGTGGTTCCTCTGGGGTTCTTGGGATAGTAACTAAGATGCATTTAGTGTTTCAGGGTTTTCGAGCATAATAGCGATCACTCGTATTTACTGGACTCCAACTATGCCATATAAACTAAGGAGAGAACAACAGAACTTCCTGCATTCTCTTGACACTTTATCGTTGACGTTGGCGTGGAATTCCTCCAAACCACGCTTACCGTAGTTGAATTATGGACGCCTAACATAATGTCTCGGATGACTTGTCGTTGTACTTTGCTTCATTCTCTATCAAGGCTCTTCATTCACGAGCAGTGGAAGACAGCGAACGATCTGTCCTCATGGATGTCTTATCGGTTCTATCGAAAACACGTCTGTCTATCCAGAACAGCATGTCTACTCAGGATTGGGTCAGATCCACGGCTCCTAGGTTGGCGAATTTCTTGAAGACACCTCTGAGCGGAAGCGTCCTCTCCCCCGAAGCTCAGAGTAATGTTGAAGATTTGGTCCAGACAGTGCGACGCAGTCAGCAATCGTCAGAGCGCTTCATCTCCGTCTCGGATTTTGTCATGGGTAAATGGTTGTGTTTGTGTGCACTTTCTAGATTCTAACTAGTCGTATGGCACATTGCCACAACTCAAATTAATTTCAAAAGTAAGCAGACTTATGTTCGGGACACGGTTGAACCTCTAGACATTTTAAATCAGTCCTAGTTATCATGTTCTTGATATAAGCACCTGAAGAACTCATTATTCCTTGACAAAAACTGCTTGGGCTTCCAACCTGTTTTCCACTTTTGAATCATAGAATAGCAGGAACATCTCACTTAGTTCTAAAGTTAACGAGGTGTGAACATCCACTCCATTTGTGTAGTCCGTCTCCGCCATTCTCACGTGTTTTATTTTGGTGAGTTTGTTCACTTGCTCGTAGGCTGTTTTGCGCTCCCTCTTTTTTAGTTACTTTTGGATGGCATACGAAACGATTTCGTAGAATTATCCACTTGTCATGTAACTTGCTCCATATCACACTTCCTCAGCGTCTTCTTAGACCTGCTAAAATGTTCACCTCATCGTGTGCCACGCAATTAGAATTCCTCGTTTTTACAGTATGAGGAGGCAACAACTCTTAATCAGTGTCTCCTAACGGTCTAGGCAGAAACTGTCTTTCCACAGGTACGCACGCCTTAGGTGTGCTTAACGCTGTAATCGTCCGTAATTTCGAATACATCTAAGTACGACGGTAACTTTTTAGTTGTTTTGAATGTAGGACTAAGTTTTATTACCTATTGCTACCGCAAAGCTGTGGATTCATTATACAGGGGTCCAAAAAAGGGTGTTGACTGGGCCGACCGCATGGAAGAGTGTAGAGGGCTTTTTTGTGCTGTCCTCTTCAGCTGCAGTCAGTACAGCGTATGCACCTTATTGAGGGTAAATTCCTGAGTGGTTTGCCACAATCTTTTAACACCTGGCAGCCTAGTGGATAACATTGTTTGTTTGAAATTCTGGCTGTGGTCACCCTAGACAAACAAACTATAAGACACCTTGGTACTCTATACTCCACTTCACGTTTAATTTATCATTATCTCCATCCAACGAAAATTGCTACCGTGCACTGCTCACTAAGTTGGGGGACAGTTGGGGTTTTCGCTTATCTTCAGATTAGGATCTTCTCACTGCTTCTGTTTTTTTATCAGATGGAGTTGCGCAAACTCGTACCGAGGGCAACCGGTCCAGACGTTCGGATCGTATTCTCTATTTGTTCACCAATTGGATTCTTCTATGCAAAAAACAGCGTCGTGTGCTGGGCACGGTTGTGCCGTCGACCGGTGTCAGCAGTCATTCTGGATTGAAGGTGAAGAAACGCGTGTCCTTGGAGCAATTCCATCTGGTCGATACCGGCACTGAACTTTCCGATAACAATGGTAAAGCGCGCTTGTATCTTTGCACTTAAATGCAATACCAGTGTGACAGGGTTCTGGAGATCTATCAAGACCCTACCAGTCACTCTCAGCTAGTGATGTCGGGCTAAAATATCACTGATAGTCTGCAACTGCCCGAGCTGCGTGCTCGTAGTACCGAACTTGAGCCTTACCCAAAGTCATCGTACCGTATTTGGCGACTGCTCTGTTCCGATGTCTGCTTGCATTTGCCTGTTTGTGGAACTAAACAACTCAGAATGCATGTTTCTAATTTAGGTCTGCCGTCTGCTGGCACGCAACAGACTCTTTCATACTTTAGATCATAGGTTTTATGGACACCGACTGAACATAAACCGAACAGAGCTACTGTCAAATGCAACTCTATCTCACGCAAGAGAGAATCCGAAGGTAATTCCGCTGTACAGATTTTTCACATTTCCCTCCTTGGACTCAGACAATAAACACTTGTTGGATCTAAGTAGCTGCTTTGCCGGTGGAACCGAAACATCACAACCCCTGTTCAATTTGCTACGGTGTCAGCTTCGAAGGGGTCAAGCTAACGGTGAACACAGCTTTGAGTCGTTAATCCATTGGGTAGATTTACGGCGGGTCATACCTGAAGTTCAATCACATAAGTGTGAAGTAACGTTTTAAAAACCGTTTATTGGGCAGTTTTTTGGCCTGTGAGTTCATATTCACGGAATGAAATCGGGCCCTCTGTCTCAATCTTCAGGCAAGGCCGAACGGCTTAAGTGTGGTTTTGCTCATGTAGACTTTTTTTCGAGGATAGATGGAATATTTTTGCATCGCACCTTAGTTTTAACCTATTTGTTCTTTCTTTCACTTAATGCCCCGTTTAACACAGAGGTCCTTTTCACTTTCGACTTGGAATACTGGGAAATTCCACGACGTGGGTCCCTTGCTCCTGACCCTACTTATAGTTCTCAAACTTCCTCTGCCATTCCTGCTGACCTCCACTCTTTGAGTAGTACTCGTACATCAAACAGTAATGCAACCATTACCAGTGGCACAGCTTCCTCCCTGACGACCGGCGCTACTTCCCATCTCGGAAGCATGTTATCCATTTCCACACTGACCAGCACAAATACCCTGATCGGTGGTGCAAATGCAACCTCACCCCCTCCAGCCACCGGAGATGGGGATACGTCAACAGCAGCAAGCTTCCATTCTCCCATGCCCACTGCTGGAGCTGCGATCGCTGCGGCTAGCGCAGCTATGCTTGGTGCCCTGTCAGCTGCGCCAACCCAGCGCGTGACGTTTATTTTTCCATCACAAGAAGCAAAGACAGACTGGATGGCAGCACTAATTTATCTGCAGCTCGCACGGTAAGCCGATTAGCGTTTCCTTGTTCACTTTTATGCACCCACCCAATGCTTACTCAGCATTGATGACCGTGTGCTGCATAGATTCACTTCATGATTCACTTCTCAATCAGCCTGTCTCCATGCAAGTTAAGTTCGAGCGCTTTATCTATGTTCTATCAGTACTGCGGATTATCAGCGCTCCGCATCCTGTAAGTCGAAGTCGACTCAAACGCTCAACTTTTCGGATATTTTTTTGTACACTATCATTTAGCTACGATCGCTGCTGACCTGCACTTTGAATAACTCCCACTTAGGATATGGACTCAGGTATTTCCCAGTGATGTGGTTCAAGTCACGTGATCCGGTAGCGACTGGCTGCTCGAGTAACAACTTCTTGAATGGAAGATCCATCCGATTCGGGGGCCGTTTTCCTTCTCCAGTGTTTATTGCAACTTGTCTCGATATCGTTATCAGCCAAGAGTTTATATATATAGCCCAATAAGTTGAGCCCGAAATAGGTCGGTTGAGAGGCCGTAAGCTTATTGACCGGAATCGCCGGAAAGTTAAGTGATTCCAGCCCAGCCGTGGCATCTCGACTGCTCCCTGTCACTATCTCAGACCTCGTGCTACCTCCGGGTGGCATTGTTCCCTGGCTTGTAGTTTGATTTTACGCCCTCAAATGCCTCTGCTCCCCCCACATAAGTGTAGGCTAACTGTATTGATATAAACTTACGCAAGCCTGGTAGAGTATGAAGTGCCAGGAAGTTTGGTGGACAAAATACTTTCCGGGTGTACAGGACGAACGCCATTTTAAGTGGTTGGCCAAAGTAAGTCTCATCTGAGGAGGTCATAACCAGTAAAGGAGCCTTGAAGGGGCCAAGTAATGTTGCCAAGCTTTTTCAACCATACAATCAAACCCTCAAAAAATGTTTTCAACGAAAAACTAGATCTTCTAGCGTCAGGCTATTTTTGCCATGGGACTGTTCTCTTTCGTGAGAAACCGCCTCCGGAGACCGGTCAGAAGTGGCTTCTGAGAGTTGATGATTACCATTGAGCAGTCCCTTTTCAGGGTTCAGTTAAGATTGGTCTTTTATATGGAACGGTATCCCCGTTAGGGTGACAACTGCAGTTCATTTTGCTTATCGAAGGGCCTTTTTACATCAACCTGTCTCTGTCTGTTCTGTCGTTCAACCCTCAGACTGTTCAAGCGTTACATTCGAGATCTGCCCCGTCAAGAAATTCCCCTCGTCCTACCTTCACCAACCATCTATCGGTAGGTCGGCTATCCATGGTATCATATTCTTTTATTTTGACAATCTATGAATAGCGTAACTTAACCTCAAGCAGTTCATGTCTATTTTGCTTGTCAGCTTTTAGTAATACGCCATTGAGAGCAAAGTGTTCGATTCCACCGAAATATTGTTCTAGTGTTACTCCCTTACTTCTTTTAGATGGATATCATAGCCACATCTTCGTTTGTGCCACAATTATACTTATATTTAGTCAGTCACTGCACATTGGATTCGAATCAAGGTCAGGTTACAGAGATTGATGCAAAACCTGCGGAAAATTCAAGGAAATAACAGATTCTGTAAACTAACTCCATTAGGCAGCTAAAAAGTCTACTGGCTCTTTCCGGGGACAGGATCACTTCCTTAGACTGGCTGAAATGGTATTGATCAGTAAAGGCTGATGTGCTGGGAAATACGCTTTACGTTTCGAGATCATGAAGGTATGGCGATCGTTATCATAAAACTCCTAATACACTGATAGTAAGACAGTCACTCACACTAACCAACATGAAGTTTGAATAGTCACTTAACGCTGACTCAGAGGTTTTCATCAAAAGTGCTCCTACTGATTGTTTCTCTGTCTGCCTTGTAACTTGGAAAACCCGGTCATCTCGCTTGACCTGAAGAAGCTTTGGTGTCGAAAGCGAGACTTTTTCCAGCAATAAATGCGCAGGTTGTTGATCCATCATTTGGGAACAACAACTTCTCGATTAGTTCCAATTTTGCCCCACTAATAGGCAAGTTTTCTGATTCAAAATGCTCGACGATGTGAGAGAATAACCAAACACAGTTAGTGAAATGCACTCATTTGCATACCGATTTGGTTTTGACGGGAGACTCACCTGGAACCCACTGTGGCCCAGACGGCTAGTCGGCGTTTTCGTCATTGTTTAAATTTTTACCGAAGGGATAGGATCACCCCGCCCAATAAAGAGCCTTTTGACAAGCCCTCAGAAGCAGACATTCTAGAAAGGCTGCCTCATACATCAACCACTCAGACTTCAGTGGTTCGTTCTCCGAACATATATCGGGAAAACAGTCAGAATGCCATAGATCTTAGGGAAAACCACATATTCTCATTGATGAAGTGGACATGACTAAAGACGACAAGGAAGACGTAACATCCGTTGCTGCGAGCGGGGAACTTTTGGTAACTTTTTTGGTAAATAAGGGGATAGTAGAGGAACTGTCATGTCGTCTAACAAATCCCCTTTGAAGAACGTTCGGTGCAGCAAACCCGAGGATCCATTGTGCTTATACCCACCCACTCAGCACAAATCTGGAAGGTAAATTTTCAATCCTCGGTTCCTCAATGATAGTCTGTTTGTTTAGTTGCAAATGTTCTGAAAACTACGTGGGCCACATGATTTGTCATCTAGCTCCGATAATAGCTGAGAATCTAACGTCCTACATTCGAACCGAGGAAGCTAAACGCGTGACCAGTACAATTATAAACCACCTGATCCACACGAACCCCCAAGTTATCCCGGCTCTGTCGTTCATCGTGATCTATCGAGTGTCGCGTAATCGCTCGAAGGGCTTCTGCAGAAACTCACTTGAAACAACCGAGGTGATTGCAATCAAACTGGCCAACCACCAGAGTAGTACTCAGAGGTCCCATCCGTAAATTATCCCTTTTAACCTTTTGTCAGGTTTCAGCTCTTTTATTATAGTTCTAAGCTAAGTGAATCGATCAGATAGAGGAGCCCTAAGTAACCCTATTCGGGAGAATCCTGTACGTTCCTAAGTGAATCGATCAGATAGAGGAGCCCTGAGTAACCCTGTTCGGGAGAATCCTGTACGTTATAGAAACTTTTGTTAGATAAATATGGTGAACATGAGGTTAGATAATACGGATCTGATTACGCTTCTGGTTTGGTGAGTTCAACCCATGGGTTACACAGCTAGTTGGCCGCTATGGTAGAATGTTGCCGTCAGTGTATCGGGAAGCAGTAATTCCAGCTACCATAACTTCATTAACTGAGAATAAGAGAGCCACCCATTGCAGGCGACGACCCAGGCAGTTCGTTGACATCGAGTGGCAGTGTCTGGTATGGCATGTGCGCACTTCAACCCGTATAAACTGGGTGGAATGAGACCGGAAGCAATAAGAGAGGGCAGTTATAAAAGTCAACCAGAGGCATTACCGACAGACTGTGATTGTCAACTAGGATAGGGAGGTGTAAAAGCATGAGGCGTGTAGTGTATTCACCGGGTGGACTTATGGCCCGTTCCACCCGCGATCCCCACCCGGGCCAGACTTGTGTAGCTAACTAGGGTGAGGTATGACGCGGTGTGGTCCGACTCATGGTATTCGCGGAGCATGAGTTCCTGCATGCTAAAAACTCCATACTGTCGGACAAGTACAAAGCAACGCTGTGTATGTGCAGTAGAAAGTTTACTTTCAGTTATTTACGTTTAAATTTTTACTATCAACTCTTGCTTTTTATTAACCTGGCACAGTTTTGTTCATATGAGCACTTATACTTGTGGACTTGTGCCGTAAGCTCAAATCAGCTCTCTATGTTTTGAGCGCGACCATCGATGGTAGATATTTTGGATTAACTCATTCCAGAAGTACATGTGGCTTTGTAAACAGTACGGAATTGATGGGTTAATTTTTAAGTTCATTGCTCAAATACCCTATTTTTCGGTGTGGCATGTGAGAGTCTAGCCTTAACAACAATCAGTAGAGCGCTTTCTTCGTTCAAAAGTGGACATATACGAGAAACTGCGACATTCTAAGACAGGACTTCTACAGAAAATCCTAGAACTGGGTCGTGGCAAGAAAATCGCTACATATAAAGGTCCACCACTTGCGATGAATGCAGTTAGGATACAGATGTACTACCGAATTTTATATATATATATATATATATATACTCGTATTGAATTCTCATTTCAATCCAGTAACCCACTAAGTGACTGATATCTACCAGCACTCAGTTACGCTTAAGGTGAAGCACTGAAACATGTGATCTTTACGACGAATAAAACTCGTTATCAAATAGGTTATTGTTTAACGAGGGATGCTACGGAAAACCTTCTTGTGCAAGCCGACTGTTGGCGAAATTCTAACGCACTTTTTCTAAGATATACTGAGAGTGTGGACTGGTCTTTTCAATCCTCGTGAAGTGGCGCACTGATGAGTGTGCCCGATCGCGGTGGCAACTACTGATAAATTGTTCTGACCTGTAAGATTAGAACACTGGAACCAATCATCTCTGGCTAGTATTATGTATTCTAGTTCCCAGTATTTAAGCAAAAATCAGAGGATCGAACAGAAAGACTCGCTTACTTTACAGTAGCTGTCCCCGTTCCAAAAATATTGCGGACGGCATAACTTGTGTATTGAGCGGAATAAATTCTTTACCAAAAAAGTTTTATAATAAGAAACAGTCGAGCGATAAATTGGGTTATGTTATGATCAGGTGAGGCTTTTCTTGTGACGTTCGACACCTGTGGTTCTCTTTAGAGACTTTAGAGAAACAACAAATCGCCGCTGCTTTCCTCAGTACTTTTGTCTACTTCATGTTTTCTCTTGTATTACCAAGCTGATACAGATGAGCTCCTTTATGCCTGGCTTATAAGTAAGCATCTGTGACGATTGTTTACGTCGCTCGCACATGGAGATGCACCGGAAGCTGGTGCGGAGAGTTGAACCGGCATTTGACATTCTTAATCAACGCAACAGCTGCACTAAAGTCTGCTCTCTGGCATATTTTTAGCTTACGTTCCTTCGGGCACATCAACACGAGTTTAACACACATCTCAGTAGATCGTTTCAAACCTTGTCACTCAAATAGACTTTTCCGTTTGGATACATCATTGCAAGAGAGTAAACCAATACCATTTCACCCATCAGCATCATATTGCTTTACCTGCATCATTGCAAGAGAGTAAACCAATACCATCTCACCCATCAGCATCATATTGCTTTACCCCTTTTTCCTGGGTCATACGGACAGCGATACCCAACTACCTTAATTATGCAAAACTCCTGAGTATCTCCGTTGTGGAATCCAACCGATAGGTCTGAAGTGGTCTCACTCGACCGCATCGCATAACCACTGCACGCTTTTGAAATATTCGGTTCCACAGCTTAGGTCTCCAAAGGTTTGGTGGAGGCGGTAAGATGAATGTGTGAACTGATAGAAGAATGTATAAAGGAACACTCATTCCAGACAGGAAACATTCCCGACACCCAGCCCTGTTCTCCTCACTTTATCTTTAAGAAGTAGCTCTTTTGAAATTCATCCAATATACCTCTTTATACTCCTTATTATGAAGCTTATTTGGCTTCCATACCATGTGTACTTTAGGGTATAAAAAACCGTAAAATCATAAAAATAAAGGGTCGCTCCGTTCGTTGTGAGTTTTCCTTCTCCGTTTCTAGTGTCAATGAGGACTTGGTGTTCTAGCATACTGGTTGATATTGAGTGTCGGATATTCGAGCAACCTAATACCCCTGTTCCGTTTGCTTTCCATCTGAAGGTTCGCTGCGCCAGACTCCATCACCAACATTCTTTTCGATTCTGACTTGCAAGATAGCAGCGTGGAGATCCCGGTGATTCGTGCCGCCACCATGTTGAAACTAATTGACCAACTGCTCCTTCCTCGAAGAAGGCCACATCGCTGCTTCCTCGAATGTGTTCCTGTTGGTAAGCTTCGGTTTTCTGAGTTTTGAAGAATTCCGCGGTACGGAACGTCGTTCTCTTCTAACGTCAAACTGAGAGCTGGGAACAAGGGCATTCATTTGAGTTGTACCGTTGCAGCCAGTAGACCGCACGTGTACGGTGCCGTCCATTTCCATAATAAGCCCTTATCAGCAATATACAATTACCAAATATCGAAGTCAACTTTAGCAATGTAGATCGTCGTGATAAGGATTACAGATGTGGATTTTTTCAAAGCGAGACAACGTGTGCATTTCCGATGTTGTGCCAGTGTTGCCGGGTTCTTGATCGTTCCCGCGGCTGGGCTTAGGAAAGCTTCACGCCCATTCTTTCGTTCTGAATTCTTGGTGTTGGACGTTTTTGGTACGAGAACGTTGTTTCCGTTTTTTATACCTGCAACAAACTACATTTTTTACGAACCATTCATCACTACTGTTGCTGTCAATGTTGCTATTGCCACCGAGACTACTGTTGTTACTCTTACGACCAATACAACTTCTGATAATAATAATAATAATAATAATGGTGAGGTGTCACTCGCGCTCCACTTTACGCCCGTTTTCTTCCAGCTGACCGACAGTATGAAAAAACATTCCCTTTGTGTGTATTGTCAAATAGTCAATAGTACATCACACCTGATATAGACGTTGCTGTTCTGCATACAATGGAGACTTTTGATGTGTCGTTGGTCGTGTTAGTTAGGTTGATCCATGCAATAGATATCAGGTGATCTAGCAAAACGAGCGACCTACTACAATCTTCGATTACAATGGAAATCCGAGAATAACTAACTTATTCTCAACAGCTTAGTGATTTGTCCGGAAGGTTGCAATTTAAAATCCAGGATTCTCTGAAATCGAGGCAGTGTTGGGTCCTGGGCCTTTGCAGCACCGTTTTGTACCGTACATCTAATCATTTGTCAACCAGTTGCCAATCGAGTGCCCGTGACCGGCCTTGCTAGTCCTGTTCAGTCTCGTCTACTTCCCTTATCATTGACCCGTCTTTAAAGCTTTGCTATCGATTTGGTTTATCATTCATTTATGTCGCAGACCTATCGCCGTTATATTACTCCACTGGAGCTCTTGGATCTTCTCATAGAACGGTTCAAAATTCCAGAACCTGATTTTGCCGAGGCCGCGGAACAGGCCGGAACTGGTTGGGATGCAGACAGTCCACTCATGGTTGCTGTACGTTTAGAGAAGCGATTTCGTTCGGTTTACAAACGGCGAGTTCAGTATCGGTGAGAGTACATTCTGCTTTTCAGTTATTTGTATTGATTTATCAGATCTATTTGTGAATCTCTTTGTTAGCATGTCGTCACGTGAGTCTGGAACGAAAAGTTCCTAAGTGAAATTCTGACATTAGTATTGTTATTACTATTATTATTATTACTATTATTATTATTATTGCCTTGGTGACTATGGCGTGCACGTTGGCTTTGGCTAAACAGTTGTCGATGTTCTGTGATATTACTTTCAATAGTTTGTCAATGGTTTTTGTATTGTTTTACTTGGAAACTGATTCTAACTGATTCTAAAGTTATATTTCCTTCATCGTCTGTCATCCGCTCGCCTTACAGCAAGTTTCCCGAATTCATACAGCTTCGGCGACCGATTTGAACTGCCGTTATTTATTCCAAAGTCCTGTGTTCCATACCTGTCACTCGCATTGTGTCTGTCGATCGTTCTCTCCGGATTGTGCGTGGGTGTTTCTTGACTGACTGCACAGTCATCAGTCAACAACTGGTGGTACCTAGCCGAGCGTTTTGAACTCAACGCATTTTGAAATACTTCATTCGATAAGTTGTCTGCACTCCTTGACATGATACCAAATGACACCTTAATTTCTGGTAACTGTGCACCACTATAGGTTCATTAATTCTCGATGTCGAGATCATCATATGGTCTACGTTCCATTAAATAGCTGAGAGTGGGACAGGAATTTTACTTCCGTTGGATCGTGCTATGTTCCGGCCCGGTTGGGATATTTCCAGCTCTGGATATCAGACTACAGTACGGGCTGTTTTGTTGTGTGGCTGTGAGACTTGGCCTGTTGGATCAGTGGAACTGAGATGTCTTCAGATGTTCGACAAACATTGTCTCAGAACGATAACTTGCGTGGCTTGGTGTCGTTGAATCCCTAACGAAGCGATTAGAAAACGTGTTTTCGGTGCAATGGAGACTTCCATTGAAGAATTTGTCCAGATCCCGAAGCTGCGTTGGCTAGGCCATGTATTGCGTATGCCGAACTATCGATTGCCAAAGGGAGTTGTTTTCTGTGTGGTGGAAACAGAGACGTGGCCAACCCCGGACCTGGCAGAGGAGTGTGAAGGAGATTACGAAACGTTTGGGTGCTGTCGGTGCTACTCGCCTTCCAGGAAGGGGGCCGCGTGATCCCCACTGCGCCTGGTTGGAGACACTGCAAGATATGGCGTTCTTGTTGTAGTTTCTGTTCAGACTACTTGGATGAATGTAGGTACCTTGGAATGATTGTAGTAATCTAGCACTGCGTCTTTTCCCCGTCCACCTGTATTCTTTTTACAATAAGGCTTTCAAATAGATATTGGTTGTATGGCTGCGAAACATCAGTGATGAACACTGATGCTGCCAATGATGATGATGATGATGAATTTTTTTTATTCGCAGCTTCGTTTTCTCCCCTGATTACGCTTACCATTTGTTGTTGTTACAGGGTCCTCAATTTCATTATCAAGTGGGTGAAAAACTCGTCATTCTACAAGTTGGATATTGCACCTGATCCAGTAGTATGCCGACGACTTCTGGACTTTGTAGACTCAGTTGATGCATTGCATTTAGCCGAAAATGTGGCGAACATTCGAAAGTCACTTCGGGGTGACCGAGTTCGTCTCATTCAAACGATTCAGCAACTTCCTCCGGATCAACTTGACTTGGGGTTGGTCACCCGACCAGAAGATGTGAGATTGACTAATGTGAGTATGCAGCTACACCTTTCATAACTTTCTGTTCGATCCTGTTGTGACTTCAGCGAAAGCATCTCGCTCGAAAATATTTGTCGTCATTAAAACCGGGCTGAAGCTAGTTGTGAATAGACTTGGTGAGTAGTCACATCTAATTCGAGCGTATTATCCTTCAAACCATTGGTAATTTTGTACACCGGTCTGTCACATTTTCCTGACATCTTCCTCATTTTCAGAAGTTGTCAGACCGTATTGTAGCAGTCGGGTGCAGTCGAAATAGAACTCGTAGGTGACTTGTGGATGTCCGGAAAGTGGATCGGCTGCGGTGGACGCTTATCAGCTACCAGACACGGACACATGCACGCACCAAGCCCACTGCCAGCCAAGCTTGTTCATATTGCCAACACAGACAGTTCTCAGAAGAAGCACTCCTCTGGACTGGTTAGCAGCTGACGGCATTCAAAGCTAAACCTGAGGCCTTCGATCTGTTAGCCCGATCGTCGGTTACCTAACTAGTCGAAACCCATTTTGCTGACGCAAATGGCGCATTCAAGGCTGCTCGACCTCAGCGTGCCGTATACAGCTCGATTACATATTTCCTAAATGGTCGACTGAACGGAATTGTTGGCACTTGTCATCTATCTGATTTGTCTTGTCCAATTCTTCTGGTGAGCTTTCCTGAGCGATGTGGAATGCACCTTCCCCTCGGAACTGTCCTGATTTATCTTATTGTCGACCCTAGATCTGCACTTATACACATATCATTTCCTCCACCTCTAGGTTCACCCGTTGGAATTGGCGCGTCAGATCACGCTTTACGAGTGGGAACTTTATTCTCGCATTGAATTCTGGGAAGTTAACGGTAAAGAGAAAATCAAAGCACCGAATCTACAGGCTTCTTTGGACTTCTCTAACAAAGTATGTTAGACGAACCTCCCAAGTTGTATACATTGTAGAAGTTTCCTATGTATATTCACCAAAGTGTTCCATTGAGGTTGAATGATCCCATTTATTCTGCTCTTTTATGCATCCATCATCCGCTGACACTCCACAGTTTTGATGCAGCAATTGGCCAAAGCCTGTTGCTGTCACAGCTTTTGCTTCCGCAATCGGTCGAGTGCAATACTGAGGTTGCGTGTCTGTGGAGTAGAAGTTTCTCCAACCTTTGCAGAACAGTTCATGCTTCTCCTATGAACAAGTTATCGGTGGATCGACTAGGTTGCCATCTGCTGTTCTCGAAACCCATGCAAGTTTGTGCTTACTGCACCAGTTTACCTTTGTCTTGTGAACCTTGTGTTCTGCCAGGATTCCCGAAGCTACTGTCCGCCTGGTAACGTGTACCTGGTTCAGTCCATCCTTCCAAGCTGACATCGTCTTCGCGTTGCCCAGACCAAACCAACGCGATCACGCCTTTCGTTTAGCTGTCGTTTTTGATTTTCTCTGGGCATACTGGAGTAGCATGTCTCTTCAGCTTGTACCTTATCACATTAGTGCCATCTGTGCCGAATTCATACTAACGCGTGTCTCTGTCACACATAGGGTGGTGCCAACGAATTCCACCATAGGATAATTATCCCAATTTGCCATGAACTGTGTGTAGAACTATCGAAATTTCTCGCTGCTTTGGGTAATTTTGGAAGCACTTAATCCACTTACTGGATTTTTTTTGGGGCCCTCACAATGTCCGACTGATGCTCTACGGTGACTATGTCGAGTTCATTCTTCTCCACCTGTCCTTCTCTGACATCCTTAAAGGCCTACAGTCTTCACGTAGTTCTAGAATGTATTCTACGGCGCTGTAGATCCTTTCAAATCTTATCCAGATATCATACACTGGGTTTCCATCGCAAGATGTGATGGTGTGCGAAACGTATATTGTTTAATGTTGCAAATCAATGTAAGGAATATATGAAATTTCTGTTTGGAAGAAAGAACTTTCAGATAACTGAATTGGATTGCAAACCGTATCAACGATTTAATTAGGCTCTGTTAGTCGATTGGTAGGCTAGCGAATTACTACTCTGAAGTGAATCACGCAGAGAAAGGACGTTTTGGCTCATTTTGGCATTTTTATAACTTCAGTTGTATACAGTACCCGCAGCAATCAACTACGGGTAGCTCAGATCGCTCTTGAAGATGGGATCTCGGACCGAATATGACAAAATCTGACCATTAGGAAAAAGGAAACTTGCCAAACCAGGCAGATGTCGCTTCAATTGAAGTGGTCGCTGTAGACGGGTTCTACCATCACTTAAAACCTGTGTGTAGTGTTGGTAGATGATTAGGTAGGTCGCATTTGACAGTCATGCTGACCTTTGACCGAATGTGGGTGCACCTGGTGTCTGCTCGTGCAAGTTACTTGCTTGTCGGTACCACAAATTCTATTTTTGTGCATAAAATTTCGTCCAGCATACATATGCTGTCTGTTACTGAAACTTTGTAAACCGATTGCCGCTTTTCAATAACCTAAAGCGCTTATTCAACGTTGAGTTCGCTACTCTTATCCTCTGGTTTCATTTCCGTCAGCTCAAATGGTGGCTAGTGCACTCTATTATGACCGCAGACCATCTGGAAGATCGTGTGATCATGCTTCAACGCGTTGCCGATCTGGCCATGCTGTTCGAGCAGTTGAACAATCTGCAGGGTGCCCAGGAAGCGAAAGCAGCTTTACTCAGTGCACCCGTATTCCGGCTACATCACACTTTCGATGTGAGTTCACGATGTTCTGCTGCATTCATTAGTACATCTCTGACCTCATTTCTATCGAAACACGTTAGAGCAAAAAATGCCAGGCTTTTCATTTTTCCGCGTTTCCAGACTTCGAAGATTCAACTTCTTGTTATTAGTGGTCTATGTGCTAAAATGTACTCCGTAACTGCTAACCCTTTGATGCGTATGTTATCATGTAAGCCACTGTGATCTGAAAGTCCACGAAACTACTCAGCGTACACTGATTCAGTACTGATACTGAAGTTAATATTGGTAACTTATTTTACGAAGATGATGCTTAAGCTGTTTTCTGAGCCCGGATCCGAAGTTTTTCCAGAATACTCGCTCACAAGGGGGACCCAATGTCTATAAATATCTTGTTTCTCTCCTACGTCTGCACGTAGCCTTCAACTCAACGTGGTTTATATTCTCATTTCGCAAAGCAAGACCCATTAAATGTCTTTATGAATCGATTTCTTCCGCATTTGAATGACAAACATGAAAATAGGTGTCTCATGAGTGTCTTTGTCAAATCTAATAAATTTGTATCGGAAATGAGCTGAGGTTTTCGGGATATATTGAGTTGATTCCACGGTGATTCATTGTGCAATAAAATGACTGCCATGCGTTGGAATGAGTATTAGATTTGTCTTTTGCGGTTTGTCACATGTATGCTGCACAATTAAAGTGAATTTGACACACAATTAGGGTTTGGGACGAACCCATTTCTCCGGCACCGTGAGATTTCCCCGACCCATAATCACGGTTTAGCAATCTGCCGTTGTTTGTGGATGTCGCCCAATATTTAGAACTATGCCACCTCCTTTTAGTTGTCAGGCTGTTTGCAGGTTTCCAATGTCTACACAGGTCTCACATCCTGTTTCCTCTGGTCTCTTCGGTACTAGCAGTTTAAAGATTATTTCCCATTTGGCTTCACACAATGTGAATATCTAGTGGATTACCCATCATTGTGTGCCCAATCCATGTTAGATTCCGATCTTTCACATTACTTATTAGTATACAAGTCGTACCGGCAGATCCAGATATCAAGTTTCGCTCATCTGCACAGAAACTAGGATTGGTGGGAGAGAACATTACTCTTCCTAATTTTCTGGCTCTCCTTTTCAGTCAGAAGAGAATGCATTTTTTGAGGACACGCTGATAGCATTTCCATATCTTTTCAGCCAGCCTGGTTATCTTCTGTGTTGTGAAGTACCTACCATAATTGTGGCGGTGACTGCAATTTGCAAAGCCAAACACAACAGCTTTTGAAGGTTACGTCAGTGTACTTACAGACTGATCAATCCATAACTCTTCACGTGATCCAGTTTGCGTATTGTTGAAGCCCTCTGCTTTACAACGTTCATCATACGCTGTCTTTGGTTTGCACTTGTCATACGCTATATTTTAAGCTGGTATGGTTTGAATCCGGGTCATCTTAAGATAACGGTTGCTCATTCTACCAAGTTTCAGTTTTACTATATATGATTTCCATCCGGAACCGTCTACCACGTGAGACTGTCGCCATTCGGACTTCCGAATCATCCCTATTCTTCAAATAGACTGGGGCCAAAACGAACATTAAGACCTAGATCGTCGGTAAATTAAAAAAAGAACGTTTCATGCACGACTATACCTTACCTTATTATTCCCAATTGGCCGAGACTTGTAAAGCCACTTGCTTTCTAGTTGCCCTCTAACAAGCACCGTACTGTTGTTGCCCAAGATCCGCGATCGATGACTAGGTTTACACAAATAATGATCCAATGTTTGTCCCATTGGTGACCTTATTTGGCTATATAGAGCTTCTTTGGTTCGACGTCGCCTTTGAAAACGCATGGACACATCTTCCCGTGACAATGTAACCACCTTGCGCTCTGCGGTTGCACGAAAATTACGTAGGTCAATGATGTCATCTCGTTTCGCAATAGCTAAGTGGTTGGCAACTTCCTTTGCTCCGGATGTAATCCGTTGTCGTTCTAGTTTTCGATCTATTTGATGACAAATCGATACGTGAGTCCTTGCTGATTTTTTGTCCCCTCGTCTTCGTCGCCATCCTCTTTGTACTGTTATTTAGAGCCCACAGCTTAATTCAGCTGGATTGTTTAGCGTCGCACCAACGTATTCGGATATTTAACTTGACTGGCACTATCGTTCAAGACTGTCGTGCGTCGGCCTGAATAGATGGAGCAGTGGTATACCACTACCCGTTCTGGATGATACTTGAATAAGTATATATTGCAGTGAATACTTTTCGTGGTTGAGCATAGCTGTTTACTCTTCTTAGCTGTACCGCCAATGTGCAGTCCAATGTCCGTGATGTCTATTATGGTGCTGAATTTGTGGTTGTAGACTGCCTAGCTTCAACGCTGGCAGCAAATTCATCGCATATGGATTGCTAAAGCCTTGTCACATCTTAAAACTCACTTCACCAACCATTGCCGGCATCAAAGAAACTTGAAGCTGGTTGTCCTGTGAATGATGTCCTCCAGGAGTTTATTGTGTTCTACAAAAATCCGAATGATGAGATCAACGAAAAGGGCAACAGTTTCTGTGTTTTAGAAAATCCCTTGTTCACACAAGTGCGATTTAATCACACTGTTGATCAGTCGCCCGTGGCCGAACGATCTAGACTTCAACGAATAACCGGGAGGTTATGAGTTTGGATCGCTGGAGATTCGTAAGAAGTGCATTGCTGAGGATTCCTAACAAGGATGGAACCATGCTTCTCAGCATTCCGGAATCCGACATTCCATTTACAGCAGAAAAGCTAAATTGAAAATGCCCGTGTATCATACTATCGAAACTACTCTTATCGGACTGATTCGTTGTATTACCTTTGGGCCCAATGAAGAGCTACCGTTCGAGCTAGTTTGCGAAAGTTTGCACACTTGGACGTTTGCGACCCAGGTTCTAGTATGTTTCTAGCATATAAGTGTCATTATCACTGACTAATGTCGCAGAATTGCATTCGGACTTCCGAAACCTAGGAACAGTGACTGAACACTGTCGAACTTATCACTTTTTCATCGTCTGTCGAGTGATGTTTTAACTGAGCTCTACTGTATGCTTAATTCAGATCAGGTAAACTTAAGTGCGATCATTTTTCTTGTGCTTGAGATGTCAACTGTTATCTGTACTACGTGAATTTTTACCGATGTCAACTTCGTGTGAGTCTCAACGTCAGATTGATTGTGTGATTTGTTTATCGTCAAAAATCCAGTCCCACATCAATATATGGATTCAATTTGAAGGAAAATGTGGAAGGTAATGAAATTGGTTACGACTGGAAATAAAAACCTACGTATCTAGCGGGTCGCTTCAAGTATTCGTGATGTGTTTGCTAAAGAGAATCTACTTTGACTCAGGAATTAGCGCCCGTTGGGAAGCTGCAACTCTGAAAATCCCTGGGCTCAACGAACGCAGCTCCCGGTCCTTCGGGCACCGCGGACAACGACCTATCCCATAAAATACAAGATACGCTGACGCTGACAGCCGTCTTCTTTTTGTTGCAGTTTCTAGCTGAACTATGGCTGAAGATCCTGTTCGTCCTTCACATCCTCACGGTATCCTAGGTATCGCAAAAGCTAGGTTTGCGCCAACAAAACAATCTCACCGCATCAGCCGTTTTCCTTATGTGTAAAATATTATTTACTTTTTTCGTCGTTCCAGGTCAAGTGCGTGAAGCTTATCTTGGAACCAGATAACGTGTATCTGCTTCTTTCTAGTCAGACTAAGTCGATGAAAATTTTTGCCACGAAATTCAGGCCTAATTGTGTAAAGACAACTCAAATTCTGTACTAAGAGAGTATCTTCTTTCACACATTTCGTTTAAAGTAGCCCAAGATCTCTTCGAGATTCAAATCGATACCGGTGCGTTGCGGTTCACAATACTTCTTGAGACAACCGTTTCAGTCATAAGCAAGGGACAACCACGTTCTCAGCACTCGCATCCATGAAAATTCATCACACTAAGCGAGCATGGAAAGAAGCAAGTTTTATTTACTTTGGAATTTGGATAATAGACTCAAGTAAATCCTCTTTCACTGTAGCACCCTTCCGGTGCCTAACTGCCATGCCACCCGAAAGTTGCACGAGGGCTGGGATACTGCCAGGTTGCCCAAGCCTAGACAGGGGAAGTCGAGAGGCAGAGATGGGGTTCGAACCGCGGATCTTCCGGTCAGTACATTCGCGCTCCAACCATTTGGGCCATCTCATGGATAGGAATATTCTGATTGGTGCGAGTTAGAGGAACATCCTATATCGAAGTGTAGGTTATTTTGAAGCGTGATTTTCAGCCAAACCTATTGATCAGATGGCTATTTTGGTACATCGTTGTTCGTTGTGTACTAGTAATGTCTTAAAAAAGAGGCCTTGGCAGTCCCACTAAACACTTTCCGGCCTTCACGTTCCCCAGGTTGAGAAACGCTTAATTAGGTAGACTAAGATGGTCCACATCCAACTGAGTCAGGTGACTCGTATACACTCGAAAACGTTTCTTGTTGTATGAAGGAGAATTCCGGTCTCTTTGCTAATTGTTTCAACAAGTTCCAGACACGGAAAACTAATTCTGCCGACGATCAACTCGCTGTTGATTTTTTCATATTTCACTGGCCGAAGCAGTATGTTTCATTCTCCTATCCGCGGCTTTTGTTTGTCCATTTTTTGAAATTGTTATCTGCCTACCCACGTGGTATGATTTCCATCTCTCTGGCTTTTCGCAGGCTTTATACTCGAAATGTAAAACACATCATCGCGTCTTATTCGACGAACTTCGGCGCTCTGTGGAGGAAGAAGATGGGGGTGAGTACGTGGCTGACTATGAGAAAAAACTTCACGAAGTCAACCCACCTGGTCTACCATTCATTGCTGTTGGTGGAAAAACTCATCTGATCCACCTGGAGCTGAAATATCCTGACTGGATCACCGTGCCGAACAACACCAGTTCAGCCTCACCTGCATCCCTGGAGCGGCTGGAGTCTGATTCAGTATCGCTCATCAACTTTTGGAAATGTCACCAAATTGCCGACCTTGTCGAGTATTACCTCTCTTTCCAGCAGACCCCGTACAACTTCAAAGTGTGCGATCATATCAGAGTGAGTCGTATTTGACTTCTTTAATCCAAACGAATTAGCGGCGGATTATTGTGGAACCTGGTGCTCACTTGGCCTTCGAGATGGAGCATCGTACGTGGCTAAGATATTTTATTCGTGCGAATGTTGGTTTTTAAGGCAGTTAAGAGTTCTTCAAGTTACATACCCGGGTTTTACAATTCCTGTGAAGTCAAGTCTGAACTTTGCCACCAGGATTACTGTGCGGGTACCTCATGTACGTCTGGAATCACTACCGAGTTTACTGATCTTATTGTAAATTGCGACAGATTTCGTGTGCGGTCGGGCACATATTCGATTCGTAAAAGGTAACTGTTCTTATTCCGTGTTGGTACAGTGACAAGCAGAGAGAGCATGATTGGAATGCCAAGCAATAAAAGTTTCAAAAAAAATCAGGGATAATAATTTCTCCAGAAAAATGCAAATATTTTCATGATGATTATGTCCACCAGTCTCATCACTTATGTTCACGCATATCTTTTGGCGTGGAAGACGCTTTTGTGAAATAAGACTAGATTGTTTAAAGGCCTTAAGGCTTAGTGACGACCGAAAGTCTGATGAGGAAGAATCGCACGAACTATTTTGTATTTGTATTCGTGATAGTCTTAGACGTTCTGTTTGTCGAACGTATCTGATGGCACTGCGCTCAGTTATTAGCGATCGCTTAGTTGCTGGTCACTTAAAAGATTCTCTTCCTCTGTTTCCATCATATGATGGATCAATTCTTCTAGCGGGCCATAAATCCATGGAATATTTATTAAAATAACGTTACCTTTCGTTACTCTTCAAGCTTTGCGATTATTCCGTTTACGTTCTCCAACACCAATGGTTTGGTATATAGAAGGCTGTTTGGGCAAGTGCATTTCGTCCATGTGTGCCGACTTTGTCTAACTAGAATAGGTCAAATAACTTTCGATCACATATCCGGTAAATAAATGGCTTTTGCCGGTTTTATCCAATTTCTTCACACACAATCTTGCAATCGCGACCAAATGACGAAGATATCGAGTGTACTACAAGCAAATCGGTAGAAATTTTGACGTAGTAAGGGGGCCATAGTCCCACCGTTTCAATCAAACAGTTGTTTGAAACTATAATAAATCTTTCCTAGGCATCCGCATTATCACTGTCACTTCTCAATAATCAGCCATCTTCCCAGTGGTGAAAAACTGGCCGTAGGAAGACGTCTTCGGTTCATTAAGAATAGGAACTTGTGTGACTTGAACGAAGTTGGAGCCATATAGATTCAGCAGAACACCTACTGAACGAAGGTATGTTTGTCCCTTCATTCGAACGTGATTCATTTTTCCAAATAACAAAAACGGTTCTTCTGATAACCTCTTAGGTCGTAACGTACATCTCGAAATTACAATCCGCTGTATTTTTGAACCAAGGGGCACCAAATTGTGGCCAAATTGCACATATTAATTTTCTTATGAAGACGATAATACACCTTTGAGTAAGGTTCATCGGGTATTTAACCCCTGAAATTGAACTGATAAACTATTCGGCCGGAAACTCTCCTTACTGTATGCACAATTTCTACGCTTTGTTCGATTTGGTCGAAATTGATCTTGGATTCCGGCGCAACGTAAATAAAGGGGTTTTATGTCTCAGCCGCTGGCTATTCTCATCTCGTATTGACCCCTTCCGAACTTCAGATATTTCGGTGGTTAAGGCTTACTTACTAACCTGAAGGTCCGTGATCCGAAAGCCACCCTTGTCTCTCGACTGATGCTGTCTAGGCTTGGGCAACCTGGCAGTGCTTCAGCTCTCATGCTTCCTTCGGCTAGCCTGGCAGCTATGCACAGAAAGGGTGCTACAGCTGAAGGATTGTTACAAATAATATTGTACTATTTATCCGTTCCCCACTCACTTTTATCTTATATTCGCTTGCCACCTTCCCCCTTCCGCTCTAAAGACCTTCCTGCAGACATTCGACCCCCTCAAAACTGCCGGTGTCTCTGACGAACATGGCTTTGATGATCTAATGCACGAAAAGTCCCTTCAGTTCCAACCCAAGCCACCAGCCGAACCAATATTAGTCACGGTAAGTCGGGTCACTTGAAGATCGGCGTTTTTTCCTCGGGTTTTATAAGCGCAGTTCATTGATGTTTATCACAAGCTCCTAAGTCAGCTTGACTGAAGCATACTCCCTTCCAAGTGTCATATTTAGCGACACCTTGGTGACTTTGATCATATAAATGGCGTACTCGATCAGCCAAGTTTCGCAAAGCTGTCGATCTCAACATACTGACAATTTTCCTGGGGTTGACGAGCCGTCACGGTAGATTTTTTGGAGATGGTAACCTCAGGAAACCGCTGCTCACCAAAAGCAGAAAAAAGCAACTTGTCCGCTACCCAACTGCTTTCACAAACACTATTTCTGTTTAGTTGAATGGATAACTACGGTGGTTTCTCGAAAAGGGGCTTATTGAGGGCTAACTTGTTTCAAATTGTCCAGTCCCAAAATTTTTCCATCGCAAGAAAAAATATATCTCCCAAGAACGTTAGGTAATGGATGAAACCTTAATGGTAGGGAAAGCTCTGTGGTTTATTGAGCTCTGTGTGGAGTAGATGACAACTAAGACCTCATAAGGATTGTGGCTGGAAAGAACCTGCAAGCGTTTGGCATCAACCCCATCCCCGTTAATCCTATCTGCAGCGCTGATCGCATACAGAATGATCTGGTGCTCGCTTTCAAATGATTTTCTACCGCGCTGCATGCTATTCTGCATTATCCAAACGCCCTATCAGCTAGTTGTCAAACAGTACTACTACCGTTACCCTCATTACCTTGCTACGAGCCGTGCATTGCTCGCAAGCATTTTTTGCGTCCGCTGAGCACCCATAATGCATCGTGGTCTCACCGAACCATCGTAGATTACACCAGGTAAGCGCTTTTGTGCTGTCGCAGAAAACTGAGATAGCATATCGATGAATTTCGTTATAAGAATGCTTCAAGAGTCATTGTCTCGTGACACAGAATATGTTCAACATCTGTCGTGAGTATTCCAGATCTTCTGACGTCTTGTCTGAACTAACGGCACTCTATTTCAGTCGCGAAGTAAAGCCATAAACCTAATAATTTCTCGAAATTCACTTTTTATCATCAATTTAATTGGTTATCGTGCAGTAACATCACGGTTTTTTGCCTCTGAGACCACCTTACCTTAAACTATGTGGTCCGAATGTGGAAACTTACTGAATCATCGCTGGATGTTCGCTGATAAACTAATGGCAGCTTGTGTAATTCCAAATCAATTTGTCGCTTCTCAACTTGTATTTCCAAAAGGCTAAATTTTTGCACGATCTTTCGCTGGTAATTCCCAGAACAATGTTATTGTTCTTCCTAATCGAAATTCATCATAGGAACGACGACTAACTCCTGTGGAGCAGCGAGTCGCCTCCCTGCTGAACACAACCGCCCCGGATCACCGCATGACTGCAGATTCTAAGGAATTTCGCCACCTACTCCAATGCGCCTCTCTTGGTGCCTCGGCAACGACTTTTATTTCGGGATCTAACAAATCAGACGCAGACGCTAGGTACATCAATCAACCCAATGAACCTGCATTGCCCACAGATCCTGCTGCTACTCAGCTGTTCGGTACAGGTAGTCTTGGAAGAGGACGATCACGTCCAGACAGCTCCAAGCTGCAACACCAGCATGCATATGCTTCAGGTCGAATCCAGCCGAACACTGGAGGCTTTCGTAAGTAACTGCACCACAGTTTCCACGGTAGTAATGAGGGTCCTCTGGATAGGACATTCTACGCCTTTTAGAATGGAATAAATGATATTTCTGCTTAATTGTTGAACGGGTGGTCAATTACAACATAGAATCATCCATATAATTATACCTGATATTCATCCTTCAGTAATTCAGACTGCCGAGACTTCCCGTAACTCCTATTCTTTGGTAGATGGAGACGTGCGAGTTGACAATCCGTTTTGGGTGGTTGCAGGATTTCTAGGATTCGCGGTACTTCTGAGTTCACGGATCCCTCTGTCAATAATACCAGTGCGTAGTAAATTCTTTTATTTAATGCATCGGTCAGCGATGATACGGTGACATTTATTCGAAGTGAGGAAATAATGTAAGCAACGAGGTCAGTAGGGGACTACACAGGATCAGTAGCGGAGGTGTACCAAAAGGAGCAGCACCGATCAGTCGGACACGCGCACATGTATCGGTAACGCAACAGTTTGAATTGGGCGGGACATTTCCATGACTAAGAGGTAGACTGCTATGAGACCGAAGATCAGACACAGCAATAACGAGCGGCTTCTGGTTTGTGGTGGTGTAGTGGTCCAAATGTGAACATATTCTCGAAGTACTTGGTAAAATTCAAGTTCAGGAGAGTGTCTTACGACCAAGAGCAAGTAACACGGACGTACCGTTGAAACCGTCATGAATCGATTGTTGAGAGCAAGTTTCATCACCAACGATGTCGTCAGCGTATTTTACTCAGATCCTGATGTCGCCTCGACATATACACTCCTCGTAACGTACAAAAGGAGGAGTCTACAGGACGGCTACCTTGGGTAGGTCACGCTCAGTTGCAGTGGTGGTTGATCTTTTACTACATACTTTCTACATACTGTTCAGGCTACAGAAGAAATAATCGAAATCATGGGAAGAACGAAGGTAACTAACAAAGCTTGATTCTCGTGATCGATCATCTTGACTAATACGTCACAAGTTTTTATGGTACGCAAAAGAAATCACATGGACAGCTAAATGATTTCACTGGTACACATACGATGAAATGGGGAATGGGGGACAGGGACCGGAGTCAAATGAACCACCTTATGGTCAAACAACTTAGTGGAAAGGAATTGCTCGCAGGCTAATTCAAGTTCAAAAGGTTGTACAGTTTTCTTTTGAGCACAGAGTTGTGAATCACCTAGCCAGATTCTAATCACCTTCGCAAGAGATAATAGTCTGAATAGTTTTGATATTTTCAAGGGCACCAATTATATAAGTTGGAAGGCGTGCTTCTCGTCTGTGACGCGATAGGGCTCAACCAGAGGTGACACAGTCGCACTTGAACCAGCTTTCCTGCAACCATCATTCATGGACAGCTGACTATGTTATAGTATTCTATCTGACAAATCCTTTGTCGTATGACTGACATGCTGCCCCTAATAAGAGCCTACGAAACAGTACAAATAGAAGCTACCGGTAGACCTGATAATCATCCGCGAGAATATCCCGAATAGCTTCTAACTATGAGTCAAGATCAGCAGCAAGGTCCGAACACAGCGTCATCCATTTTCGGTTCCCGTAGATCGCTTGTAGACCCAACAGTCCGAATTCGACACCGAACCCACAGATCGTTCACCAAACTTTGCGGGACCGAAGTTCTGCTGTCCAGTTGAACCAACTATCATGCATAGGTTCGCGCGGCTATGAGCGTGGCTCGAGAGTGCTTTTTTTAAGTGAAATCCCTTGTCCTACCGTTTTGTTGCTCGATGTTACAATGCTGGATACACTACTCAGTGGCAAACGCAGCGTTCACTACCATAAGGCTTGCAGCTGCAACTCTGAAGAACGAACCTACCTACAGGTGAGGAATCACCATCATGGTGATCCTTTTTGTTTGGCAATCAAATGGTAATTAAATGGGCCCCTATATAAATAGGTTAGTACTTTTTGGACAAAGTATAAACCTAACATTGTGTGAAAAAACTCGTTCGAGATCCTTTGGTAATTCGGGACCTTTCAAATCAATAATGCGAATGTGTGACCATTCATCATCCTGGGGCTGTACTCCGCAGCTAAAGCGGGATTGTCTTCAGTTTTCTGCTTTTTGCAAGTCTTTTACAGACGTTTGTCCATTAGACTGATTTTACTTCTCATTACTCCCCATCCCCAGTACCTTTGATCCACCACCAGTTGGCTTGGAACGCTGCTGTACGCTTAAAGTTTGCCTCGTGTTTCAACTTTACACCTGCACTCAGATTCGTGACTTCAAGTATAGCCCGGAATACCGTTACCGGTCACCTTTGGTCGAAATTTGACAAGGATCCGCGGGGTTCAGTTCAATGAATGGCTGAATACGACTAACTATTTGTCCAACGTCCCTTAATTTTCTAGACGTCTACTTGCGGAACACATGAAGTTGACGAGCTTGCGATTTCCATGATTTCTTATCAGCTCATACAAGCATAGTGGTAAATACCACCAGTTCAGTCATAATGCCATGAGACAACGGTGCTGATCAGCATCAGGTTTAGACAGTTGGCCCAAGATCACTACCAAGTGGTCTTGAGATGCAGACAGGGTGGAAGTGATACTGGTCGGGATGTGTGGGTGTGGGTTTTGTACATGCGTGAGCTTGCGGACGTGTTCGACCACAGCAGCTAGGGTATGTGGACAGAGTGGCTTTGATGACACAGAGTAATAGTGCCGCGCAGTCTGATGGCATTGGCCTCCCTCACGGAGGTACTGCGGTACGAAATCTCCATCAATTACTCAGCCTATTTTTTTGAGCTTGCACAGTTTGAAACTGATGTCAAGTAGACGATGGAGTTTATCTTGGCAGTGTCGTTTGCTTTTAGGCTTCCCGTCGTCTTTATTTTTCGAATTATAATCTTGATGCGATCCCTTATTCCACCCAGGTCCTCCATATTGTCCTCACCATCACCACCATCGTGGTGCGAGATCCGCTTCTTCTTCCCCAGCTCCGTCCAACTTGAATGCTGCTGCACCAACCTTTGTTCCCGCGAAACCAATGACATGTAGCTCATCTTCCTCACCACCTCCAATACCTCCGCGTGGAGCGCGCTATACTATATCCGATCGGAACCCGGAACAATTTGTCAACCAGTCTGATTCGTCCAGCTGGTTTCCACCATTGACGCGCAGCCTCTGTAAGTAAAAACATCCATACTTTCATGAAGGTCAGTGTTTACTTCTAAACACCGTTTCTCGTTCGAACAGGCTAAAAGTGGTTTAATCGGCTTCTGATTTGGTTTTGTATTGTGGCTTGGTTTATTACAACTAAAGCGGCTACAGCAGAACGCCGTTTCAGAAAACTCTCCATGACCCAGAACCACATTCATTGTACCAAGGATACTCCTTGCTAGTTTGTAAAAATAATTTCTGGTCAGTCGCGCTTCCGGGGGTTCTTTCAGTTGTCGTTGAACGTGAGTGGCGCATATAGTTGTTTTTGTTAATCATATGAGTTCACCTCCAGATGGCTAAACTAAAAGGGAATTATGTTGCTACACGTACTCCTTAGCACGATAGGTCGCTCCTAAAATGATTCCGACAGCCTTGGAAGATTTGAGGTGCTCTGGATTGTTGGTTTTTAGTGAAAGTACCGATGACTATACGGTGGGTGTAGTTAACGTAACTGTGCGACGCTTCGAACACTGAAGGCGGTCTTCATAAAAGAACAAGTAACTGTTATTAGGCTGTTACCAAAGTGACTAGCCAAGCACTGGTCAGCACACTTTCATACACGCTATAATTAGTGTGGACGTCGTGTGTCCTGGCAGTTGTGTGTGTGTGCGTGCACGTGCTACGCTTTGCGCATGTTTGAAACATGGCAGTGAGACTCAATTGTCGTGCCACGTGCGGCCTGTTCTGCTCGAGTTATCTTTGTGTGATGAATCAGTTCGGACCAAACGACAAATAGCACGGCACTATCAGATCTGTTAACGCACGACGTCAGGTGAGTACTGATAACAACAACAGTAATAATAATAATAATAATAATAATAATAATAATAATAATAAATTCAGCACAACACCTCTATGCATCCACTTCGCGATATTCGCTATAGGATGCGCACGTTATCAAAGTTGACCCGATGTATCTCTACAAAAAGAGATGTTCGACAAGGATGTCTACTCCCTCCATTATTGTTCACCATCGCTGATGAAATAATAATGAGGCTCTTAAAAACCTGGGGTTCAAATTGTTGCTGAAGCGAACCTCGTCGATCTGGAGTACGCAGACGACATCGTCCGCATATTTGAAGACCAAAGCGAAGCCCCAGTTTTACTGAGTGGCCTGACCATCATGCGCCTTGCACCTTCAAAGTGCAAAGTCATGCTTTAGAATGTGTAGTCTATGAACATAACCCTTACAATTCAAGGAGAATCACTGGAGGTTGTGGAAAATTTTACACACTTCGGTAGTGTTTGATGAATTCGGTACAAGGATCTCAAAGGCTTGAATCACGTTTGCTAATTTGCGTCACTTGTGGTGTCAAAAATACATATCACTGGGTCTTAAGGCTACGGTAAGGGCTGCGAGACGTGGACTCTGCGGACAGACGATGTGAAGCGTTGCTGGTTTCGGATGGCGTCAGCGAATTAGTAACGAGGTGATTAGAAAACAGGTATTTGGTTGTGTAGCGGGTAATCCAATCACGGAAAACATACAGCACCATCAACTGCGGTGGCTCGGTCATGTGCTACGCATGCCGAAACACCATCCTTCAGAATGGCGCAAACCGCGAGATGGAAACGTATGACTTGGCAGAAGGGTGAGAGAGATTACGAGGAGGAGTGTTGTTCGTGTTGTACGCCTTCCTGGATAGGGTCCCCGTGACCCCGCCTGCGCTTGGCTGAAGACATTGAAGGAAGTGATGGCTGGTCCATGTCAGTGGCGTTCGTGGTGTCAGTTTCTTTTCAGATTGTCTGATTGAGCGCTTGCAAGTGTAGGCACCTCAGAACGCTTGACATAGGCCAGCACTAGGTCCCCCCTCACCCACTCTTCTCTTCTTTTCACTCTAAGACTTTAAATATAATTGCATGGAATTTATGATTGTACGGCAGTGAAACGTCAGTGTCAACACTGATGTTTCTGTCTCTGATGATGATGACTAAGAGGAGTTATAGTGTTTCGGGATGAGACTTGAAGGCTATGGTGAGTGAAAACGATCCACTTATTCACAATACCCTTTCGGAAACTGTGCAACCATAAAATAAATTTCACCGGCGGACATCTCCCAGTTTGTTCCTACCGCTTGAGGTAGCTCAGCGGTTAAGCCACAAGTCTGTTGGTCACGGTTCAAACCCAACTCTGACTCCTACCTAGACTTCGACAATCCGGCAGTATCTCGGCTCTTGGGTTGCATGACAGCTGGACACTGAAAGACGATGTCACAGCCGAACGGTTCCTTTGTCCCCTGAGCGAGCCAGCCTCGGTTGACTTATTTTCGGACTATTTCCCGTTGTCCCATTCAGCCCCCTTACTCTACTTTCAGTTTTGGTCGTTCAGTCATATCGAGCAGTAATTCTACGCGATCTTTGGACTTTACATCATTTCATTTGAATACATGTCTTTTTGCGTGAAACCGTTTGACTTATACGTTCGGTCAACCTGTATTTCAAACGGTTGTGACGTAACGCAAACCAACAGTCAGGAAATGCTCAACGATTCTCACGGGAAAGCGTATCCTGGTGATGGGCCAATCGACTAAATGCATAGAAAGTATCTCGTGAAAATGAGAAAAATAGACTGGTGAAGTGGTCAAGTTTTTCCTATCAGCTCAGTAGACAAAAGCTGAAGATGTAAGGATGCAGTTGGGAAGTCGTATAGAGTTTTGGAAGCAAGCTGCTGGATTGGGAAACAAATACCAAGTGAAGACAAAATTAAGACGCCTATTGTCAACAGCTTTTGCGATCGATCAGGACCGCATCCAGTAAAACGGTGTGAACAAAAACCCTTGACAAGTACTTTAATTTCGTTCAACATCTGTTCCCTTAGAAGGATGCCTAAGATCCTGATGAATGCATAATCTGAAGCATGCTAAAATTACAAAACAGTTTGCTCACAGAACAACCGGTGAATAGATGTTTTAATCAGCGGTTCCACAAGAAGTGGTGGGCCGGCGAGCGAAGAAGGATGACTTGTCACATCATATGAACTCTGATACGCTTACGAATACTTACGCCTGTAATCAGTGTGTTTCCTGTCGCGACCTTAGAAAAACATGTTGTTCTGGTTGAAAACCATTAAGAAATAGGTTTAGAATCCGTTTCGGATTAAAGGTTGTCTACATTCAGTGCGCTTTGTTCGTGTGTGGAAGTAGTTCGCCTATCACTGTATAATCGAAGCTTCTCCGTTAATACTGCCGAACGAACCATGAGTTCATATTGTGGTCGAGCATTTGTGGGACAGTCATCCCATAAAGCATTGTGATTATGAGGCTATGTCGTGGGGTCATGGGCGAAAACGGCTACTGAAGAGCGCTTCAGTCGAATTGCAACGTACAGTTGCCTGAAACAGAGAATCCGTTGCGAACGTAAGTGAACTGATCCATTTATATTGAAGCCAGGTTTAAACACACGTGAAGTTCGGGAATTCGGTCGACTTGAATTGACTCGACTCGAACCTGTTCCAAATCGCAGTACTGACTTAATTGTGAACACTCCAAATAAACCCAGTTGATGTAGGATTGAGTTTTGGCTAACTACTCACCGTACTTGAACACTAGATGTGATGGGTTCGAGTGTGACAAAGGCTGTTCTAGGTCACTTGTCTTTGAAGGAGCGTCATTCTCGTCTACTTGCATTATGGATATTCACCATAAGTTCCCATTGAAAGGATAGTCCATACCGGATAGGCAACAATCCCAGTTTATTTTCATTAGGCATAGTCAAAAGGTACACCAGTTTTCCCGCATTTCCCCCTGGAGTGTCCCACGATCTCCGTCGTTTTTAAGATCTCAATGAACAAACTTATCTTCATATTGAATGCATTTTGAAGTATGGACGATTAAAAGTGTACCGAAAAACGACTTTGTCACTGACATGCACATTTGGTTAGTGCCGAAATAATCGGCGCCAGCCACCAAACCAGAAATTGTGTTCATGTACCGATGTTCTATCGGTTTTACTTCCGGATTTACTCATATTGTCCTTAAAAACGATTGAATGTTCCGACATCTCCGGACTTGCTGACTAGTTTGCGGCACCGTAGGGACGCATGGTGAAAAGTGACGTGATAGACAGTCATTATGCGGCAATTAAATAAATCAATACTGTTGGGAGCATTTGTATACAACTGCAGGATCGGTAATGCGTCGGCTCCATAAGAAAATGATCACGAAAGACTTTCTGAGGACTTAAGCTCCAAGAAACTGGGAGTAGAAATAATAAATATTTAAGTACAGCACTCAAGACCTATCAACTCCACCATACGGCGGAGCTAACCAGGGTTTTCGTATATCTCAGATAAGCTTTTACTGCAGCTCGGCTAACCAGGAAGCACGGGTGTCACACTCAGTAGTGCTGACAGTTGCATATTTTTTTTATACCGTTTCACTTTCGATTTTGCTATCGGGTGTCACAACGAGAAATTGCACACTAACCTGGACCGCTCAACTGAAATATACGTTGTGCTTCTGCTGGTGTGCACTAGGCACAGTGAATTTAACATACTGCCTTGCGTAGCAGGGTAACAGCGGCCCTCTCTTGAGCTGGTCACACAGTGTGCACAGCGAAATAACGTCTGAATTCTTTGCAAGAACGTTTTATCCATTCCCATTTGTATACTAGTGGTTGATTGTACTTGTCCAGCCTTATTATATAGTTTAGTTCTACACATTCACGTCGTTGAATAGTCATATTTCGTGGAGGGTATTGTATTAGGTGATCGAACGGAAGCATCTTTGACTGAATACCCGTTGCTAGTCGCCTCTGTGCGATTCCTTTGGTAACGTCTGCGAAGTAATTTCGAGGAATTGAGATCTATCGATCCTGGTGTATTTTGTCTGACTACGCCCCAAGGGACTGTAGCTTTAAATCTGCCAAAGCTAATTTCTGTTACGCTTTGGGTGCTCTTTTACAACGGCCTATAAGCTCAGATATCGTTGTGGTTGCCGAACGCTCAGGTAGGTAGACGAAGTGCTGCTGAGGCCCAATTAGGTGATCGTCTTCGGTTGGATACGAGACGCACAAACAACTGAAGGCGCCCGCTTCGGATGTGTGCCCATCACAAACTGTTCCTTTGCAGTACTAATTTTCGGAACAACGGAAATCGCTTGGCAACCTTGTGCCTACCAACGTAGCAGCCGCGAATCGAAGTAGCTCACACTGCTATCAGTTAACGACGGCGTGAGTCGATCACTGCCTGCCGCTCCTTACGGAATACCAGCGTGGACTCTGACCATGCACTTGTACGCTGCTGCTTTTCATTGCGCTTTTCAGGTCTACGCAAGGCGCACCCAATTCGCCTAACCATCGAAAAGCTGGTGCACCCAGAAATCAAACGAACTTATCAGAATCAGCTGCTCGAACGCCTGTCGGACGGCCCGATGTCAGGTATCAGCGGCCACTGGGAACAGATATCCGAAGCGCTACTCAAGGCCGGAGCTGCCGTTTGCGGTATAACCCAGCCAACCTCATGAATCTGTGGTAGGATTGTGGCTTTACTGGAGGCTCGGCAGCAGATTCCTCCTGGTCGCAAGCACAACTCAACCGGGCGCATCATCCGGCCCTAAGTGAACCTGGGTGTCCGTGTAGACTGAGAAGCTTGGTGGACCCGAATGGTCGGAGAAATGGAAGGAGCGAAAAATGCTGAAAACGTCCGCGGGTTGTTCCACGTGATTCATTTGACTGGTCCTCGGGGGCCTCGAAACTCTCAGGGACCAAGCTGGTTCTCTGACTCCTAGAAAAAGAAAACGTTTGAGCCGTTGGGCACTACTTCAAAGAACAATTCAGCCGGCCACCTACAGTCCGGAATACCGTCATTAAACAAAAATGTGGACTGTGAATGTGGGACCCCCTTCAGCCTTAGAAGTGTCTGAGTGTATATCCCTACTGAAGGGTCGTCGTATTCTTGGCCCTGACGACCTCTCACCTGTTGTGTTCAAGGATAGCTTCCCTGCAAAAAGTGGGGTCCGACAAGGGTGACCATCCCCTCCGTTCTTGCTCAATCTCATCCTTAATGAAATAACAGGGAAAATTGAAAGGTGTTCAAAACCCTGGTGTTCAAATCGTTGCTGTTGAGAACCTTATCGATCTGCAGTACGCAGATGACTGTCCTCATCTTTGAGCGCGAAAGCAAAGCAGAGGCCTTGTTGGATGGACTGACGACCATGATACCATATTTCGGCATGCGCCTGGCACCTCCAAAGTGCAAGGTCGTGCTTCATAATGTACAGTCTTTGGACATATCCCTTGCAGTTCAAGGAGAATCATCTGAGGTTGTGGAGAATTTTACATACCTCGGCTCCGATGGAAATGTGTCTAATGGAGTGAGTATAGGAATCTCGATGGCCGGAACCGCGTCTGCTAATTCGTTTCACTTGTGGCGTGAAAAGCCACACTTGACCTCCAGATTCGCGTGTATGAGACGTTTAGAATGTGTCCGAGAACGAGTTAGAACAGAGTCCGGGTTATCGAGGATAAACAACGTTTTATTTGTCTAAGAACAAGCGTGGATGAGCTATCAGGCTGGCGTCCGTTTTTTTCACTCATATCTCGGTGTTCGGTCTCTCCATTGGATTCAGATCGATTTAGAACGTCATCAGTTGTATTCTGAACTGCTGGGGCTAGACGGCGAAGCGACACGATTTCAACTCTTCCCTCTCGATGAGCAATGTGTGCGTAGTGTGGGTTGCAGTTCAGAAGGTCGACTTCTACCAGCAGTTGATACTTGGATGACCTATCACCGCGTTGCAGTAGAGCTGGACCAGGGGTAGTCAACCAAGATGGCAGCGATATTCCCAATGTTGAACGACGTGCGTATTGAAACAAACGTTAGTTAGGAGTACAGTTAGTGGCTGCACATAACAGTGATCGAACATCAGGGAGTGCCGATTCCCAATGGGAATGCGGAAGGTCGTGAGATTTCAACGCTTATTGTTTTCCAGAGGGAACCGTTGAGACGCTCAACTTGACCGTTACACTGTGAATTATAAGCCGATGTATGACTCATAGCAACACCCTTCTCCAGAAGAAAGCTGTTGACCTCAGACGACATGAACGATGAGCCTCTGTCAGAATGGATATAGGTTGTCATCGATGGAATAATGCGGGGAATTCTGGGTTTCAGGTTTCAGGTCGTTGGTGGTGAGAGCTTTGTTGATCTGGAATAGTCAGACAATGTCGTCATCTACAAAGACGAGCCCAGTTGAATTACCGGACCATCATCGTACCATCTTTTGGCATTGCGGATGCTTACATACCTCTACAGTCGGAAACGTCTGATAAAGTCAGTGCACGAATCTAAAAGGTCCGAATCACGTTTGTTAATTCGCGTCACTTGTGGCGTCAAAAAGGCACTTCACTGGGTTTCAAGGGTAGCGTGTATCTACAGTAAGGGCTGTTGCATGGTTGCGAGACGGTGTCTGCGGACAGATGATTTGAGACCACCACCGGTGATTTGCCACCGGTGCTTCAAGCGTTGCTGGTGACGGATGACATCAAGGAATTCGTGACGGGGTGAAATGAAAACGGGCATTCGGTGTTGCAGCAGGTACTTCAGTCGCCGAAAACATCTAGGACCTTTAACTGCGGTGGCTCGGTCCTGTGCTACGTATGCCGAAACACCATCTACGGAGACGAGGGTTGTTCTCCGTGCCTCTTCAGAATGATGCGAACTGCGAGGTGGATAACATGTGACTTGGCAGAAGGGTGTGAAACAGATTACGAATAGTTTGGATGTTGTTGGTGCAGTCCACCTTCCAGGTTTGTTTTTATCCCGACAATCGTCATTTGCCATTCTTGCATTGTGCTTACATTGCGGTTGGCTAGACCTTTTTAATTGAACTGGACAATCGATTGTGGTTGTTGACACACCGTGAAATGAAGCCGGTCAAGTAGTCTTTTCCTTCAGTTCATTCCTTTGAAGGTTGAATTAATCCCGTAAATTCTTCAATTTTGAGCGTTATTGAAAAAATCAGTGTTAATCATTAGATCAAAATTTTCTTTCCAGATTCCTCCAGTGAACCACAGCCAACTTGCCTGTCTAGAGTACCCACACATGTTTCTGATGGCCTGTCAGACCATCAGCGGGATATTGTATCTCCTGACCCTCCACCCTGCATACCCCCGAGGCCATTGTATCGAAAACATGTTGTCGCGAGTCCCAACGAGAGTGTGCCGGACGAGGTGGACGCAACCAGTAATTCTCTCAACCGACGGGGTTCCGCTACCACACCGTCCTTCAACCCAGGTATGTTCCCACTCTTCGGGTTATGATTGGTTTTCTTATCGCTGCTTTTTACGAAACACCAAACTGTATTGAGAAAAATCGCACTGATTTCATGGTTTTCTTCGCTTGCTGATTATGGTTTTGAGTTGTTTACAAAACTGTTAAATCTGTCTCAGTTGCTTGTTGCTAGTCGAATGTCGTGTGGTACTTTCTTAGGCTTAAAGACACTCCTTCGGAGACTACCGCACTATTTTCCCAACGAGCTGTTTATTTATGGAATTTCTACGGATGAGAACAGTACTGCACGATTTCCGCACTTTTATGATGTTATTTTAGCTATAGCCAGATGATTAAAACAACCTTCTGGGTATGTCTTGGAATGTTTCTGCCCTTCTGCAGTGTCACATTCGACGTCTTTGAATACCCGTGACCGAGCATACCTGTACAATATGTTTAGCCTCTACGGAGCACCTTTACCCCTGTAAATTACGTCATTACGAACAAAAGCGTTTGTGGCATGTGGCCAAATCCAAACAGAAAACGCACAACAGGTTATTCATATATCCACGAAAATCATGATGATTATTGGGAACCCGACGTACTCCAAGTTAGACTGTTTTGTTTCATCTCAACGAATGATGATCTACATCTATCATGCCCCAAATTTCGGTCTAACAGTTTATGTATCGGCCGTGCTTATGAAACCCTTCGTTCAGTATGACTGTCGACTCTTAACCATGGTTCCTTTGCGCTGTTTCCCCCTTACAGTAAATCTGTCACTGAGGGAACCGTAAAGAATATCCTCTTTGGGTTTTGGGATTTCAATTTCCTCGAGGATGATAGACGTCTGAAAACTCTCGTACCGCGATCATTGTCTTCATAACGAGTGCTGCTAATCAGAACTACTATTTTCTCACTACAACAATAGAGTATCATCTTTTTCGGCCCACTCTGGTGAAAGCTTCTCAGCAACTGGGCCCCTACAGTTAAAGTTATCTATACATTTTTGCATACAGTCCAAACAGAAGTTACGGCTTCTCGATAAAATCTCATGGATGAGAGACTCAGGCAAGATTCGCTGGAGTCTCTTTAAAACCGAATTGGTTTACGATTGAGTGTATTTCGCGAACAGAACCTAATTTTGACCAAAACTCGATGACTGTGCCTACCGAACGGAGCCCGAAAGGGACGAAACTGGTTGTGGACTGTCGAATATTTTGTAGCAACCTTATGAGTAGTACTCCTCCAAGGTTGTTCAGGCTTGGGCAACCAAGCAGTATCCCAAACCCTAATGCTTCCTTCGGGTGGCATGGCAGCTAGGCACCGGAAGGGTGTTGCAGCTGAACGACTATCTCTTATTATCCTACTCCTTCAAGAAAATCTACTGCAGTATCTTAAATAATGTGCAAATTAAAACATGAGGTAGCCTCTATGCAGCAAAACCAGTTGACGGGTATCATAAACGAGAGAATCAGCTGGAATTCATGTGGACCTCCCTTTAAAAACAAATGAGTGTATTTCGTGGCTTCATAATGTTCTTGAAATGACCCAACAAAAGTCTCAGAGGTGTACGATTCTTATGGGTTTATGTTAGAGGCTGTACGTCTTCTAGAACATTATTGGTTGTTGATCAGGTGGCTGTTGATCTGTTAGCCGAGCTTGGCAATTGGCTTGCAAACGTTTCGTCACCATACGAGGAGACATCATCAGTGCGCAGTTGGGTGGGTACTTCTTCCTTGCCTGCGTGCGTTTATATAGCATTTGAAGACCATCTGTTATGTTCTAACGTGATTGGCTACTTGGGGGTAACGCTTCTCGTGCATCTATTGGTCCATTTGTGATCTTTCTTGCGTTGTGGTCTGCGTTCCTTTGTGTTGAGTGGTTATCCCAAGGCCTTCCATTTTTAATAGTTCGTTCTCTGGCCTTGATTGTCATTGCGTTGTGATCTGACGTTCTCGACGTTCTAGAACATCTTAACTACACACATCAGGTGATTTTAAGGTGTCTGTCGGGACACTAGAATTCCTATCACAGAAATAATTCTGTTGGGCCATATATGTTTGCATAAAAAGATGTCCGCATTGCTCTTCAGTTAGGTATAATTCCATTTGTGCCTCTCGGAAAACCTACTTCCTATTTTTGTCATTATTTTTCAGACCTGATGGTAGGTTTTACTTCCGGTTCGACACGAATTCTCAGGTCCGAAGGCCCGCGTGACCCTTGTTCAACACACGACACCCCGCCAACCCTACCGCCTCGTATACACGCACGTGCACCTTCTTCTAACGTTTTCTGTCCACAAGACTCTCTGACAAGTGCCACTAGTGTAACTGTGGATCCACGTTTTAATTTTTCTAATCCTGAGACTCCACCACCACTCCCACCAAAACGGCATGCAAACAAAAACGCTTTCTGATGCTCATGCAATGCCGTGTATCACGTCGCGGCTTCTGATGATTACACGCTCTGTTCCCTGTTGTGGTCACAAACCACTCAGCCTGATTCTACTCCTGCTCAGATTGACAAACCCTTGGCGTGCCTTAGTATAATTTTTGCTCTATCCTCGTCTCTCCATTTTATGTACATTACCCATAAAAACCCGACATCTTGTCTGTCTGCTATTCTCCTTCTGTGATTCCCATGTACATACCGTCTCATTTTTACTTCAGAACAATGGTCGACTATTACTACTACTACTACAAATGTGCTAAGTACCATTATTACTAGTGTCGTCTCGACTAAACCACACACACACACACAAACACAAAATAATCACTGCGGCGCATGCTTTTCGCTACCACTACCTAGTCAGCAGCACCTGTGCAATTGTCCATACTAGACTGTTCCTTGTATAATTTGTCCGTGCCTACCTCCGTTTTCTATTTACAAGCACTTGTCTTGTGTGTTCTTTTGATCTATTGTCTCCGTCAGTATTTCTGTCTCTCATTAAATCGGCGCTTTGACAAATTTTTTTTACCTTTGTTTAGTGGATCGTATACCCCCCCCCCAGTCACAACGCTTGGTCAAACTGACGTCCACTTTGGGATGTTAAACGAATCGTTACGGCACCCCAAAACCTTTTACACAATAGCTCAGTAGAAGTTGTAAAATGACCGGGCGCGATTGTTGGGTTGTTCCGAAAGATATTCAAAATTAGCTTACTGTTGCCGTAAAACGCTTAGCTAACTAAGGCCCTCTGGTGATCAACTCGCTTGCCGATCGTAGACTGAAGTAAGCGAACCTGGATTTGTTTTAAAAAAAAGCCGTCATGCAGAAATCATGTGGCATTCGGCTGTTTATGTAGCAGAATCAGACGTTGGTGGATCAAGTCTCACTAGAAGTTTACAAGACCGCTCAGGTTTGTTTTTAGCATAACTCTGGGATTGAATGCTCTTAGGTCAGTGGGCAACAGATCCTATAGAAACTTCAACAAAGAGAATAATTGAATCAACTGGCAGCAAAGCGCCATGAAGTGTAAAGGTGAGCACCATATAGCTATCGAACCACTCCAGTGTCGTCGGGAGGTTTAAACAATGTCTCTTGACCATTCTGCCCGTAAAAATAGCCATAAATCACCTCGCTACACTTTTATGGGTGTGTGGTTGACATTCTGATTAGGATTACGTTGTAACAAGACAGCCACTAACTCTGTTTTCGAATTGCGTAGATCTGCACCTTTGTGTACGTGCTGTGTTATTATGTGGGTTTCTCAGTCGGGTCCGACGTACTTCAACACACAAAGGAAAAGAAACCAACTCCTATTGGTGTGAGAGTAGGATATCTGTGCTTCATTTTCATCAACGGTCGCACCCTGCTGGCAATATCAAGCATACTAATATGTACAGTGGACTGGTCATTGCAAACTGAGGGGGCTTTTTTGAATGAAATTATATCGTATTTGAGAGGTCAGTACGGGGATGGTGTTCTATGGGAAACAAAAGGAGTGAGACTTCTGAATTATGAGAAGGTGCACAGGGTTCAAAGGCTGTACCTTGTTACCTGGAGTCACCGACAAAGTTTTGAACATTAGTGACAAAAAACGTCCATATTTATGGGCGGAAGTCTCACAGACACTACTCCAGTTCAGATTACTCGTTTGGATTAAACTCTGATGCATATGTCTAAAATTTAGCACACCAAATATTGCTACCTGTCGCCGTGAACATCAGGAGGGTAGGATAGTAAAACAAGACAATGTAGAGCCTCAGTCCTGTCATGCCAAGCACTGGCATCTGTTTCTTTCCATTAAGTTATTTAACCGACCAACGTTTTGTCCCAACATCCACCTGAATGCGATTCCGTGGAGTATGTTGACATACACAGACCTGAACGTATCCGACCAGGAAGCTGAGTTTTGGCTGTTATGAGACACGGCTGGAGAAATATCAGCCAAAGGACCATCCTTAGGCCCATTACAAGTACGATGAAGTGGACGGGTTAGTTTTGGAGTTTTCCGTGCCCATTTTTCACTTGACGTTTCTATATCAGTTGATCAAATTATTGTTTCTCTCAGCCCATTGTGATCTGTTATCCACTGACCAGAACTCGTTCATTTTCACCAGCTGGTGGTGGGGTTGCTTTGGATAGTATCAGTGATCTTGTAGGCTATAGTTTTCCCCCTTTATTAAGTTCTCTTAGTGAATCTTGAAGACCAATAACAATTCCGTGCAAATTCCACCCATATTCTATCAGTTTCAACCAATGCGAATGTTGCTGACATATATGGGGATGTGTATTCCGATACCTCGACTTTTGAATACTCTTCCGTCGCACACGGCGGAACATCACAAAAGGCAGACAGGGTCAACATTGTCCTCCATATCTTAGAAATCATCTGAGAATTTTTCACTCAACAATTTGGGAACTGAACTACTCGGGTTAAATCTGCGTTTGCTCTGAAGCAGTCGGGTCCTATAGACATCATGTGGTATGTTCACTAATGCCTGCAACTTATGAAACAGGATAGCGTGTCCCTTAGTCCAAGCAAGAAACCCATGTCCTTCGACTCCGGAATAGGTCCACGGTAGAGCATGATTTTTAACCTCATTTTCCAGCTGATACTTGTCCAACTTCCCAACGCTCCTCGAGCGAAGCACCATTTGAGCAGACTATTCACTCATGAGGATTGTAAAAATGATCTCGGATGACGCCTGTGAGTTTTGGTTGTCGCCGTAAATGGTCGCTCCATTGCGTTAGCACTAGGGCTTTCAGTAGAAGCTCGAAAAAAGAAGTTTCAACCCAAAACTGTGAACCCAGTCACTCTTCCCCAGATCAATCACGCCGTGTCAGCCACTTTCCAAGTCATTGCGACTCTCACGAAACTTCCTCGATAAATGTTCTATAACACTGAAGGAACGACAATTCCCGTAGAGCAACTGTCGCCATTCTGAACGAATCCAATGACTGTGAGGTGCTCAACAGCGACGTGTTAGAAAACAACGAATTAATTATCTTTGGCTCGACTGCCTGGCCAAAATACCAGACTCGGAATAAGTTCTGAGCGTGGCTGGATGCGAATGTTATCGCACTGGTCCACGGGCTGAGGAAATCCTATTGTTCGCCTGTCTCCCCTTTGCTAGGATTTCATCAATGCCATGCTAGCGTGTGTTGTGAAATCAACGCCGGTGTTTCCAACTCGGGACAGTTCCCACTTGTTCATCATTGGTTTCTAGCCTAGGCCTACCAGTCGATCGATTGACGATAGCCATTTCAAAAACACGTTGCGCCCACGGGAAGTCTCTTTCCTAAACATCTTTGTTAACATTCAGCGGCTTGCACAAGACATTTCCTATACATTCGCCATACACATCGTGCCTCAAAATGCCACGTTTCAAAAAGTCAGCTGTTATAAAAGTTTCCAAATTCCGTTGCACCGAATCACTTGTTTCTGGTTAAGTCCTAGTCCTGAAAAGTCACCATTCCAGGTGTCCAAATCGTGTGCAGCACGTAATTCTGATATTTTAACTACTAGGTTTACCCGTTTGCAAGTATTCCAATCGATTTGGTTTTTCATTCATTTTTTAGCCCATGATAATGATTGAAAACCTATTTACAACACGGAATTGGGTTATCAATAATGAGTTAAGGACAGCTCCAAAGATTCCCCAAATTGTCTGGTTATTTAGGAGGCTTTGCAGAGAACAACACACAGTGTAAGAAAATGCCGATAGTTGAATGATGGTGCTAACCGCAACCAGAACACTTTCGACTAGGCCGGGATTTCGAAACCATGGGCGAAATAGCGTTTTTATCAATGTGTTAGAGGCACGGAAGCATTCGGATCGTCGTGTTCTGAAGAGCCATCGATTTTACGAGCAAGCTAGCCACATAAATCTTCAGGTCGTCTCTCATAATCAACGACCGTTGGAAATAAGAATGCATTTAAGCGTTCATAAATGATCCCCTTTTGAAAAACGAGGTAATTGGCGTATAAGACAGTGATATGACAGTGGCATCGTTTCATGAAGAGACGAAAATGGGTTGCGATTTCCCTGTGCTAAGTGATGATTGTGGTGATAAACATCCATTCACTACCTTAAGGACGGTCAACGCTCTGAGATGACAGATCTCAGCCTTATAGCTAGCGGAAACAGTCTGGGCGACGTTACTTCCCCGAAACGAACATATGGCTCCCTTCATATCGCTTCAAAAATCTACCCGCTTGCTTGGGAAGTCTTCGGTGGTAGCTCCGCTGAAGAGAACTGATGATTAAATCTGCAAGAGAAAAGCTTTTGTTCGTCCAGGTTGAACCCTGGTGTCACACCAACTAAGGCGTTTCAGGACTAAACTGGCTATGCTGTTCCAAGTTTGCACTGGTTTTATAGATTTTGTGGAGCGTTGCTCCGGATTACATTTTCGTATTGGTAGCAACGTAAGTCCAAGGAATCAGTTAGCACACTAAAGTACTGTAGGCACCAAACTTCAACAACTGTGCCTAGTTAATGTTTTGCCGATATATGCCAAATCATTGGAGATAATGCACTGGGAATCCAAGAGAATTCGTGGCAGTATTGTTCTGTCAGTGGTCTGCTTTCGGAATAAACAGAGGATTGTGATGTTGACGCATAAAGTAGACCCAAACTACACGCTCCCGGGGCACCACCGAATCGAAATTAAACGAAAACATAATTGTGCTAAAACTCCCCATTGGCTTCCACGTTTCCGAAGACAGCAGTGAAATCTCCGCGGACCCTGGGTGACTACGGGCTGCAATAGCGCCCCAATAGTCCAATGAATGGATGTATACCCCGGTTTGGTCGTCTGGATGGGGAGGGAGGGTGAGCGAAACAATTTCCTATTCGTGACCTTTCCGTTACTAAGCCCTTTAAGTATGCAATGGCATTTGTCCCAATGATTAAAAGATAGTTCAGACAACTTTCTCGGCCATTTCTATTAAAAAGCAAGCAGCAGACAACCTGTGTGTAGCAATCGGCTGTGGGAATCCCTGTTTATTCGTGCGCCCCGAGACAGAATTCACTGTCAGTGCCAATCCGATTTCCAGAATCTAATCGAGTGGCAAAAAGAATGACTGACCCAGTGTTTCTGCTGTGGTGCAAACCTAATGTAGTTTGCTCGTGGCCGGACTGGATGGCAGTGTGCAGTAGGTCAGGATAATCGTACCGGCCACAGGTACGCACAGTATCATTTTAGGATCGGGTCATTGATTAGCGACCCTTTTTATGGCCTAAGTTTGTATGCTGTGTCGGAGCGGTAGTTGCATTTCACGGTCACGTCATCATAGAGTGACAATCTAGACTTTTGGAACGTTTTCCACTGATGGAAGAAAGTTGCAAGCGCGTAAGCTGACCGCTTAGAAAATCCGAGCAGTTCATTCCGTCTACTTAAAAACGAATTCCAGCTTTCGAGAAATACACTCATTTGCATATCAATTTGGTTTTTGCGAGAGACTCACCTGGAACCCAGCTGAATCTCCCGTTTGTGATGAGTAGTGCATTACGAATTCCAGCTTTCGAGAAATACACTCATTTGCATATCAATTTGGTTTTTGCGAGAGACTCACCTGGAACCCAGCTGAATCTCCCGTTTGTGATGAGTAGTGCATTACGAATTCCAGCTTTCTTTAAACTCACGCAGATGCGGTTTTCACGCATACATGACCACGGACCCTAGCACATGTGCCACCTACCTTAATGGTCACGTAGATGTGGCCATGGAGAAACGGCATTTAACAAGAAAGTATGTAAATGAAAAATTTGTCTGCCATAGATCTTACGCTAGCATCTTGACCTGGAAGATGATACACGAGTGCATCCGTTACGCGCAAGGTCTTCTGGCTCATCAGTACAACTGGACACGGTAAAGGGTGTGTTTCAGGCAGCACTTCCGAAACTGAAAAAAGGCTCCTGTCTAGATCTGTCTGATCCCGTCAGCATGGAACACAACTGTGCTTTGTCGCCCAAGCTCAGTGTAGAATAAGCACAGTTATACGATAGATTTGGAGCCTTCGTTCACCGTACAGATAATGCGGGACCGGTCATTTACTTGTATGGTTCGTGGCCAGTACGAACATTTAGCAGACTCACACCAAGCTTGTTGCATCTGGGCCACCAGCTGCAAACCATTCATGGACTCTGATGAAAATTTGACCACCAGATGGCGGCGGTGATTTTTATTCCTTCTGTCAGAGACGTGGTTCTGACTTTGCTTTGGTGTGAGCTCCCTAATCACTTGGTTTTTGTTAAAATTCACAAAAAGAGGCTGTCCAATTTATCATCGAAGAAATCAGTTTGCTTGAAAGCTACTGGAAAGGAACGGTTTGTTGAATATGAAGAACACTCTAGAGAACCAGTATTCTCAATATGAAAAAAACAAGGAGTATCGCAGATTCCTCGGCGCGCCCTATCTACGGCCTTGTTCGACCAGACCGAAACAGTGCAAATAGAACTGTTTTTCGAGAAATACACTCATCTGCAAATCAATTTGGTTTTTTGCGAGAGACTCACCTGGAACCAGCTAAATCTCTCGTTTTTGGTGTTTCCAGGCAACTGAATGTGCTGCACCAGGCCGCCTCATGTTCCAGTTGCTACGATATTCGAGATATCGCGATACATGTATTTTCGTAATGCACTACTCATAAGGTTGCTGAAAATTCTTCGGCAGCCCACGACCGTTTTCGCCCTTCTTGGGGCTCATCAGGTAGACGCAGTCCCCGAGGTTCCGTCAACCTTATGTTCTACTTGAACCCAAATTGGACTGTTTTTCGAGAAAGACACTCATCTGCAAATCAATTTGTTTTTTCCAGGTGAGTCTCTCGCAAAAAACCAAACTGATTTGCAGATGAGTGTATTTCTCGAGAAGTGCAAATAGAACTTTTCTTACATGCAGACGGAGGCTTTGCGGGGTCTCTTGTGCTTCAAGTACAACCTGCATACGTCGGCCGAAACGGTGGTCTGCCTAAGTTACTTGTCTGGTCAGGACCATACCAACCAGACGTGTGATGCGTTGACCTCAGCCTGAAACGGAAGACGTGGGCGTGTCCCCTTAACCAGTCAAAAATGTACTTGCAGTGCTTTGGAAAGACAGCTGTCGGCTTGGTTGCTTCCCGTTTTTTGCTACTCGGATTACTACTCTCCTGAATGAGGTTACCTGCGGTGGCCGAAACAGCGAGCAATAAAACTCTGTATATTGACGTTTTCTCCACTATATTCCTGCCAAACTAAACGGTCTAAACAAAGCTGTTCTGCGACTTCATTCGTACCGAATTTGGTGAGCACGTACTCCAAGCTGGTTTCTCCTCTGATTGGGGATGCAATGAATGCATATGCACTCTCAGACACGTGCTTGAACGGTACCAATCTTCGAAACAAGCATGGATCTCAGCGATGTCTCTGGCTGTATTACTTGCCAGTTGAGTCTGGTGATTAAATGTATCTCCCCTAGATTCCTGTCTCAAAATCGTGCCGTATACCCACTCTTATAGTTACGTATAGCTCTACGATCCGTAATTATTTGGCCATTAGGTGTGAAAGATTTAGGAAGACTATCGATCACTGAATCGTGTCTCCGAAGCATCGCCCGAAGTTACTGGAATCGTCGGGGTCCCAGTGCTGCCTTAACCGCACGATTTTAGGGAGAAACTCTCCTGCAACGGACACAACACCATTTGTGTAATGCATCCTACACGTAGGGGAATCGTCCATCCAGCAGAGCTCTTTTTACCCAGTCACACATTGAGTGAAAACCGTCAGTGTAGATAGTTTATGACCTGGCAAAGAGGCATGAATGTCCTATCCGGTGAACTCAGTCGAGTCGATAATTATCTCCTCAATGGTCAGCGCCACTGATAGACGCAACTCAGTCACGCAATCTGTGGCACTCCCGTATCAGGGCCGTTGCCTTAACTGCTGTCCACTTTCTCACCTCACCCCTCAACTGGAAAGATCCAACATTAATTGACTACTCCTTATTTTCACCCTTTTAGTTAAAGTGAACTGCAGCAAGTGGGACCAACGTGCCTTGGCCTACAGTCTACAGCTGGTTAAACAAAGTGAACTATATCTTTTGCTAACAACTAACCTCCAGTACTGGTATTTCTCACTTGATAGCACACTTTGATATGACCACTACCAGGCTGATTCGTTGCCCTTCCTCCCAAGTTAGCCGTTCACTTCGGAAAATGACATCCATTCGGACCGGTTTCTTCACCACTAACCTACTGTGTTCCATGTACGCTGTGCCAGCAAGTTACTCTCACATGACATCTCGGCCAGATGTTTGTGGTGCACCATAATTTGAGCTGCATGTTTTTGCTGCCGGTCAGCGTGTACTGTCACTGTGTAAAGCCGGTTCGGATACATTTAAATAGGCTTAGGTCACTAAACTCTAATTACTTCATGCCTTATCTCACATTGGTTCACGTATAAAAACTTAGGCTTCCTTATTATAAACTTGCTGAGGTCTAGGTACAGGGAATTGTTTCACATGAACGTCGAATGAAAGCTTCACTAATTCGGTGCCCATTACCATTTCGTTTGTGTACACACGTCATCAGTCCAGCTGTAGTTGAACATTTTGGAGAATGTTTGGGCCTATCAAATGAAACTCTACCTGTCTGTTTTCGAACCCATCAGTTACACATATCACGACCTATTTTCAGATGCGAACATACAGAACTATTCACTGACCTAAAAGCAGTTAATATTAGCTGTTTTAGTGCAGCTTGAGCTTATGTCATGTTTATTATCATGATGTTTATCATGTCATGTTTATCATATCAATGTTTATTATCAAATTTCTACCTTTTTTTTACCATAAACTCACCAAGAAGGACAGATAAGCAAACTTGTCTACTCACTCGTTCCCTAATATCAAGCTCTTCCATAAGCTTGTATCTAATAAGAATATAAAGTCCAACGGAGTCCCGAGGCAAATACGAGAGGACGGTCGTTATGAAAACGAGATCGAACGAAATAAACTTCCAAGGGTACGTTCTGAGAGACGCAGAAATAAAGTGGATACCGAATTAGTTCGTTCCAACTTAAACACTGAATTGTAAGTATGCAGAATTATGAATTCATTTTCAAATTAACTTGGTACTCAACTGAATCTCTTGCCTATGATATACTTCAACAGAATGCATCAGAGAAATTCCACCACATGCTTGAATTGGAAGAATATTTTAAAAAAATGGAACTACTTTTGACGACAAAGCACTATGCATTGGGCTTATGAAAACTCTTTCACAGCCTCTCTAAGGTGGGTATTTCGAAGTCACTGACAAATAGTAGGCCAAACCTTGTGTCCCACTTGGCACTTTGACCATATATCACCAAGTGACTTTGGTACGACCCGAGTCCTACCAATAGGAACTGAAGCGATTATATTTACCGCATCCCATATTTGCATATTCCCTCTTATTACACTTGTTTCGATAATTTATGCGCTAAATGAAACGTGGGAAAAGACATCTCCACAAGGGAAACTACTCAGAAGGTCGCTGAAAACTCTTCGGCACCTCACAACCGGTTTTGCTTTTCTTGGAGCTCATCAGGTAGACACAATCCCCGGGTTTCCGTTAACCTTATGTTCTACTTGAACCCAAACTGGATAGATATCCCGTTAAAACCCAGTTGATATGTAAATGAGTGTATTTGTGAAAAACATTGCTTTATGCTCCTATTTTCGAAAAAAATAGTTTTCGTGTTTATCGCACTATGCGTGAAGTAGATAGGAAAGCTGTGAAACTAACAAAATACGATAAACTAAAAGCTAACCGTATGCACGGTCACTTGACAGACGCCCTACCCAACACAACAAAGCTGAAAATGGCAGTATGAAGGGGGACGTTGAAGCTCTTACGGATCCAAATGGGAACTGTGTGATGATCTAGTGTTCCGTTTATGATAAGTTCATGCATCTGACGTCTACCCATGACACAACTGCCATGAACATATATTCGACATCAGATCTAATCCTCCAAGCCAATTAAAATGACAGACCTAGGGATTTGACTACGTCCGTGTCATCAACAAGCGAAGTTACTTGTCTTTCTCGAAGTTGTTATTGAGAGATACTGCTCCGAACATTAGGCGACGCCGCCTGGGAATACACTCATGGAAAACATCATCAGAACAACACAGATCCAGTGTAAATACGTCGACAGCTTTAACCGATGAAGTCAATTACAACGAAGGATTTGGGGACTCGGGAGCGGCAGGCACCACGTATCCAAATGAGAAGACTTTTTCTGATAAATAGAAGAAAATTCCTTGTCAGCTGCCCCAAGAAGAAAAATTGAAAACGATAAGTTATAGATTTATTACCCTTCAGCAATAAGCAATATCAGCGCAGAAAGTATGCACACGTAGGCCTGTAGCGATAGCTCAACGTGACTCAACATGAAGAAAGCGATTGGTTTAGTAGATAGCCAGACGGTTAGGACTGCGGCCTTCGGTGCACGTTAACGAGTATTTGCATTCACAATAGATGACGGATAAAACAATGTTACTTAAGGAGAGTTACACTGTTACATTTCAGGAGAACGGTTGAATGCGATAAACACAATCTCGTGAATACCGATCCACACCACCAATTTGAATGTGGTGGTTAAAAAATCTTTCAAGGCTCGTTTAAGTTCAGTTACGTCAAACATAACTTCATCAGGGAAAACGACGCGCAGAATCTCACCCTAACTCGTTTAGCTAAGGCTACGTTCTTCGTGCTCCTGCGTCAAAAGACCTTAGTCATTTAAAGTCATCCGCTGAGCGAACTAGGTTCTTCGTTGCTTTAACACCCGATGCGCAAAATCTTTTGATGTGGGAACATCGATCAAACCTGTTACAGCGCGAATGGCTGCTTCACCGGTGAGTGACCGAGATCACTCCAAAGATTCCCCATCCGAAACGGCCCCCAAGACACTGAATACATTTTAGTAAATTGATAGGTCTTATTGGATTTCGACTTGGCTTATTTGGGTCAGACTTTTGAGCAGTAATGCAAATAGACCGTTTCGTGGAATAACGACAGCTTCCTTAGGCTTTTGATAAACAACGCGTTGAATCACTCACCACAACCAGGCATCCGATGTGTACTTTACGGTTTTCAATTGGCCGACAGCTAAGTCACTTTACTAGATTAGAGTCGATGCTGGAACCGACGAGATGTGGACAGTGGTTGAGTGGTCCGGGGTGAATTATCTAGGTGCCGTTGCTACAGATGGTTTTAGAAATTTTAAAGTCACAATTGAGATGCATACTTACGTGATTGAAACGACAAGGACTTTGATCGGTGCGTGCAGTCCCATAAACTTGACACCGGGGTGCCATCCAAAGACCGTAATGAACCCAGAAAACAAACGCACATTAATTCTTTATCCCACTACAGTGATCAGTCAGGGGTAAATTGGTTTATAAGCAGTCGCGTAAAAAATGTCGGCGAGCGACGAATGTATGGATTTTCCAAATCATGATGTATCTCTTTATGGGAACGCGGTTTGCATTTTTCGTTGTTTTTGACGGTTGAAAAATTGCAGTGATTTACTTCGACTGGGTGCTTTGAGTAAGCAAACATACTTACTTGTAAAAAACAGTCTGTTCCGTTGTCGTACTGTTCACCTATCGCAACTAGGACTAAAGTTGTGCTAGTCTGCACCGCGCGATTACGTAATCGAACAATACTAAGCAACACAAAAGCAACCATCCATCGCACGGAGGCGAATTAACTGCTTAGCCACGAGTTGCACCTTTTGCAAGCTATTCCCAAAATCCACGCGATGACGTGAACAGAAGTGAGGTGATTCATTTCTGGATTCCATGCTTCTGGGGCATGGGGTAGATGTTCGACATCAGTGCATATTTATAAGTGTAACTGTCAACATAGGTTAGAGATCAAGAGTTTGAAGTACAATATGGAACAAGCTGAATATGCCTGCTATTGATAATCCGACATGACTAAACTCATTCAAAATGTCGAGCAGTAAAGCTGTCAAGTAGATTGTATCAATAATCGCCAAATCCACCTTGGTACATTATACGGATACGCACTGCAGTTTTCAGAACGATGAAGGGAATCCCATTTTTCAGAGTTCACTTATATCCAACCTAATTGGGGCATAATTTATTCATAGGTGCTGTTTCGCGCTTTTTTGTCAACTCAGACAAGTACACTAGGCATACAGTCTTTCGGATTTTCGACAGGCGGTACAGCTATACGTGGATGCCTACTGAGACAATACGTGCTCTCGCAAAGTTGACGACCCGAAGAATGTATACTTTCATGGTTAATGTGAGTGTTCACACCTATTATTCGCTTGCGAGGTAAATTCTCACCGGAAACACACCGGAAGAAGAGTGACCGATAACATCTACGGCTGAAAAACGGCTGTCAATTTACCTGGACACGTCTTGGTGCTGTGAACCTGACAAGAACATGGCCTAGACTTATCACCATGACTTGCAATCAAGTTGAGACCGGAGAAGTATAGACGTTCGACCCCATGGTAGGGTTGAGGCGACTGCAGCGAAATTGGACAAATGGTAACTTACGTGCCAGTATTTTGATTGATAGAAATTTTCAAGATCATTTACAAACAACCCACGGACGAAACGGAGAACTTGGTCAAAAGTGACTGCACAGAGCTTCTCGTACTGAAACGCGACAGCCAGTCCGCACCATTTTCAGAGAATGATCAGGCGATAAGAAAATCCTGAGAGAACCAGGCTGAACGTACAAAACTTTCCACTCACTTGGTTCTTGACAGCGAAGGCATTTTATCATACAACATAAAAATACAGGTGAGGGGATCTGTGAATAAATATGATACAATAAAACCTACAAAAGACAGAGGCAGACATATACACAGTGACGCAAACGTGGTAACTTTATCGCATTGCACGTGTAAGGGTAGCGGCTCTCTGGTTTCGTTCTTCTGCACGTTTCTTCGCGTTATCCACTTCAAAGCAATGCCAAATTCGAAGGGTCTCGTCTGAACCACAACTGGCAACCATATCGTTGTTTGGCGACGAAGAAACACACAACACACGCCCTTGATGTTCTGCAAATAAAAAACCGTGTCGATTAAAAATGAGACAGTTGGGTCGTAACTAAACAAGCAGATAGCAAGAAAATGTTCAGAGATGAAGTAAATCTCAAATGTATCTAGCGCATTATACGCGGCCGTCCCAGAACAAAGTTCTCGAACCAGAATTTCGAAGGGAAAAGGTTCAGTCAGGCTATGAAAAGATAGTATTGGAAGTAGCACATAGAAGGAAAGTAGCACATGTGTACACGGTCGGACTTCGACGGGCTACAAAAGTGAAAACTAAACGAATTGTTTGTCCAACTGAGTTACAGGGTACAAATCTTGTCACGAGTCTTGCGTTTGATGCAATTTCTTCCAGGAGCAGGTGATGCCAACGATCGTCAGGTCTCTATCAGCGGTCGTGGTAACTCCGGCAGTAATGCGTAACAAAAGGTCAACGGCGTACGACTAGCGAACTGAGCTCATCATTACTATGAACAAGGAATTGAGAGGAATAAATCATCATACAATCCAGACACCCACAACAAGTATGCCGATGTGATGACGCACGTTTCCCTCCAATAACTTTTTTAATCGTTTTTTCTATGACCTATCCTATGTGGTTTTCTACCGCGTGAAAACATGCATGGTAACAACCGTCTCCAATTTGTGTGTGTAAATGTCCCTTCATGTTTTAAGCTTGTTGCTCAATATTGAGCTAATCCAGAACTGACGACTACATTCGGTAAACCAGTTATGGAACAACTCATCGTAATAATCAAATTTATTTTAACCCCCCCTTTAACCCACGCCCTGCAACTGCCGGTTGAGTTCGCTTGGTCGCGTTCCTGCACCGAGTGGATCATAGCATGGTCTGTCACCTATTCGTCACCCATTGTGATAAACATCTGTAGCAGGCCAACCGCTTGTGAGTCGCTCGTAGGCGGACACGTCCCAGAAGTTCGTTTGCTACTGTTTCCAATACAACAGTCTGTGAATTGTGGTGTGATGTTGGCCACAACAGCGTGTCTGATACTGGTCAGATTATCGATCGACTGATTGGTGTAACAATTAAATACACGCACCCATGAGCTCTGCAACGCAACTGATATCAGGATATCGCCACACGACAAGCCGATTTAGGGGCGTCCCATGCGACGTCAACAATTCGCGATATTCGCTATTCCATATGATTCCAGAAACCTGGAATGAGATAAACGGATTTTAGAAAAATTAGTTACAAAACAGGCGGAGAAGCACACACATTGACTAAGGTAACTACGGTACGGACATTGTGGACAACACACTGAGAATAGGCACACCTCGACGCTAAGCGCATGGATAGAGACTGTTGAGCTATCTATGGTGACAGAATCGGTGAAATCACAACCTAATAATTCACAGAGGAACAATTAGTGTAGATAAGGTCTTTAATATCCAATCGTCTAGTTGACACATACAGAACAAATCATCATTATAGACAGCACGACATCAGTGTTCGGCACCGACGATTCATTGTCGTACAACCACGATTTATTTGAAAGTCATATTGTGAAGAAAAGAATAAAGGTGGATGGGGAAGGGACTTACTGTTAGCTTACTACAATCATTCCGTGGTGCCTACATCTCCAGACATTCATTCAAGCAATCTGGATAAAAACTGACAACAAGAACGCCACTGACATCTCTTAACAGCCACATCTTGCAACGTCTCCGACCAGGCGCAGTGGGGAGCACGTGTTCCCCATCCTGAAAGGCGAGTAGCGCCGACCGCATCCAAACGTTTCGTGATTTCCCTCATACCCCTCTGTCTTGTTTGAGGACCTTGATCGTCCTCCTGGTTAGACCGGACCTGATGCTGTCACCTTGTCGTGGTGGTCAGCCTTCTGTGCTATGATGAGCCGTGAGCTATACTAGTCTTGGAACTTAGTTACTAAAGGTTCATCCATGCCAGGAAGGCCAACGGGGAGCAGCCCGACGAAGAACAGCGAGTCTTTGTACCGCGAGTAATCATATTACGAGGCGGTCTGCGGGTGAAGTCGTACTGTCCTCTGTGATAGGAGTGTGAAGGCAGTAAGGTGTTTACCCAGGCGACCAGTATGTCTATATTGATGGAAGCAGCGATGCTGCCTTTCCCGAGGAAGGATGGGTTAGAAAAGGTCGGCCCTAAAAACCGCACACTCTGATCGTCCATCGGTTGACTGGGACATCGTTCAATACGGCCGAAATACTTTTAAAACCAGAGTCCATTGCCACTCAAAAGGCACCTGCAGTGCGCAGCCGCATCAGGAGTGAGACAGTAATGCCTTACCTCCTGTGCTCTCGGGTTAGGCCGACCCCCTGCAGCCGAGCAGGTCAGACTATTGAATCTTTGTTTCTAGGAGGGGTACTCAGAGAAAACCCTAACAACCGCTGCACCGCGGTTCAGGCTTTTGAGTCAGAGTCTAGGGGCAGGGTCGATGTATGTTGTGTCACCGAAACAGGCATGCAAGACCCACTTCGGTCGTGCTGTTTAGGACGAGCTCAGATGTTCCACATTTCACTATTTGGGTATCCGGAGATTCTGACGCAATAGCTCCTGACATCTACGGTATTGGAAATTCATTTAACCCCTAGGCTGAAAGCGCCTTACTGGAGTGGATCCTAGCAAACAGTCGCCTTTGCGCTGTGCGGTTGTCTGGCTCAATCAAAATCAATGCAGGACTATGCCGTAAACGATGTTTATGTGGTATCAGACTCCAACAGACTGCAGTTCCGAGACTGAAAAGACGAGTTTTATCAGCATCAGTCACGACTGCTTCGGTCAGCAGGCAGGGCGGATATAGTAATCCTGGCAGTAGACATGGAGTCGACGGCCGGGGTACGGATGACGGAGCGCGACTGCTTCAGTTGTGTGCTGATCATCGTCTGTTCCTGGCCCGTTCCAAACAAAACGCCCACATAAACGGTTGGAGAATTGGGCAACACTCTCACCATGGATGTGCCGTCTCCTAACTAGGTGTCTGTTAGTACATCAACACACTTGTAATGAAGAGAGTTCTCTTCATGGATGAAACGTTGTCATAAGCATTTAATATCATCTACTATTGCCGAAAACTGAAGGGTTCCTTCAAGTTATGAAGAGAAAAGCAGCAAACCGTACGAGAAAATATGGCTCAAGCAGTAATCACTGACCTGGGCAACGACATCCACAGATTTAGCGCAATTTCCAGTCGTCGCATTCCAAAAACGCAGTTTGTGATCTGCTGTGCCACCACCTGTACACAGGAGGTTGTTCTTCCATGGACACCAGGCAAGAGCTTTTACTGCGGCATGGTGGTCGGCAAGAGTGAGCTCGGGTTGGGGATCATCGCGCCGTGAGGTAGCCGAGGCGGACCAGATTGCGACATAGTTGTCATTGGCACCTGAGGCTAGGAACTGTTTATCAGGCGACCATGCAAGACCGCATACTTCCTGTTGAATGATATTTGAAGAGAACCAACACAAACTGAGCTATGCTTCATTTTGATAAGAACGCAGGACTGGGGGATCGACGAAGTCAAAATGGTATGGTATCACGGGAGGAGAGGTAACACCGACTGATGGACCTACCATGCCCTTGTCAGGCGGCTCAACCTTAGACGATATGCAGTTACAACTAACGGCTCAGTGGTTAAGGTGCGAACTTACTAACTGAAAGGTCTATGGTTCGAAACAAACTCCTGCATCTAGACTGTTGCTGTCTAGGCTTGGACAGTCTAGCAGTAGCCTAGCCTTCGTGATTTCTTCGGGTAGCATGACAGCCATACACCAAAACGGTGTTACAGTTGAACGATCGTTTCGCTACTGGTCCCAAGTAGCTATTTTGACGATAAAAAAGTATGACGGAGTTTGGTACCCTGATTGTACCGAAGCCAATTGGATTTCCAAACCATTGCTGGGAGGTGGCTCAACCTTATGCAAATAACTAGCAAAAACTGCCATTAAACAAAACTATGGGGACTGTAACTGACCTGAGAATGAAAGTTAGAAACTCCAACTTCGTGGCGAGCAACTCTAGTGTCGTGATGCCGAATGTGACCTGACCGAGAGCCACTTGTGAGGATATGCTCACGCCAAGCGACCACAGGCACTCGACCCGCGGCATCTGTCTCATCAAGGCGCATGGTCCGCAGTAAAGATTGAGTTTCGGAGTTCCATAACTGCACACGCCCCGTACTCAATCCAATGGCAATAACGGAAGGCGCATCAGGTGACCAGGATAAACAGCTAACGTATTCGTTGTCCAACCCAGCTGACATTAAACAAGCGATATCCCCAGAAGACGCGTTCCAAAGATATACTTCTTGGTTCAGTGCTACAGCCAGGATATTATTTGCGGACCAATTAAGTATGTTCAAGTAGAAATCATCCATAATTTCCGGAGCATCAAGAACTTTTTCGGGAGCCTACATGATATAAAATGGTAAACAGGTGTAAAATTGAGACTCATCAATGGAACGGCCACCGAGAATTGAGTATCAGACCCGATATCGATCATACAGTTTGGAAAGATAGTAGCTTGATCATATAAAGGCGAAAAGACAGCATTAGTAACAGATATGGAGGACGTTGGTAAACGCCTGTTGACACATCGGTTTAGTCACGTCCCAAAGTTGGTTTTCTGATCAGGAATATGTTTTAGCACCTTTGAAGTTTAAAATAAAGGTCAACCAGGTCGTCCTAGCACAATTAAGACGTTCCATCAACGGTAAGCCATTGCATTTTTTCTATGCTAAGTCCTATCAGATAATCGTTCACAATTTAAGCCGTAGGAAGTGGAATTCAGCACAGCCACCAGTAGAAAGGTCAACGAATCGCTTCAGTTCCACACTTCTTCAGTGTTGGCATCTATGCTTAGGCAACTAGACAGTAGCTCAGTTCCCGTGCATCCCTCGGACTGCATAAAGTCAAAATGGTGTCACAGCTGAATTACTTGACTTTTAGAACCGAGCAACGATTGAAAGTTTCTTCATGATACAGAATCTCGCACCTTATTACGCTTTGAAGTCTTTAAGTGACTTACGCGTTAAGGGGATCAGAGTCCTGGAGAATTCTCAAAACAGTGAGATTAGTCATTATACTCACTGTGTGGAAGTAACAGTGTAGTGGTAGAAAACTAAGACATATTCACCATGGACGAATGCATGAACAAACCTGAACATGAACAACCTGAGCTAACAACATTCAACTTACTTGTAACTACTCGTACCGTCTGAGGTACTACTTACTTGTTCCGTACAAGGAACCCTAGAATAGACCTGATTAATGCGCAACGATAAAGATCATTGACGCCATGGAGAAGATTCGAGGAGTAATAACCTTAAAGGTTGCGGTTCTTAGGCAGGAATTAAACCGAATGCGAGTAAAGCCGTTCCCACCAGTGGGCTCAGCGATGTGACCCAGCCAAAGTGATGCCTTCAGTGAGGCCTCTACTGCAAAGGAGTCGAACGAGTCGATAGTGACAACTGAACAGTCCTCAAGTCACCTATTAAACTTCGGACAGAATTATTTTACACAGAGCTGCGCTTCAAAATCAAACGCTGGGAACCAACCGTGAAGTCATCGTTTCTACCCCCAGTTTTCCAAACGTTTTTGAAATAGTTGGGCCCACTTGAAATGAAAAATTTCGCGGTGCATCAAAATACATGTTTTACAAACGTCCATCAATTAGCCCAAAGAAGTTGATATCTTCTAAGTGGTCCCGGCAACAGTCGGCTGCTCCTTGTGACCCGTTGTGTGATCTTATTTCAATTTGCTTCGGGTAGTTCATCATGGTAAGAACATTAGGATACCAGTTAAATAATTCCTTGACATATAAAAGCGGGTAACAAATCATGAATGCTTCAAACAAGCGTAATCCACCAATGGGAGGAATGACTGCTACTCCGTAGCTATGTACGCTGATCGACTGAACAATCCTTATGGCAAGCCATGCAGAAAAACCCGTTTGAATCATCAGAAAATCTCTTTTAATCTAGGAAAAAGAGAGACAAGCCCAACACAAGCCGGATAGTAAAACAATCAGCTCGCACCGCATCACGGTCAATCAGATTTTGCTTGTAATGAACTCTTACAGAACGGATCATTCTTGTGTATGTAGTTTTTTTAGTAGTATTCAGGGAAAGGAAAAGCTAACACCCTGTTCCGTTAGCAGTACGGCTTAAAGGTGTGAACCAGTTATTCGGAATGAACTTTTGCTTGTCACACCAAAAGAATACGCCAAAACTGAAGTACTGAGACAACCATTTAAATGTCGCTCCAGTCATCCAATTTTTTCTTGATATAAAGCTGAAGCCGGTATCATTTCACTAAACACCACACCTACCAGACCGGTGACGCGAGCTTTTCGTCATACGATAGAGTAGGAGTGAAATCTCTTTTGAGTTTCAGCTTACTTGCCTTCAAGTCACTGACCACGCACGAGAACTCATCTTACTTTGTTACAATTTAGCAACTATTAATTGCTGGCGTCAAAATCTTGTTGACTAATCCATAGATTGTCTGTTGTACTGTGGTACCATAACTACAACAGTTTCAACCCTGTGCGTTTCATACGTTCTGTAAATTCTTGCATACTCCTACTTCAACATCTGTACTCAGTTACCGAGATGGTTGAGGCCTGATTTTCAGACATACAATCTTTTCATTCAGTCGTGAGGTCTGTTTTCGCTAACTACACCCCCAGTTCGTAACATTTGCTTTCGAAAACCAAAGCTAGAAGTTCCCATGGAAGAACCAAACGGAAAAGTCCTGCGGTTTTATTATAGCTTGATCTCGTGGTTGTTAGTCTTTAATTGTCTCACTCAGTTGGATAGTATCCAATGGACATTTTGTTGTGCTCGACCGATATGGACGATCCGCGTTTCGCCTTCAGGAGAAGAATTTCCCCTTCCTCACGGCATAGTCATCGAACAATTTAACACATCAACTTTCCTACTGTATATTGCGGCTCGACCAACCTACGCTGAGGGCACGCTCCACGATAGGTCTGTCGGGCGGCTGATACGCACAAATTGCTTGACCAGACCCGCGTGTTTGCATGTAAAACACAACAACCAGTACGAGCGATGAGCGCCGGTGTTACCTAACAAGGACAAGCTCCATATTCGGACAGTATGAATCACTATAACCAAAGAGGAATGGAATGTCATGCTTAGTAATGTCTACGTTCTTTGGTTTTCGAAAAAGTGGTGTGCTGGGGATCGACGGAATCGAAATTACCAGAATGTTCCGGTCTTTTTGAAAGATTTTCATCCTTATCTGTCTGTACAACAGTAAAGTTCGTGGGACCGTCCAGTCAACGCGGAAAGACTTGTTCGGGGAGTCATTTTGTCTTCCTCAGGACACAACCCAACTAACCGTGAATGGTGGACCTTCCTTTACGTTGTGAGTAAGGGGCTGTAGATATTGGAGACGAACATACACGTAGAGCTGGAAAGGACGCTGGTATAGTACCTTGAATAATCCACTCGAAATCCTGTATGCGTTTGCCAGGCAGTAGCTAAACGACCCAATAGTCAGAGTTTTTAGGTCGGAATAATCGCTTAATCGCGACCACCGTGCCCCCTCTGTGGCTGTAAGGCATCGTTCGGTCATATTAGTGGTTGACGACTAATTCTGGCACACGGTTAATAAATCATGCAACAGAATACGATACAAAGAGATAGAAGGAAACATACCCGCGGAATCACTCGTTTACTAACAGCTTTGCGAGGAGGTGATGCCCGCTTTACTGGCAGTGACTGTACTTCGTTATGGAAGTTGGATTTGTAGCGCAGAATTTGTGTCCCCACCGAATCGCCACCAAAAAGGCTTTCAGAGACGGCGCGTCTGTACTCCGCATCCTCTGGAGGAGCATTTTCCAATCCATCTTTAATTGCGTGCCGGGCGCGATTAAGGTCCGTTGTCACACGATTCGGTATGAACCTGAAGATTTGCGAAAGTTGGTCACCGACTTCAAAAGGGTACTTACCTGTCACCTTCGCGCTCGAGTAATGACCTTCCACTGGAACCACCTGGTGTTTTGACTGACTGACCAGGTGTCTTTCGGCTGTTCAATAAACTTCGGTCGCCTTCCATTCGACAAGGTGTGAGTGGTAACCTGGATGGAGTTCGAGATGGGGTTTTCTGACTAAAATTTTCAATGCATATAAGAAGGAGCGTAATACCTAGAGCGCCCTTTAGCCAATAACACGGATGTAGTCACTGAGCTGTTTCCTGAACTGCAACCGCCATCTTGTAAAGTCCTGAAAAGACTGCCATCACCGCTGCTCACTTCGGACAAAGAGCGGGCGAAACTGGAATGAGCCATAATGGGAATCTAAAACAAGGCTTGGAAAAAGGAAACAGAAGCATTAGCTAGAGCACCGGAGAATCTTTCCAAACAGACAATCCACTGCTGGATACTTGCACTGAGGAAATAAAACCAACCATCAAAAATCAACAGGAAGATACATCAGCATTTCATGGGCCGGCAGATTTATTACTCAAACAACATACACATCCCACCACCAGTTTGATGGTTCCTTGGATGCAGAAAAATATGGACAGCAAGATTAATTGCGCGCCTCACGGGTGTCTTTAGTAGGACATAAATCTGTGCGAACAGACAACGCGCACCTACCAAGTCTGCGAGCTCACCTGAATCAACTTGTGAGATTGACTAAAAAACATAAAGGCGGACAGAAGGTGCATTCAGATGAAACAACCTCGTCAATATGAGCAGTGAAGTTGTGCGAGTTGAATGGCCCTTATCGTGACACGACGGGTATACCGGGGGACACTAACGCAGCGTGGTCTGAGAACCATGGTCCCCTGGCCACACAAGTTAGGAAATGCAAAAAACTTCTGTCCTAAAAACGGATAAATGCCATAGTGACATACCAGTCACGAGTGTCCTGCGGTTGAGCTTTTGTACCAAGGGCCAATGAAAGCTTCATGCCCATTATTCAGTCCTCATTCTGTCCTTTTACTGCAACGCTTAATGTTCAAACTCTTACACAAATTGGTCAACAAGCTGCTCTTACACGCACGCTTGATACTTTATCGGGTTAGGCCAACCGCCTGCAGTTCAGACTATTGAGGCACCGGCTCCGGGAAGGGTCCCCAAAGAAAAACCCTATTGCCCGCTGCCTAATGGGTCAAACCTTTGAGTCGGAGGGTAAGGGCTCCAAGTGCGAATCAACCATGGACCCAGTTGGACCACGTGACCACCAGTTACCGGTGGGGAGCAACAATTCAAGACCGTTATTCTTTCTGGGGCACACCACTTGATTCCGATCACACCATGGTGCATGCACGTCTGAGAGTTCTTTTCTCTTCAGGCACTCGTGAGCCAGCAAGAAGCATGCCAATCTACCACCTGCTCAACACTATCGACCTGAGCCAGCTCAACAACTCCCTCAAGTAAACCAATACTGTACTGGTAGTGAGTTCGTAGATGAATCATGACAAAATGTGAAAGGAGCTATGCTAGCGGCGTTCAGTGCTGTCTGTCCAACTTCCCTGACACAATCAAATGACCACTGGATGTCGTCGAGATCGCTAGTCACGATTGATGTCAGGAAATCCATACCAGCAGGCAACGAATATGACAGCGCACGCAAATCCCTCAAACGCCAAATAGTGAAGGGTCTAAGGGAAAACTGAGAGCTCTTGTGGACATCAAAGGCTAGGGCGAAGGAGAAGGCCGTGTCCTATATCAACTGATATGCTCGACTGGCTCTAGGAAAGCAACGGTCAGTGGAACGACAAGTGAAAAAGATGGCTCGTTAATTCATTCGCAAAACTTTCGACTGGTCTCCTGCAATAAAGCCTCTGGAAATACTGAATACGAAGATGTCTCCATAAATTCTTGACCCTCATCAGGACGCCGTACGCCAACTTCCGCGGACGTGTGGTGCTCTACGGGAAGATCTCGCCTGACTTCACCACATCAACTGGTGTCAGTCAAGTCTGTCCTCTTTCAACTTCGTCAGTGATACGATCATGGAAGATTTACTACCAGCCTCTAGTACCTGTGGGGTTCTCGGGGCATTCGCTCACAGACGTCGAGTACGCATACGGCATAACTCTTCTTGGATCAACGCCGTGGTAATGCAAACAATATTAAATATCCTAAATAATTCTGACTGATGGTTTGGCACGTGCTCCACACCTGCAAAATGTGAAGTGCTGCTGCAAGACTAAGCTAGCTTGAACCCTAGCCTCATGCTTGCAGATGAGTCGATTGAAGTAGTAGACAAATTTGTCTACCTATGCAGCTATGTCGGTACCGTTGGTATCACCAAAGACGATATTTCTGTCTGTATTGGGAAGGCCAGAGCAGGTTTGGTGAACCTGCACCATTTGTGGCGTAGGCGTGACATCTTATCTGTCAAGAATCGAGTTTACAATCCTACGGAACGCTCTATATTGCTAAACGGTTCAGAACCATGGTCGCTGCCCATCGAGGACGTCAACGGACTTCGTGTTTGAGTATGTCTTCGGAACATTGCCAGAGTCTGGTGGAAACACCGGATCAGTATTGCTGAAGTACATCGAATGGTTTTTGGGAGAAATAATTAGCCAAAAATGGATGAATTGATCACACTGCATAGGTTGCGCTGACTTGGTCACGTGCTCCATATGCCAGTCGACCGACTTCTTCGAAAAGCTCTCTTCGCACAAATACGTGAAGGGTGGAAACGAGGCAGGGGAGGTCAAACAATGACTTGGCAGCGAAGCATGAAAGCCATTACCAGCAAACTCAGCTGCGTTGGTCATTGCCATCTCATTTGATAGGGACCCGCGCACGCAGGTGGACTTAACACTGCTGTGGCTCAAGTGAATGGTCGTCTTGGGCTAAACTCAAGACGCACGGACAACGGTTGTTGCAGTTATGTGCTGACCACAGACCGATTCTGTGTAAAACTAAAAAGCCGTTCAGCTGTAACATCCTTTCGGCGCCTAGCTGCCATGCCACCCGAGGGAAACACGAGGGCTGGGATACTGCCAGGTTGCCCAAGCCTAGACAGGGGAAGTCGAGAGGTAGAGGTCGGTTTCGAACCACGGAACTTTCTGTGTAATAAAAACGCTCGAAACAAACCCAAGGAGCAATTGCCCCTCGTTGCTACATTCAGAGGCTGGCAAGACAACTGGTCGTAGAGAACCCTTCGAACTCTGATGCGAAACAAGCGGGATCCATTTTGGACAACACGTCTTCTGATGTTGACTCATACTGTAAAGTACAGTGTGCAACCCTGCAAGAGGCTGGGTGCTCTGCTCATGATGCGATGCAGCCAACTAGATCAAACAATCGGACCCCCATGAACCCCAGGCGCTTGGCTGGATACGCAACAAGAAACAGCATTCGTGTTTTCAGTTTCTTTTCAGATTGCCTGATTGCTGTGACTTGTTGAACGGTCGTGCATCTCTGTATCGGTCCCTTGCTTTCCTGCTCCACCTACTACCTAATATCAAAAGGCATAGTGGCTTCAGACAGCCCTTTATGGAGACAACGGAAGATTATTACAACTGTATTTATACGATAATCCCGGAGAGTTCCACAAGGTCGTGCTAGAATCTCCTTGAGGGAGGAGAAGCGTCGAGCTAAGGACGCTCCATCGAGATTGGCAGGCATTCTGACCAATCAGGGCATGCCTTCGTTTCGCCCGTAAGCTTCACGCTACACTTCCGTCTGATGTGATTTTCGGTTATCGGGGACGGCTGGCCTCCAGACATTGACTGAGCGCTTGGAGGTGTAGGCACCTTAGAAAGCTCGTGATGGTCCAGCACCATCGCATCCTTTCCCTCACCCAGTCTTTTCTCTTCTTTTCAGTATAAGGCTTTAAATATAATTGAATACACTTTTTGAAGCGTGAGTGTCATCACTGATGTTGCTGCCTCTGGTGAAGATGATGACGATAACAATAGTGATGATGATGGCAAAGCACTGGATTTCGCGCAACACGGTAAAAATTTTCGACGCTCTGACACGTATTCATTGTGGTCGGGAATATAATATCATCCAAGGTATTGTCAAACTTCAAGTAAAAATACCGTCTGCGCGGATCAAGGCACTTGGCGGACCCAGAAGGCTGATGAGATGGAGGAAGTGATAAACCTGGGATTGTGCGTAAACTGTCCCAGGTGATACGTGCAGCAGACCCAACGAAGGACGGAGGGGAAACAATCACCGAAAAAACAGCCCGACCATCTTCGTAAAAAGAGCACGCGAATCGCTGGGCTGAACTAGTCAACTGCAGATGATCAGTCAGATTTCAGACGCGCGACGTGGAAAGATTGAACTTTACCCATGGGTGACGGTTTTTGTGACTCAATGACGCATTCAGCTATATTGGAAGTTGTATGTGAGACACTTGCAACTTCTCACACCAGGTTGGTTAATTGTACGAGGTCCAAGAAACGGAGTCTCCTGGCTCTCCGAGTTTGGGGATGGAACATGAGTGGCGACTTGTTGCAGTTCTCCACCAACACTGCTGCCTTGCGACCAGGCTTGTGAACCGAAGGCTTTGATCGGAGACCATATTTCCTCCACCCGTCTAGGGTTGGGAGCCCCGCCAGTGCCCCAGCCCACGTGCAAACATGATAAAAATATGATTCCATGATACAACAATGCGGCCGTGTACGGTGAACGACTTCGGAATCAAGCATATAAATTTTGTCCCACGAGCGCCACGGAGCCGCTCGCCCGTACGGACCTCCACCCCCTCTGCTTAAACATGGAAGTGAAAGCTCCGGTCGGCTCATGTCTGACCTAGTTGCCTGGATCTGGACGGAAGTGGCGGTCCCAGTTAACAGGGTGAGTCGATGGTGGTGCCAGGTTCAGGAAGCGCACTTGCAGTGAATGTGGCAATCAGAGGAATTAGCTTGGCGTCCGTCATAACCAGACTCTTCTCCTCCATTACTTTATGACAGTTTGTAAAAAAGTGAAAATGATACCTGAGAACGGTAAGCAGGATTCTAGCCACGAAGGGGGCTAAATAACAATCCACCATGCGTTAGAGCAAAAGCTTGCGTCTAGGTACCGTACAATCTTGATGTTCCTTGTGCTCAAGGGTGCGTTCGGTTCTGTCTACAGGTTCCTTTCAACACGCTTGCGCAACAGGGTATGCCACAGGAAATTTGTGAATATCATGTCACATTTTGACAAGTACACCAGTCATCGTCTTCATCCCCATAGACTGCACGTCAGGGTTCAACACTGCTTCTTCGCTGCCGTACAACTATGATTTATTTGAAAGGCCTAATGCGAAGGAGGGAACAAAAGTGGACGAAGAAAAGACCTAATGCTAGCTTACGACAATCGATCCGAGGTACCCACACTCTAGACACTCAATCGGGTAATCCGAATAGAAACTGACAACAAGAACGCCACTGACATCGATTAACAGCCACATCTTGCAGCGCCTCCAACCGGGCGCAATGAGGATCACGCGATCCCCATCCTAGAAGGCGAGAAGCTCCGATAGCTTCCAAAGGTTTCCCAACCATTTCCATACCCCTCCGCCAGCTCAAGGGCTGACCGCCTCTCTGCTTCCACCATTCTCAATTTAGCACCGAAAACAGCAATCTCTTCGGCAAACGATGGTTAAGAATACGTACTGCGTGGCCTAACCAACGCAGCTTCTTTTGCTTGACACTTTTTTCAATAGAGGTCCCGATTGCACGACCAAAAACTCGCTTCCAAGTTGCCTCAATAAAGATTCTTCGACACGGTTGGCAATACCTAAAGACGCCTCAGTTCCGCTGCCATTTTTCACAGCCATGCAGCAAACCATCCCTCACTGTAGCCTGATACATCAATTTGAAACCATAGGTGTCTCAGATTAGCCAATGTGACCCGGGCCTCGCAGATCCGTCCTCTGGCCTCATCTGTTACATAACAATCGGAACTGATACGATTTCTAATTTTCGTAAAACGCTCTACAACTTCGTGTGCTTGTCCTTGGAGCTTAAGCGCCGCATGTTGTGGGTGAAAAGTCATACCAAAGGACGGGATGACTTTGGTCAGTTCATTTGAAAATACCTTCGCCTCCTCCTCTTCGAAGTCGAGAATGAGGTTGTCTGTATATTGCCCGTTGATAGGGTTCCCGCCAGAGGATATTTGAATACATGTTAACGGCATCCAATTCGTCACGATGAGACTGGTCCTTACGGTGGCGCGACGGTTTGCGTGCGTCGGCAACACGTTGAGCTATGCTGGGGGTGTCCGCGCGACACTCAGAGTCTCTCATACTAGGTAAGGCGATGGTTAGAAGCATGACGAACACAGCCTCCTGGTCCTCCATGCCAGAGTACATGTAGTGACGTGTTCCGTAAAAATGGTAACGTACCTGCATTTTCAGCCAAACACTATGTTCGGCGGAGTTCCACAACAACTGCTCGCAGTTAAATGCTGCGACTAGCTGGTCCGGCATTAAGGCTAGCTCTGATTGGTCGCAAGTCCGGACCCAACGGTCAACCATGGTTTGGTGCTCGCTGAATGCTGGTTGTCAGTGCCACATCCAGGGGGCGTCGGAACATCTGGAGTGTTGTCACGGTATACAGTTTATATACGACGTGCTGCACAGCAGTCTTTGAGCTGGTTTTGGGTATCAATACACGCTTTGCCCCTTTAGCTGTTGTTTTTGACGAGAACGCTAGCTTGGAAGTTTCAGACCAAAAACCAAACTGAGAGAAATAACGTTATTACACTCCACTGTCTCTTGGTCCCCTGAAGGCTTTGTTTGAGGACCGTGGTCGTCCTTCTGTCTACTTGGGGCGCCATGGCAGTATCCCGACCCACGTACAACCCATAACGGCAGGTACACAAGTACACTCATTTACAAACCTATTCGGTTTTGCCGGGATAACCGCCTTTAGTCAGGATGAATTTCTTGCTTATGATGTTGAAATACTTGTGGGCGCGTGGACGTGCGTGGAGAGTACTCCATGAGCTTTCCACAGGTACTGGTGTCCGTCAAGGGTACTGCCTCTCTCCATTTTGTTTAATTTCGTCGCTAATGAGGTGATGAGGATAACCCTAGGTCACCGAAAATCCCGGCGTTTAGATCTGTGCGAGCAAAACTCTTGTTGACTTAGCCTGAGTAGACGATGTTGTCTTCACTGGAAAAAATATCAGGAAGCTCAAGCAATTCCAGAAAAGCTGACAAAGGTCATCCGGTACTTCGACATGCGCTTCGTGCCCACAAAGTGCAGAGTCATGCTGAGGGATGTAGTCTTTGAACATCCTCCCAAGGAATCAAGAAGTGGCAGTGAAGTTTGTGGAACGCCAAACTTATCTGGAAGGTTGCACTAGCTCTGACCGTATTACGGCAAACGAAGTGAACGCAAGAATCTTGAAAGCCAGAATTGTTTTCGCCAATTTGCGTTGTGGTATCAAGATTTTACATGGCTGGGTCTCAAAGTAGGTACGAATCATATTACAGTGCGCGCTAAAGTGTCGTGTGGCTGTGAAACTAGGACACTTCGGCCAGAGCATCCTATACGGCTTGGGGTTTCTGTCCACCGATATATCATAAATATAGCTGTTATCGGCTGGAGCGAACTAATTAAGAAGCAGGTGACCAGGAAATCGGCGGTGGCGGAACAAACAGTACTTCACTCAAAGAATGCATCCAGCATCGCCAGCTAAGTTGGTGCGGTCGTGTGCTACGTATACGAAGTTACCCCCTGACAGGAAAACACTGATTGTTGCGCCTAAATTATGGCGGCGGAAACTCAGATACCAAGGCGACTGAATGTGGTAGAAGAAAATGAAGGAGCTCACGGAGAGAGAGGATGCCATTGGCTCTCCGGGATGGGAAGAATATGACCATTCTCTGCTTGGCTTAGACGCTGAAATGGAGACCAACCGATGCCATTGACTTTTGCGCTTTCAGAGCCTATCCAAAACAATCTAACGGAATGTTGCGGTCATAGGTATTCCGGATGTTTGTGGTTGGTTGACCCCTAATGCAACTCATTGTCCAAATTCTTCCTGATATTATAAGGCTTTATTTAAGTACATTGAAATGGCTGTAAAACACTGAATCACCAGTGTTTCCGTCCAGTATTGATATCAGTGATAATATTTATATCTAACAGTCAGCGATAGACGCTGGCTGAGGAACTCCCCACCGGCTTTAAGCGGGACAAGTGCCAGCTCGTCAAGTACAGAGGTGCAACCGTGCTTGAACATGGATGTATCTTTGGACACTTTTGAACACATTCGTACATACAGTTTATGTTTCTGTCAAGGCCAGCAGCCAGATGGCAAGCAGCTGGGGCCCAACAGTTCAAAAGTCCTTATTTAGTGAATATCTAGGAGCCATTGCGATCCTTGATACTCTCACTGACAACAATCAAATGGAAAAATCTGAGGACACTTCCAAGATCTTTTGATTATTGCACTTCTCCGGTCTTTTGTACCCACCAGGGAACCCGGTCGGCGAGAAGGCTCAGTTTTACCTGGCGTAGGATGACGCATCAAGTAGGATGGATACGACGGAAGGGAATGTTTGCCAGTCCCCAGCAAGACCACGGTCCTATCAGAGACTCAGTTCTTTGAGGAGACAGACTGAACTGCACGTTGGACTGCGCGTTGGGGCCCGGCGAAGTCCACCCAAGGATCCTAAAGGAAACGTCGTATACACTGGCGACTCATTTCCATCTGCTGTTTCATCAGTCGCTTGACGAAGGCCACCTTCCCTCTGTTTGGAAGGAAGCAATTGTCACGATAATCTAAAAAAACTGGTGACCGACTATCGCCTGGCAGCTACAGGCCTATAAGCCTCACTAGCGTGCCATGCAAGGTGATGGAACGCATTCTGAAGCGAGCCATTCTAGATCACCTTACTTCCAACAACTTGATTTCTCAAGCTCAACACGGATTTCTCCCAAACCGTTCCTGCGGGACGAACATGCTCGTATTTATGGACAGCTTAACCCAAGCCAAGGACGAGGGACTCATATAGGATGCCATATTTTTCGACTCCTCAAAGGCATTCAATCGAGTTCCACACACCTTGGTGCTCCACAAACTCGAGTCTTACGGGATTCAAGGGAAAATCCTACACCGGATCAAGGCATTCCTATCAGACAGATCATTCCGAGTGAAGGTAGGCTCGACCTACTCTTCTGCGGCGCCCGTCTCCATTGGAGTTCCTCAGGGCTCCGTTTTGGGACCTTTGCTGCTTCTGATATACGTCAATGACCTTCCAGATGTTATTTCAAGTCCATGTCTACTTTTTGCGGACAACTTGAAATCGTGGAGTTCCAATGCCAGTGCCCTCCAAATGGATGTAGACGCCGCAAAGCAGTGGTCGCTGGACTGGCACCTTCCTCTGAATGACCAAAAGTGTGTCCATATGTCATTTGGAGGAGACTCAGCGAACTCCTTTGTCATGCATGGTGAGAAAGGACCAGAAGACATCACGAGGATAGATGCCAAAATGGATTTGGGTATCTGGCTCTCTCTAAACCTGTCCTACTCACTGCACCTTTAGAACTCGGCCCAGAAGGCAGAAGGCATTCGCTGTTCTACGGATGATTCGGCGTACCTTCTCTCGTATTACTCGCACGGACTTCCAAATACTCTATGAGGCCTATATCAGACCGCTCCTTGGATATACCAACCCGGTTGTCTACTCAGGACGCACGAAAGACGCCATCCTCATTGAGTGTGCCCAGCGAGCTGCTACGAAATGGTTGCCGGTCTCAAGTCCATGGACTAGGAAACGGGTCTCGCGATGCTCGATCTCTTTTCCTTGGAGTATCGTCGCCTCCGTGGGGACTTAATTCTTTCTTACTCCCCGTTTAAACAAGGCTTGGCCAACAGGTTTTTCACCGTTGACCCAGCAAACACACGGCGGGAACATGGTAAGAAGGTTTCTAAGATCAGAGTGCACACCTTCATTGGGCAAGCTTTTTTCTCATTTCGGGTAGTTGCTGTGTGGAATAACCTTCCTGAGACGGTTGTCCACGCTCCCTCTAGAACTCAGTTCAAAACACTATTGGACACTTATTTACGCGATTCCTGGCGCTGGCAAGCATACTGCCCCGCGCTGAGAACTTAAAAAGCAATGCTACACCCTTTTTTTACTTGTGCCTCTCAGGTGAACGACAGTTGCTGAACGACAAGAACAAAACCGACCCGGGAAGCTTGGGCGAAAGCCTCGATCCTGTGTATCAAGCCGTAAACCCGTGAATCACGCACGGATGTGGATACCCCGCTCAAGTGATGGTTAATATCCTACACGGAAACAGGCAGACGTCAGATAAATAAGCTCCGAAACTTTTGTGTGATTTCAGGGTCTATGGGCTGTCCAGTGGCCAAGCTATTTTCCTTACGTAGCAACGAACAAGTGCATGACCAGGCAAGTACACCACACGCGGTGGCAGTCAGTCGTCAATTCTCGCCGGCGGTAACTGATAGCTGTGGCTTTTTTGGGTTTTGGGGCTGGTTTGTTGATAAGCACCATGTGGTCAAACCGCTTCCGCTGTCCCGAACGCAAGTGCTGCAAGGCAGCAGCCTGTGGCTAGCGAGCATCCGCATAAGGCACTCTCCGTTGTCCCAAGACGAACCCAATTACGCCTGAACAAAGCCAAGCCTACCTACACGAGTGGTCGTCACCAGTTACCACAGCAGCGTTTCACATTTCCCTGTTGTAACGGGTCGCCTAAAGCGATACGGTAACAGATTCTCCGCCGAACGTGAGCCGATGTAGCAACCTAGGAGCGTCGGATTTTTACTTCCCAAGATTATTTCAAGGACGTTGCTAAACGAACCCAGTAGTGGCGACTAGCAGCAAGTGCCCAAGCAATTACGAAAACACCCGCTATATGCCACAACACAATACCGGCCAACCAGTATCCAGCTGCGGTTGGCCTTTCGTAAGCAAACATGCGCAACCGGAGTGTGAAAGAGAAGCATGGGCAATTATTTCAACTACTGTGAATGCCTCTTGAGTTCCTACTCCATACAGACAACATGCACCAATACAGTTCAACGTAATAGTAAGTGCTGTTTATTGTCCTGCTCAACTCGGGGTGCAAACATCAAAGGAAGCTACACAGACCGACTTCCAGGGTTTTAAAACTGACTTCATGGTGCTCAGGAATCTTAATAGAAACGGGGGCGCAGAAGATGCAGTTGAGTATGATGCAAGGCGAAAAAGCGGTCAGTTCTAGTGCTGGAACCTAGAGGGGGAGTTTTTATTGTGGCTAGGTCGTGGAGAGGGCGTACGTGAAGATGTAAGAATCAAAGCAGTAGCGGTAGTGTATCTTGCTTACCTGCCGAGCTGCGCGTGACAATTAAATCGACACGACTGAAGAAACTGTGGAATGACAGGGTATACTTGTGAGGTTCTTGAAAGTACCCGGACTGAAATGCTGTCTGACGTCCATGGCTACGCTATAGGACAGTTAGAGCACTCATCCGGAGGCTTTGGCTCAGAAACATGGCCGCAGGGCACCAAGCAGGCCCCCGTACACTGCTACACTAGCACAATGGAGAAGTCAGCTGCTGCAGCCCTCAACACGGAGACCCAAAGGACTATTTTCCTCTACCCTCAATCCTGAGACACCAGAAACTCTACGGCCATAGAAATGACCCCTTTTGTACGGTTTAGTGGGTCACAGAGGTACTATGCCGTTACGCCTGCTAATTTGAGTCACTTGTGGTGCATTATTAGGTCCCAAGACTCGCGGGTATCCGACTATAGTAAGGGCTGCGTTGTTGTGTGGTGGCGAATCATGGCCTGTGTGAACAGATTATCTGAGGCGTCTACATTATGTTGACAACCGATACCGCAGAATGGTTGCTAGTGCTGGATAGCCTCAATGAATTCGTGACGATGTAACTAGGAAACAGGTACACGGTTATTCAGAAGGCACACCAATCGCGGTAGCTTGGCCATGCGTTACTCATGCCGAAGCATTGTTCACCTAGACGATTGGGGCTCTCCATCAGAAAGGCCTGAACGGCGGGGTGTAAAAATTATAAGCTGACACCGGAGTCTAAAAGAGATTACTACGTTCTTGGGTGTTTTTCGTGCTCTCTGTCTTCCAGGATGAGTGCCCATGACCTCCAGAGCTCGGATGAAATCATTACAGTGACGACTAATCGACTCAGCTTCGCCACGCAAGTTCATTTTGTGTTTCATTCACATCATGCGATACGGGTAACGCAATCTGCACAGCTCGACGGATCAGCACCGAATCATTCTATGTATTGCCCAACATTTTCACCATTCAGGATGAACGCGAAGCCATACGCCTGCCGACATCACAAGCCCTCATCTCTTTTACTCGACAATTCCAAACGGTGGAAAGCAAAGAAAACTTACTGAAAAATCGCCTTCCTAATCCCTAAGGTCGGCTAATCGGAGCCACCAGACAAACTACTTCTGCCCTCCCCAATCTCCTCAAACCAATAATAAATGTCAGTCACACACTCCTCTTACTACATAGACGGGTCATAGTAGCTGGTGAAATCGCCACCTGGAAATCTCACCATAAACCAAAACCTATTGAGTCTGCCGAACCACCCGGCTCCTTGCGGAGTCGCGTCCGACTCCGTCCGCCCATCGACCAATATAAAAGCCAAGTTCATTTAGCATCCTCAATTGCTTTATAGGTTAGCTTTATACCTCACTCTAGCGCCATGTTGAGAGGTCTGTCGGCACCGAAATCTCACAATATCAGTTTGAGTTTCTTGCCCCACTTCAAGTACAACCATTCAATAAGACCTGCCTGCTGGCAGCCCAGATACCCCATGTTATCACTCTTTTGATATATCCAACAAGCGCGCACACTGCCAACGCATCTCTGAGTGAAAACCACGGACGCGTCATTTGAACTGTTGGCAGCCTTTTCACAGTGTAAATCTAACCTTGTGCGCCGTCATATCTAGACTCGCCATGCCTTCCACCGCCAGTAGTCACACCAGTTTCCATGGTATCCTCATACTCCTTGTGCTTCACCGTTGCTCTTGGCACCCAAAGCACACTAATCAATTCAATACGTTACAGCGTCATAGCTCCCGAGATCCTAAACTTTCTATCGCTCATATGAATGGCTACCTTGCATACCCAACACTGACAACCACCAATGTCTCCATCAAATAGGTGTAACTCTTTGAGGGTTTATCCAAAACGAGAAGTTCACCAGGGGTTGTGAGCGTCCACTCTCAGCAATCGCCCCCTGGCCAGGGGGTCCTCCTACACTCCCCCCGAAAAAATCACCTTCAGACACAAGCATTGTCAAAGTCTCGTCACTAAGCGCCTCCTATACTACAATTGATCCCTGCCGTTTGGTAGATAGCTCAGCCTTGTTTTGGTCCTCTTGTAATTGCGCCACAGTACATCGAAAAACGTGAAGTGTGTTTGGTGGAACCCCGCGCTTGCGGCGACCGGCGATCGGTGACCAGCTTTGGCCTTAATATGCCTCCACCCACTTGCCCATCCACATTCGCCGCACCTAATCACGCTTCTTCATCCCTAATCATCCCCACCTACATCACCTGTTTTTGCACCTTTTTGTCCTATTCCGTAACTCCCTCCTTGGGCCCGAGAAGGACTGCATGGTAGGCAGCTCTCCATTCAACTATACACGCACTTCTCAAGGACCTTCCCTATCCTTTGCAGAGTTTCATGCTTTCTTTAATTGTGGTTCCGGATCTACAGCCCCACAATTCAGACCTCCCTGCCGTGCTGTAAGTAGACCTCCGATGACCCACTACATGTACCTAACCTCCCCGCAAATTCTCTTGGTACCGGACCCCACCTTAAGCAGGGGAAGCAAATTCTTATTCAGCAGGATTGGCTCGCTGGTGTATAAACCGTTGCGTATCATATCACTTTGACTCCTGTGATGGTACATTTTTTCCGGCGTGCCGTGGTACCCTTCAGGCACGTCCCAAAGTTGAGCACGCAGATAGTTAATACATTTTTGGTGCTTAACCGAAGGCCCGTCTAGAAAACACACAATTGTGCTTTCGCAAAAAAAGACATCTTATGATGTTGACCTAAACCGAAACAGATTACCAGCATAGCGTGTCACGGAAGTCTGCATGTGTCTGTATTTTTAGCTCCAAGGAGGAGCCACCTAACGCACATGAGTTAGTAGCATACTACTGAGACTAATGCTCTGGAAAGCCGGTTAAAGGAAAGAGACGACGATGATTTCATGGGACTCATTAGATCCATACTGTTCGTCATGAGCATCATGAAGCATCAACGTCATGAAGCATCATGCATTTCAGAGAAATCTGGCTTTTATTGAGGCCAAATGGTCAGTACTCACCAGTCTACAAGAACCGAAGCAACATGGATTAGCCGTTGAAGATGGCGTTGTGTAAACAAGCCCCAATGATATTGCCACCCCTGGAACGCCCCTTTTACAGAGTAGTTTTTGCTCCCAGTTTGTCAGCCGCCTGTGATATTTCGATAACCTAATTTACGTCTTCTTATTTCAGGACGTCAATAGTTCCATGAATACTGCGCTCCAAGAAGAAAATACACTCCCTGGCAGGAAATGTGTTCTAACAAAACTAGCAGTAAATTTCAAATTTTTCTTCTCGTACAATGTGTATATTCGACATTTCCTTGGGGAGATGGGTGGGCGCGTGTTGGCCAGTTGACTAGGCATCATGGGCCCCTAGTCGCATGTAAGACGTGTGCAACAGCTATCTTCATTCAGATGTCCGCTATAATCGGCGTAGGTTCCTTGTGGCCAGTTGATTAAGCATTGTGAACCATTACACGCAAGCTAGCCGTGTACAACAGCAAGGTTCATTCGGCTGTCCGCTATGATCGACGACAAGGTCGCCCTGTCATATATTGCCATTTACAACGGGGAACTCTGCAGCAGTTTACCACCTAGCTTGCCCTACGGACGTCGGTCATCAGCACCTGGAAGCATTACGTTCTTCAACCCTTGCAACAGTTATCTGTTTGCCGAGGTAATAACTCGGAATAGCAATTCTCAAGGCCCCAGAACACAAAATTCGGTATTCATCCAGTCAAGCAGGATATACATGACAAAATGTAATTACAGGAGTGACATTTTCGCATATCCTGCGTCCGCGAGCACCATACAGACTTTAGAAAGCTCAGTGAATTAGTTCAGATGCAGAAATACCTGCAGCTTTCGTCCACTATATGCGATTCACGTTTCACCGCAATTCGCAATATCTTATTACGGTAGGGACCGCTCTCCCAGGCGATTGTGATTGATGACCTTGAAGATTCAATCAACTAAACAAATCATTCAGTTGAATAATTTACAAAAAATCCCCCGAGGTGGTACCCCTGAAAACCCCGTAGTTCTCTCATTTGAGTATAACAAGCGGCCTCGTAAACCGGTAACAGAATGTGAGTCATTGATGGTCCTTGACCTTGAAATTTCGCTCACTCAAACAAAATGCTGTGTGCAAAATACCTCCGAAGGATGCAAAAGTCAGAACTTTGATAACCCTACAGTTTCGGCGAATATAATTTTGGTGTGCTTCTAGCGAGGGGCGTTAATCAAAGCTAAAACTGGAAGTTCCTGCTGACTGCATGACCTGGAACAATGAGCTGTTGGCCAGGGTCACTATGTCGAGGAATTCGTAATAGAGATAAATGGTAGGCAGTGGCGGAAGTTACTTGATAGGGAGGGGTCGTGACGTCAAACGGAACTGAGTAAGCATCTTGTGTAAAATCGTTGAATTTGTCTTTGGGGCTAGCTGGAGACGCGGGTGGCAACGAGATAGTTGAATAGAGGAAGGTTTCAGCAGATTAGAAGGAACTGGTCGCGTATTTGGTTGGTTGGGACCAGGGGAACAAGTTGTCCCTAGTTGCAAGCAAATGTCCGATAGCGCGGGAGGAACAGTCGAGAGCTGTGGGTGAATAGCTGTTGATGTCATCAGGCTGAGTATGGCAGTGCCGTGCCACCATTGTGTCGAAACACTTTTGTTTCTACCCATCCCCCAGACGGATGTTGAGGTTACAATAATCAAATAGGAGATACACATTCCTGGGGCAGCCAGGATTCGCGTTAGCCAAAGGGACCAACCCAAGTAGAGTCAATTTGCTGTAGAATCACAGTTGAGTACTGTTCGTTTGGAGGTCCGATTGGAAGTCATTTGGGAACCAAGCAGAATGGGCAACAACCATGCAGGTCAGTAGGAGCAACTACTGCCGGAGTTTTAATAGCGGGCAATGAGATCAGCTCGGTGGAGCTTGATGATTGCGAGCAGGTATCAGATAACATGGGGTTTATTATTGGAAAAAAGTCTAATGGGTGATCATAGCAAGTCCCTATTTGAACTTGAATAAGGGTAGATTTGTATTGAAGGCCTGGCAACCAAGGACTGGCTGGGCTTGCAGATGCAGTATAAGGCATAGAACACTATAAGTGTGCTTTTGCTTTTCTAGTAGTTAGTACACTCGGGTAGAGATCCAAGAGGGCAGCAGTTGTGGCAAAATTGGTGTCTCGTGCTTTGCTCGAGCCTCAGTCGATCAGCAGGCGGACGGGCCGGGGGTAGTTGAGTAATTTTGGCAAGGTGATGAGTTAGTCAGTGTTATAGCGAGCAAGGAGGCCAACCGTTGGAGTAGTTGGTAGCTTCGCAGGGCGAGTTTGCCAGGGGGTGGTTATCGTATTTAGCTCTATTACAGTTCCATCATATGGACGGCGTTGTGCACAGGGGGGATTAATGTGAAGGAGGACAAGAGACAAGATGGGTCACCACTTACCAAGTCACTGCTGTCAACTTCAACCAACGAGCGGCGCTTGGAGAAAAAATAGGCAGTGGGCGATAGATGTGAATGATATTACTGAGGGGATAATAGGTCCTCATATTTGCTATATATGTGGCCATCCTCTGGAACAGCAGGGACGAGCGTGTGTGCCATTTCTGGTTGACGAAGTGGACTCGGTTTGGTGTAATCCCAACTGTGACGAAGGTGGTGACAGTTTTGCGTGTCGATGTAAGCAGTGAGCGTCATGGGGAGTCCTCAGGCTACCCCAGGTAATAAAAAAGAAGAAAGGACAGTTTATCTCGATTGTATTTCATCGAGTTACCAGACAAATGCTAACCTGGACAAGTCCGAATCAGCAGCTATGGGCAGACAACACGGCCATTTTTGTGGAGCCCTGGATCATAGGCCAGCCTCAGACCCACTGGCGATGAGCAAATTATCCGTGCTACTGGGGGGCGGCGGGTATACGAAAGCACAATGGCGCAGCGCAACAGGGCGGCCCTTGCTGCACGGCTTACCGGACTACAGTGCAACCCCGCACATGCTACCGGATCCGAAAAGTGGCAAGCCACAAAGCAACCATGAATGCGGGTTATGCCTTAGCAAACAACTCCAACTACCGGGCATTTAATCCGGTCGGGGGCAAAGCCAGGCCAGTAAAACAGCTCAGTCAGCTCGAACAAGCAAACAGCCGCTGGAACAAACAGGTTTCTAAGGGGGGCAAATGAAGCGGTGGCTAACTTTGGGTACTGAGAGCAGAATGGAGGTGTTCAGAGCATATATAACACAACAATGATAGAGCGTTTGTGTGAACCACCATGTTAAGCAGAGGTTCACCACAAGAGAATGTCGGATGGGCGGACTGCGGGGGCAAAACTGCAGTTTGACGGATATTATAGGGAAAGTAGGAAAAACACTCAGGGCAGGAGTTACAAATGAGTCTGTCAATAGGCCAGAAGATTTGGGTCCAGACTTAACCTAATAAGCCTCAGTCACAAAAGGTTCGTCAATGCGTAAGCTGAGAAAACTGCTGACTGGTTCACACCTTACAGATCTGGTAGCATGTAGGTGATTGACTCTTGAGTGGCTGGATGAATCCGACAGGGAGTGTCGCTCTAGCGGTTTGCACACCGGTGCATACGTATGCCCCCTAGTAACCCGGGTGACTTATCCAGTTTTTTAGTTTAGATACCGACCTTTATATGCAGAAAAAGACCAAAAACTATTAGCAAATGCATGTGCCGCTAAACTAGGCCTGTTCTTGTTATAGCATGTATCTCAGAAAATTCTCTGGTGAATCTAGATCATCAATTATAGCAATGTAAAAAATACCGCCTCGCGTGCAAGTTAACAAAGAATTGCTAAAGGCCCATGGTGTGAAGACTGTGACGCGGTCCGTTTCGCATGGTCTGTACTCTTTTCTTCAGGCTAAGCGCCCATACACGCAACATAGCCACGCACCCTACATTTCACTTCAATTCCATGTCCCCACAATTCTGAAAACTGTTAACTTCTCCAAGCCCAGCCAACTTTCAGATTTAGCTAGTGCCTTTTCTGCGTTGCACGTAATATCAGATAGCCATCCACCTCCCACTATGAATGCTAATGTTCGCCATAGCTCCTAACTGGTAACTCGTTTTCCTCCCAACTTGGTTCCCTCTTCCACCTTCTAGAAGGGCGTTACTAAGCCGTTCCAAAAATGTATCCACAAGAACTGGCCAAAAGGATGTACTTTTGAACCATGATGTTGAGTTTCATCTACCCACAACATCCTCCGTTCTACCAAACATTCACATACAGCCACACCCGTTCACTTCGACCACTGATCTCCATCTGAATGTTGGTTGTCGTTTTTAGAATCAGGTGGTGTCTCTATCCTAATAAGGACCACCTTTGGATGTCTTCTAGTTTCGACCACAGTCCACTTACCACCCTAAATCCCTCTAGTGATACTTTTTCTCATTTTGAGTTTCCAATTTAGATATGGCTGTGTTACTGTCTCGCCTGAACAACTGCAGCGAACCACGTTGCACCAACAATGAGCGAGAGGGTCGCGACATAAATGTAGTAGCAGTACTTATAATCCCTCCCTCTGAATGGTTCGCCTCTCAACCTCTCATGCAACTTGTCGAATCTCTATCTGTATGTAGCTGGGTGTGCAGAGACACCAAATAATACGAGAGAGTACTAACTTTCCGGCCGTGCGCTTGAACATGTCTAACGTCATCTCCCAATGGAGATTTGGATGGCTTATATAACGATTCTTGCAGGATAAGTGGCGGTATTCCAGTACTACACACAAATGTTGATAACACTTAAAGTTGCGAAAATATTAGTCATCCAGCTGCAGCATTCTTTTTGTGAAGCATTTTGTGCCGTGAAACTCAAGGTAGACACGGGTCAGAGCTGCTGTCCGGGTGCCTAAACCCAGAGTGAGACATCCGATGAATCAGCGCCGGGCTTGAACCACGGACAATTCGGTCAGTATTTTTGTGCTCATTTCGAGCTCATCGAGGGAGGCGCCATATATTTCTTTTCTTCAACAGGGCGCTTACTTTCCGGGAAATGAGGAGCGCCGCCCTGAAAAGGAACAGCCGAATTGTTGACTTACGCTGAACTTGGCGATTATTGCCGCTTAACCGCTTTCCACGAGCCGCATGATGGTAGTACGGAGAATTTTTCTCTGGATAGCTATTCCCTGGCTATTCCCGATGATCCGAACCATAACTGTGACCTTCTTCCAACATGGCCCCTGCTCCACGCCCCCTTAGTGAAATAAAATGCTGCTAGACTGTGTAAGGAAGTCCACTTGATTAGGAAAGATAACTTGAAGCTCACTAACTTTATTCTTGGGCTCGTGCGAAGATGCCTCTTGGCAAGAAGAGTATTTGAAATAAGCCAGCTCCAAGTTTAAGCGCGAATTCCGGTGTCTACTGCGCACAAAACTTCCTGCTTGGACAAAGTCTCACCAAAACACAATTCGCAGTTTCCTACAGCGGAAAAATCAGAATCCCATCAGTTTTTCGGATGATGAAGCCTCAAAATCAATCCAAAAGCGGCCACATACATTATGGTATCCTCCGAAGCCTAAAAGATGGAGTTCACAACTCCACATTAATTCGCGCACATTACCAAGTCTCACCAAGTCTTACCAAGTCTCATGACAAGGCAGCAATAAATTCAGCCCATCTCCAAGTAGTGACAAGGCACCATATATGACAGCAGGTGCTGACGTGTGTCATTGTAATCTAGTTGTTCTGTCCTCTGACACCTCTTAATGAACAGCTGAGCGACCAAGTGGAATCCCAGCATAGGATTTTGAAAATGGAAGTTGAGTTACATGAACAGAAAAGGCGGGTGTATCTCCTCTAATGGCTCTCCATGCATCACACTTTTCACATGGAGGAATTTGACCAGCTACTGATGGTAAATTCACATAACAATTTCTATTTAGACCAAGCTAACCGCGGTATTTAGATCACTGAAATGGATAACTATGCTGATGCCTCCAGGAATTCATTGTGAAACAAACCCGCCCTGTCCTACGATTATGGTGAGTGGGTCATGAGGTTCTCGGCTAATTCCAGCATTACCAGTACTACGTATTTCGATTTCAGCTTACATGTATATGCGCAGAAGCATTGCACATAAAGGGCTTGCGGTTCGTCCATCCAGTTGACGTGATGTTCATATATTTCGAGTGGCCTAGCTAAGGACGATGAATAGGGCTCTTCAACCTAGGTGCAACCTGACGGCTTCGTCGGCTGTTAGGAATGAGGCGATATTTCGTAAGGTGAGATTACCATCTGGGTCTCCTAAGCAGTTGCGCCCACGGGTTAGTGGCTTTTGTGTCGTCGGTAGTTCGCCAGTTCCGGCACCGGGGATGCGGTGCTTGCCGTGAAACAGTTCACACTTCAAGTATTACACTCATTACATGTTTATTTAGCAGAAGTTTTGACATTCTCACCGTTAACGACCGGACAATAACTTTTGGCAGATTGTCTTGCAGGTTTTGCTTCCATCTAGCAGCGAGTAAACAGCGCGCACTTTTCTCATCCTGTTTATCAGTTTCACCGATCCTGGCCTGTTTCCTTATGGTGACCGGCTTTCAGTTCTGCAAGTGTCCTGTGGGTTGCACTGACTGGATCAGCTCTTTAATGTTCCACCACGTCGGAAAGGCCAACGGTCAGCAGCCCGATATAGAACAGCATGCCCTTGTACTGCGAGGAGTCCCATTGAGACGTCTAGAAGGTGTCCGAGAACGAGTTAGAACGGAGTCCGGATTATCGAGGATAAACAACGCTTTAGTTGTTTAAAAACAAGCGCTGATGCGCTGAAATGTACATACAAAGGTATGTATTACGAGTATGTCGGTTAAGTAGAGTAATAAGCACACAAAAATCATGACGTACGCCTTGGCATTGTTTGAATGGACATATACGTGCTGACATAGATAGGGGATGATGTAATGAGTCAGGCTTCTCTGTTCCTCAAACTGTAGGGATGAACGCGCCCCTATTGTTCTAGAATTTCAGGATAACTCGGTTGGTCTTCGGAGGACGATACCGAAGAAAGTTAAGGTGCTTAAGAGCTATCGGGCCGACGTACGCTTTCTGGGAGTTCGGTGTCCTATTGGACTCAGATTGACTGAGAACGTCGTCAGTTGTATTCTGAACCGCTGGGGCTAGACGGCGAAGGGACACGGGTTCGACTCTTCTGTCTCGGTGGGCAATGTGTGCGTAGTGTGGGGCGCAGTTCGGAAGGTCGACTTCTACTAGTGGTTGATACTTGGATTACCTATCACCGCGCTGCAGTAGAGCTGGGCCAGAGATAGTCAGCCAAGATGGCAGCGATATTCCCAATGTTGAACGACGTGCGTATTGAAACAAACGTTCGTTAGGAGTACAGTTAGTGGCTGCACATAACAATGATCGAAGGCTGTGTAGAACATCAGGGAGTGCCGATTCCCAATGGGAATACGGAGGATCGTGAAATTTCAACGCTTATTGTTTTCCAGAGGGAACCGTTGAGACGCTCAACTTGACCGTTACACTGTGAATCATAAGCCGATGTATGACTCATAGCAACACCTTTCTCCAGAAGAAAGCTGCTGACCTCAGACAACATGAATGATGAGCCTCTGTGGGAATGAATATGGGCTGACGTTCCGAGCAACCAGAAGGTCTGTGTGAGAAAGTCAATCACAGCTGCAAAAGCAAATAGGAGTCTGGAGAACTCGTCAATTATTGTAAGTAGCGGTCGCATGAATTAGATGGCAAAGGACCTTTAAAATCTAAACTCAGGCACTCAAAAAATTGTGTTCCTTTAACGGGTATACCAGAGGATCTCCGGAATCTTGGCTTGAGTTCGGCACACATTTTACGGGAAGAGATAAAGCGCTGGACATTGTTGACGGGGTAGGGGAGATTCTTGCAACGCACAAATGGGCAATTGCTGGACGGCAGAGGCAGTTATGGAGCTTTTCCAGTTGTTTGTTGCTCCCCATGGAAGCACATATGTTGCGTGTTAGTGTCGGGACATGATTTTCCTTACCAGGTCGGTAAATGACATCATGATTGTACTCTACCGTGCATATTATTGCACGCTCATCAACACTTGTTCTTGGACACGTAAACTGAGACGTTTAGGATGTGTCCGAGATCGGTTTAGAACAGAGTCCGGGTTATCGAGGATAATCAGCGTCTTACTTGTCTTAGAACAAGCTTTGATTAGCTGGGGTGTACAAACAGAGAAGGACGGTTTATAGCCGCTCACTAGAACCACACCCAAATGATTTTCGCCGGAACTATAGGGTTTTCGAGGTTGCGAACTTTACGGGTGATATGCTGCTCATAGCATTTTGTTTAAGTGAGCAAAATTTCAAGGTCACGGGCCATCACCGATTCGCATTTTACTACCGGTTTACGAGAGATAAAACACGAAATCGCAGTTCACCATATTTTGGCGTTATTTAAGAATAAAATAACATCTACAGAATATCCTATGCAGATTTCACCCAGGAAAATCGGTCATCAACGTTTCTTTCCTTTATACTCCCCAGATTTATTGGACGAGATAATTTTGTACTTCATCACAACACTTTTTCTTATGGAGCTCAGCTCCCATTAAGTACAAAATTGTCAGAAAATAGCACCAATTGTGCGGTGGATATGCGAGGGCCAACGCTGTGGATGAGTGCTTTTCCCAGCTATGGAAAACTAGCCCGTGGATAATACAGCGTCAGGAGGTAACCTTCGGTAAATTACCAACACAGTGGTATCATTTCTATTAGGAATACGTCATAGGTGGAATACGTCATAAAGCGGTCATCATGATAACGGTAATCGTTGTCACTCACCTCTACTACTTGTCGTCACTGCAGCATGCTAGCCCCATGTCAATGCGCGGCGCTGATTATGAGGCCCCACCTATAAACGATAACTTAATCCAACGACAAATGACGATCAGTCATACTCATAACTGTATTCAATATCGCCTACCTTCGCTACGTATCGTAACTGCTAGGCCCGTGTCCATGTGTGACGCTGAGTATGAGGCCCTCACCTAATTCAATGGCCAATGACGGCCTCTCATAATCATAACTGTAAGCGTTTTCAATCATCTCGAATACTTGTTGTGACTGCTAGGCCCACTTCTATGTGCAACGCTGCTTATGAGGCCTCACCTATGTACAATAACCTAATCCAATGACCAACGACTGTCTCTCACGCACACCTGCACGAGGTCGCTTATCCCTGTTACCTATAGTAAACACCAGGATAGAATCTATGTGGGCCGTTGAAAATAAGGCCTCAACTATGCGTGGTATCCTAATCTAACCTTCAACATGGGTCTGTCATACTCATAACTGCAGTCGATGTCGCCTACCTTGGCTACTTATGGCAATTGCTAGGCCTGTGTCTATGCGCAACGCCGAACATGAGACCTCAACTAGGCTCAACAGCCTAACCCGATGGCCAACCACGGCCCGTCACGCTTATAACCGTACTGACGTCTCCTACCGTGGCTACTTATAGTAACTGAAGGGCCCGTATACATCTTCGTAACTGACGAGTGCCACAATATACATAATAGACCGTCAAAACGACTGTCCTTCATATCTACATGTCATCCGTTTGCCAACCCGGTGTCTAAAAATAAACAACCACCTTTAAAAATTCATGTTTCTATTCATTGGTTGTATCGGCATAAACGTAATATAATAATAATAATAATAATATTTATTCCCAACTTTTTGGGGCATGCCGTCAGGCATGATCATAAGGTTACAGTCAGAATAAAGGTATGACTGGTGGGACTGTGAGTACAGGGGGTTTTGGGTGGAAAGAGGACAGCGCCATAGGCGGTGAGCTGTATCCAATAGGCGTGGTCGTCACTAAACCGGCAAGAGCAGGAAGCTCTTTTGCCGAAGAGAACATCAAGCAAGGTCAGATCGTTAGGATTTGAAGGTGGCGGGCAAAAACAAAGCGAGGAGGGCAAAACAAGAGGCTTCATGCCTGAAATATGACAAGAGAAATGTAAGCTGTGGAAAATCAGAAACCAGAACATCAGATCTGGTGAAGCAGCAAAGTTGGCATCATCCAGCCGATCAAATTGAACTGAAGCCAAAAACAACCGCTGGCCTCGCGGCCTTGGACTATTGGGCTCGTGGCCAGGGTCACAAAAGCGTAAGTGGGGATGATGAAATGGAGGGACCAGCAAAGCGTAAATGGTAGCAGGGATCTCAGAAACATGGTATACAGTTAAACTGTAGTGACTCACTGGTGTCGCTGTTGTGGAGGCGGGCATAATAGTTCTTTGGAAGAGAGATGGTGGCAACACACGAGCCGGAACGCGAACTGTATAGAAAGTTATTGATTTGGTGGAAGCACAGTAACACAGAGATGGTTAAATTTCAACCAACAGTTCAGCAGGTTGGAATGAATGTGTCATGGAGTCAGCTGGGGTCGATTGGGGAGTTCGTCGTATTTGCAGTTAATGGAACGAGTGGGCGAGGGCACGGTCGAGAGAAGGAATGGAATAGTTGCGGGTGTGCTATCGAACTGGGTATGGCAGTGCCGTGCCATCATTGGCCTGACATGCTTCAGTTTTTGACAGCCCCGTAACGGACGTCACATTTAAGGTGAGTGGGCTAGTGCAGTTCTTTGGGCAGCGGGATTCATTTCAGGCTGGCCGAGGAAACAAGGTGGAGCGAAGCCGATATGGAATCGCAGGGTTCTTTTTGGGATCCTGTGGTTGAAGATCACCGGCCAGGTGGAGTGGGTAACAGCCAACCAGGTCCTCCAAACCAGGCATTGCCGAAGTTCGAAGCTTGGGAAGATGAGGGGGTGGGATGAAATTATAAAGCATGGTGAGTTTGAAAAGACAACAAATGGGAAAATGTGCATTAATATACATTGAAAGAAAAACTTGACGTCTGACGCGATTAGGGTGATGACAAGTGACGGAATGGAATAGGATATAGACTAGCGACCAGGGTGGGTTTGCTAACAAACGATATTAAATTACAAGGGATCTAGTAAAGGCCGATATAAAGCATGCAAAGTGGTGGTGTGAAATCAGATGTGGTCAACCAGTTCTCAGTTTCAGGAAGCCGCTTTACTCGACAGGGTTTCTGAAAGGAAAAATGTCTAATCAATTACGACTCGCACACTCCGTACACATCCTTCAAACAATATTAAACAAAGGTAGTGGCCAACTCACCAAGTGCTTACTATATCCATTTGTCCACTCCATTCCAAATGGGTGTCCACGCTGAAGCTGCAGTCTTACTGTTATAAGGGTGAACCCACTACTTGCTCAGTTAGTCTCGTGTGTACATCAATTATTCAATGGCGGTATTCAGCAACCGTATGCATTATTGAGCACAGGGAAGTTAAAGCCAAAGAAGGTGTATATGTATCAGCCGTAGACCAAGTGGTATAGACTTGAGCCCTGGATCCAGGAACACGTGCGTCATCATACGTGCACCCATGAATGCGGGTAACGAAGACGTAATGAGCGGGCGGGTACTTGGTGTCAAGTCTACTCACAATACCCGGTTTGGAAACCCAGTTTGCTATTATCCACCCCAGCTGGTCAGTGATTTACATCGCCAGAGATCCCCAAACGGACCAGAAGAATACCTGCGATCTTACATTGGCTTCGTCCTACCTCTGCAAATTCCCTTGGCCAACTCAAAAACCCCGCTGCTCACAGAATTGCACATCCCAGCCCAATCATCTCAAACATGACGTCCGTTACGGGGCTGTCCAGAAACCGAAGTATGGCAGTGCAATGATGGCACAGCACTGCCATACCCAGTTTGATAGCACACCCGCAACTAATCCTTCCTACTCGACTGTACCCTTTCGCCCACTCGGTCCATTACCTGCAACTACGAACAAACTCATGCTTAATTCTGAATGTAGTTATGATCATGCCTGCCCGATCATGCTACCCACCAGTTGTGAACGAACATTATTACCTTACACTTTGTGAGTGCAGGGTGCATACCAAAGGACGGGATGACTTTGGTCAGTTCACTCAAAAACAACTGCACCTTTTCCTCCTCTTTGAAGATGAGAACGACGTCTGCATGCTCCATATCGACAAGGCTTTCCTCAGCTATTTGAAAACCGGGGTCCAGAAGACGTTAGTTGGTCAGGAATTGTGACCACTTTTGGCCGCTTGTTATTTCGGGCCGCAGTCTAACTCACATCATGGTACCTTCTAGAAGTCTTTCTGAGACGTTTCCTATTTTGTGTGCCGGGTATAGACACGGCAGTCTCATTGCATTGTCTGAATTACAGCAATGCAACACCGTGCGCCCTCAATGGACCCAAGAATACTCTTAATGCATGCCGGTCTCAATTTGTGACAATTCCTTGGCGAATCGTAACTACAATAACAACCCTAAACGACTCACCCAAGAAGTTCATGTACGGGGCTGTCCACGGACCCAAGTACGGCGTTGCGATGACGGTACCGCGACTACCATACCCAGTCTGATGGACTGCCCGTAGTTCAGCATATCCACAATATTTACCGGATGAGGGTGTTAAAGGCACCAACAAGACCGCCTCAATCCGTTAGTTTGCGCCAGGACTTGAAAGCACTGGCCAACTTATTGTGCTGTCTGCTTGTTCTGTCCATAAACACACTAATTATACCAATATCACCATCGACAGCTCGCTATAGCCTTGCGCCTGATATAGCTTGTACTGACCATCATAAAAAAACAAAAAACTTACTAGCTGTGACGGGCTCCTTGACTGGGTTTTGCAGGACATTTGCCACAATGATAGGAGACCTCTTCACACACAGGTTGTTAAAAGCTGCTCAATTTTGGGTTTGCGGCGACACAGAGGGCGAAATTATTGTTCTTGTCGTTTCGAGATTATTTCCAAACGCAATGCAAAATGAAACATGTGAAGAAACCGGCTCTTCCGCAAATTTCCCACCGTCATCAGATGTACACCACGCGAAGCCGTTGGCAGCCATTAAAATATAAATTCCGCGTTCGCGGTGGACCTGGAGTACGTTTAAACAACTTTCAACAAAACTGCGCCCGCATGGAAAGATCCTAAGGGACCGAATAAATGCCATCAAATGCTGAAACTTTGCGTTAAAGTTTTCCTCCTCCGAACTATGGTTTCAGAGAAATTTTGGGTGTGCATCTAAGGCTCGGCCGGTTTATAAAAGATCGACCTTGAAATCTACATGCTCCGCCTATCAGTTTACCGTGACCACCGGCGCATTATTCAATACGGTCGAAATGCTTCAAAAACCAGAGTCCAGTGCTGTTCAGAGGGCACCTGTGCGAAGCCGCATTAGTAATAAAACGGTACTTTTTAAACCTTGAGTTTTCGGGCCATTTTGGTCTTTGCAGCCAAGTGAGGCATAGGCTTCGGGAAGGGTCCGCTAAGAAAACCCTAATCACCGCCTCACAGTTCAGTCTTTTGACTAGGTGCTGAAAGAAGGGTTTACAAACAAAACCCTGTATCATCCCACTGATTTGTGGGCCAAGCTTTTGTGTCGAAGACTCAGGGTTGCGTATCTCAACCAAGTCCCCTTCTTCGAGTTGGGCAATCGAGAATTAAAAAGATCGTTCAGTTGTAACACGCTTTCGGTGCCCAAATGCCATGCCAAAGTACGAGGGCTGGGATACTGTCAGGGTTCCCAAGCCTAGACAGGGGGTCGAGAGGCAGGTGTCGGTTCGAACCACGGCACTTCCGGTCAGTAAGTTCGCGCTCTAACTACTGAGCCACCGAGAAATATCATTCGCCCTTTCAACTCTTCGCTCACCGTCCCTCCCCACACCCACTACCCGCCCACCGAATGATGCAGTGCGATCAGCTCATTTGCCAGTCCCCTAAACATTGTTCATTGTCCAAACTGTTGCCCAAAAACATTCCATAATAATAACTTTTCAGAGACTATGATCCATTCCTTTATTAGACGATTAAGTTGTTGTGAGAGTTGAGTGATTTCATGTCGAGTTTAAAACTAAGACCAAATAGAAGGGCGTAATACACGCTTTAATCGTCTAATAACGATAGAGTGCAAATTACCAGTTAATGATATGTGAAAGGTATGGTTTACATAGTCGTGATAAACGCTAGTCTACCCTCTCTCACCCCTTGTGTTGAACTTTGTTTTGACGTGCTGCTTGAAATTTCCATGCCTGCCTCTGAAATTTCGGGGGTCAAAATGCTCGCGGGATGTTCACCCACAGACATTGAGTATGCGGACGACGTTGCTCTTCCTGGTTCGGATCCTCCAAAAATGCAAACCATTCTAAATAGCCTAAATAATACAGCCGCACGGTTCGGCATGTGCTCCCTGCTTGCAAAGTGCAAAGTGCTGCTACAAGACTGGCTGGGATCAAACTCAAACCATGTGCTTGCAAACCGGCCAGTCGGTGTGGTGGATTAATTTGTTTACCGGGCAGTTGTATAAGTTCCAGTGGACTGGCTGGAGACCACATTACTTATTGAATCGGGCAGGCCAGCTCAGCTTCTGCGAATCTCCGATACCTGCGCCGCCGACGTGACGTCAGTTTGTCTGTCGAGGGCAGAGTTTACACTGCGGCAGTGCGATCCATGCTGGTTTATGGATCAGGAATGTGGCCTCTATGCGCAGAGGACATACGAAATCTGTCAGTGTCTGACCATCGCTGTCTCCGGAGAATTGGTGGGATCTGATGAGGACATCGGATTAATACTATTGAGGTACGCCGAATGGTTTTAGGAAAAAAGAACTCTCCCACGATGGATAAATTTCTCGTGCTTCATAGGCTACCCTGCTCCATGCACCGCTTGCCAGAGGACAGTCTCCTTCGTAGAGCTCTTTTCGCTAGTCCTGCACTGATTGGAAACGATCGAGGTGGACAATCTTTGACCTGGCAAATAAGTATGAGAACAATAACTAGTAAGCTGAGTCAGGTTGAAAGCTGCCACTTCCTGAATGACGACTATCGGACTCAACTCACCAATCGTTAATGACACTGGTAGAGATGACCCAATAACGCTGCCATTGGCGTTGGTGCATCAAAGCTGTAGCCTTCAGTTAGTGATTACCCAGTTCCCGAACTAACTGACCATGCCATCCAATGATTGGCTGTATTACCCACTGTATTCCACTTTCTGGTGACCAAAAATATAGCAGATGGAGCTATTGTACCCACGGTATATGGTTTATCGTTTGCAAGTTGAATTGGCTTGATCAAGTCAGTGCTTTTCCCCGTCTCCAATAAGCAAAAATCTACTGGCTCAGGGGAGCGTTATTTGGCATGCGTTTTATGACGTCAAGGATTAAACTGAAGAACACTTGGAGGATCTGAAGCTCGTTTGGGTGCTTAACCGTCGGTGTCACAACCGCACTTGATGATGGCCGTCTTGGACATTTTCCGGTGAGGTTTTCGGCTGTGCAGCCGACATTTCGGTTTTGACAGGCATTCTGTGCTGTGGCTCGGTCCTACGCTGTAACATTACAGAGCACCGTCTTCCGAGCCAAACGCTTTTTTGATGCCGCCTTCAAAATGGCTTAAAGCGTGAGATGGACAGTATACGACTCGGAAAAATGTTCGGGAACTATTTCAAACGCGTATTTTAGTACGGTCCAGCTTCCATTTAGGTGTCCCCGTACCTCCACAAATCTGACCGAAAACGGTACGAGAGGTCGATCCAAATAACTGTCAATCTGTCAAACTTTCAATCTTTTGTCTGAGTCAACTTTCGGAAGTGTGGAAACCTTCGACGGTTTTGGTTGGCCACTTGTAGGCCTTTCTTTCTCCTTAATCCTGTTCTTAATTCAATGAATAACTTCAGCTAATCGTAGGAAGTCAAACCTCTATGTTAGGTGCCAGTTTGATTGCCAACAATGCATCGTTAAATGTTGGATCTACAAGGGATTCCTACTATGCATATTCTATGTTGTTTTTGTAATCCGTACTTGTTTCTGGGGCTCCTGCAACAATTGTTATACTTTTGTTCCCCCGGAAATGACATATCAAAAACAACCTGAATGTCGAATTCCAGAATCGGAACATGGCGAATCGTGTATGATTTCTTGGCGCTGATATGAAGACGGTTGGGTTCTTATTTGAGGACCAGAAAATAGAAAGGCTCGGTCTCACCTCTCGGATGGGGGTCCTCAAGTAAGACCCTCACTTCTACTATTTTTTATTGTTTCGTTTTCAGAAGTGCTGATTTGCGGTTCGTGAAGGTTATAATGAGGCTCTTAGTTCGCTGTATTTTCCTGTAGATAGATCCTTATCTACCGATCGATGGCCAAGGTCCATTCGATGTGATTCTTCATAAACTAAGTGACTTGGGCGACGAAGACCTTACCTTACATCATGAGTTGGAGGTTGGTCTATCTTTCTCACTTTATTTCTCAGAGTTATGTATCCAGACACCCTGAAGTCATCTGCATCGATCCACTCTCCTCGGTTTACGCTTTGGCAAACCGATACGATCAGTGTCGTGTGCTATCTTCTTCCCTGAATCAGTCCACTCTCGGTAAGCCGGCTGAGTTTTGATGTATAGGAATGACCTCTTCCCTTGTTATGTGCTAGTTTTTCAGTCAGCCGGAGGAAGGTTATTGAATTAGCTCGCCTCGGTTTGTTGACCTAAAAGGCAAAGCAGTGCTGCTTTTTCCACTACTCACAAGAATAGTAACTGTGTGAAAGAAGGACCCGTAGCCCAAAACCCTTTTACGAGTGACAGACAAAATGAACGAAAACACGGTATAGCTAATGGAACAAAAACAGGTTTACAGGGGAGGAAACAAGTAACATAAAAATTTCACGACAGAGGAGCATCTTGTAGGTTTCGGAAGCATATACGTGAGCTCGAGTCTCCTAAAATCCCATGATTATAAGAATTAGGTAAGATAGGAAGTGGAAGTTACTCCTAACAGTGGTTATTCGTAAGGAAAACTTCGGGAGATCTTTTTTAACAACCGTACCCAGCGACTAGAGGAACACTAATTGGTCGGTGACTGAGCGGTTGTGAGAGTGGTACGAGGAAAAGAGTTCAAGGGAGGTAGTGATGATACGTAAGCAAAAACATGGTCATGTTTCGGTATGACAGTTTGCAGCAGAGGTAGCGAAATTTTTGTACAAGGAGTAAAAATTCAGCCATTCAGTATTCCCCATTGGGACGGAAATAGAACGTGTAGAAAAAAGTTGAGGGAAAATATATTTACCAGAGTAAAAATCTTTCAGGTTGCATTTAACTCTACATGTACTGGGCAACTGTGGTCTCTTGAAAACCAACAAGCGAGCAGTTGGAACAGAGTTGATGTCAATGAAGAATGGTAGTTTGATGGAATGAGGAAGACAAATACGTGTGGAGCTGGTAGCATTGAATGTAACTGATTCTAATTGTTCGGAAGAACAGTGCCCAGTGTGCTGTTGGGGTGCATCCATCTATATTTTGTCTGAGATTGGACGGATTTTTGAGGATGAGAGTGGGGAGTGAGGAGGGGTGCTTTGTCTGCAAAACCCGATTGCAACAGAATAAAGAAGATTGTTGATAAACAGGAGGAACAATATTGGGAGGACGTGTAAAATTGAGGAATACTTGTGTTGGCCATGCGAATCCAAGAGATGGAGAGCATTTCGAAGACGTGTCTAATTCGAACGGTTTGCTATCCAGTCCATACAGTGACACTGGGACGATGAGGTCGTCGTGTCACTAAAGAATCGTTCAGCTGCAACACCTGTTCGGTGCGTAGATGTCATGTCACCCGAAGGAGGGAGGGCTGAGATACTGCCAAATTGCACAGGCCTAGACCGGAGCTAGAACTACTGACCATCTAGTCAGTAATTTCGCTCCTTAACTTCTGAGCTTGTGTCATACTCTGTTGAAGTTCAGAGCAGATAGCAATATGTATGGTGTGTGCACCGATACTCCGCGAGTACAGCGATATATATATGTATATATATATATACATATATATATATATATTAGTTTCGAGCGAGGCTGATGTTCTCCGGGTCGCGTAGAAGTTGTTTAACCAAGACGGACTCACAAACTTTTGGCAGAATAGGATAATAAACATGGGCAATGGTTGTTCGGATGAGGTGAAGAACCGTGCTCGAGGATGGTAGCAGATGGGAACTTTTACAAGAAGAGGGAAATAGCGAGCGGGACTGAAGACGAGTGGGACTAGATACGAATGGACGGAGGAATCGCGGACAATTACGTATTCTAAACGGAATGCAGAAGAGGGTTTGGGATGCTCGCGTATGTGTGGTCGGCTTTCTCAAGCGAGACGAATGCCGTCATTTATAAAGCGTCTCAGAACTGTCTGCTCGGAGAAATGGAACATAGTCAATAGCATGATGTCGTTCAGAGCACATGAGATTCTCGGCGAAATTTACAAGATGCCGCCTTCTCAAGGACAGGATCCGAATGATTGTGGCAGACCCCAACCATAGACCTAGAAAACACTTACAAGTTTAAAATGGGAATAAGTAATAACGCTGGACGAACCAGCCGATAGGGAAAAGGAGTTATCCGAATGTGATGATCAGATAGTCAGCGTGAGGTCTAAGGACTGCACAAAATCACATGCGGTTCGGAAATTCGATAAGAAATTTTAGGATAAAGTGTCATCGATTAAAAAAATCCCCGCTTCATGGCTGGCTGAGTTTGTTTTCGATTAGAAACCTATCCAGTTAAAGTTGTGGACAGTGAAACAGTTACGATAAGGTCAGGTTGCAGGATTTGTTCACAGATGATACTCAGTAGGAAGAGAGGTTGAGTTCTCTTTTGCATTTGGTGAATAACTTATGCAGCAAAATGCTTGTCCATTTGACAAGCGGCAATATTCGGTTATAAGTAATAAAAATGGGTGAGTGACAGCTGAAATGGTGGTAGGAGGGCAGCAAGAGCAGTGATTACGGGAGCGAATCAAACGTTTGCAACGGAACCAATGGAGCAAGCAGAAAAGTGGGTATGAATAAGATCACTGCTACTGAATACCTGCGTTTTAATGAATAACAGGTGATCTTCTAAAGTAATGTTACTTTGCAGACCCCATATGCTGCTAAGCGGATTTCTGAGTTTGCGAAGAGAACAGCAATGTTTTATTGTATGGTTATTATTCATGTTTGGTTTTGTCGCAGAGAACTTTTCTGTCACCTGTCAAAACAGCTTTGAAGACGGCATCTTCGGAGTTGTCATTCGCAATAGGGACTGGATGGGCACCACCATAGATCTGACAGGAAATTCATTCCGTGTTATTTATGAGCACTTTACCAACAACCCATAGATTTCACAACGATCTCTGCCGCTCCTTTATGTTTACCTTCAGTCACTTAACAGAACTCCACCCGGTGTGTTAGGCGTCTGCCCAGGCAAAGGCAGATGGGCGGACTCAGCTGAATCGGCAGGCAATGGAAAATGGAGGAGACTATTGGAATTTTGAATGTTAGGAGACACCTTCTGTGTTACACAACGTAAGACACAATATACCGTTTGTTAGTGAGCTAATCAAAATGGTGCTGGAAATTTGATATACAAGTAGCAACCTCATGTCCGTTCGACTGATTGTTTTCAAAACAAATCAGTTAGGCATCTGTTGGTTTACCTGTGTCTTCCACTCGGCTGGTTTAGCTAGGGGTGTAATGTGTGGGCCTGGACCCTCCCACAGTCTCTGAAATGTTGATGTGTTTTTGTGCCTCGAAATATCATCGGTCGCCGTGAACGGTTTAACGAGATCATGGAACCCATTGCACCACAATGCGCCGTCAGAGGGCTTCCGTGTTTAGTATTCATTCAGCTCAGTGGACTTCAAAGATCCGCCCCAGGCAGTGCATGTAAAAACTGCTCAAGTATCAGCTGTTGCAGTGTAATACAAAAGAGCCTATACGGAGATCACCTTGTAGACGCGCAGTGTGGTTTCCCCTCGCTACCTCCAATTCTTCCGTAGCCGTTTTTCGAGTTTGGCAAGAGCCACGATAGCCTTGGCAACACAACATCTCGGAACTCGGTGGACGACCACGTCGGCAGACACTGTGCTTCCGAAGTAACAGAAGTTCGCACAATAGCCTGCCAACTCCGTCTCTATCTCTGATGCGCCAAAGATTGTTGTGCACTCCACCGAGTTAAGGGTTATGCATAGCGAAAGTATCCTCCGTATTGATGCATAGGTTAAATAGCACAGCCACAGTAGTCAACTTCGAAGCTAGGCGGTAGAGTTCATCATGTGTATGTGTTTCCTTTGGGTGGTATGGCAGCTAGACACCAAAAGGATGTTGCAGCTGAGTGATTATTTTTTTATTATGTGTGCGGACGGTAGTCAGCATGAGAATGCTGCTTCAGTCTGGTGGGTCAGTCTCCTCACACCAAAACTTCTAATAATGTATAGGCATCCATCAATTCCGTATTTATGCTATATACTGGAATCATCGTTCACGAAAGCCGAACTCATACTGGTCGCTAGATAGAGACTGCAAAGAAACGGGGCAAGGATGCACCCCTGTTCCACACCTATGAGGATTTCAGAATCACTCGAAGTCGACCCTTGATAATAATGCAACGTTTAAGCTCCTATCGCGGGATGCGATTCCGAAAACATGAGTCATGATATCAACCGCTTAGGGGATGCATCACATCTTCACATCTTCATGACTAGCGTCACATATATCTCAGCAAACAGTGATGACTTTTCATGATATGGATAGGATGGATGTGGATATGTTAAGTTTTTCCACACAGATTTGTCAAACGGTAATGCCATTGAAGCCTATGAATGTTCTTCGTGCCTTTTACTCTTACACCTCTGGCCTTTTAGTGGTTTAGAATGAGCCATTCACGATTAGTGGGTTTCGTTGGGGCTATCTTCTCCCTCTCTCTTCAGATTTGTTCAGTTTTGTCATTGACGTCATGGATTGCGCTCTTATCTCTTAGGGGCTGTGAGTTTGGACAACGACATCACGTCTAGACAGCGGTTGATGGACTTGGGTTACGCGGACTGCATTTTCTCATTATATAGCACAACGAACAGAATGTAGGAATTGTCATCTTGTTTCAGCATGCGTCCTGCGTCTTAAAAGCTCACCCCTACTTCATTTGTCACTGAAACTTCAAATGTGTCTGAGTTTATTGACATTTAGCTTGACAGCTGCATAAGGTGTCACTACACTGACATTAAATCAGCACACACCACCAAGGCACTAGCAGTGTTCAGCGGATTGCGTCATCTATGGCATCACATGTGATTTTCACTGACGTTAAAGGGACATGCCTACAAAATAGATGAGAGAGGGAGACGGGCCGTGACGTGATAACGTAAAATGAAAGCTTCTATCAAAATGAGTGCTGTGAGATCCTTGCACGTATTTGGGAACCCTACGAGGCATAGTACATAACTGATCTCAGCGGTAAGCTTGTCGCCACTTCCCAGCCGGAGTGCCTAACTAATCCGTTGATTGTATGCCGAGCTTTTGTCGAGTGAGATTGGCAAAGGATGCGGGATAAAGTCCGCTGATGGCGTATTACTCCAATATAATACTCAATTGTGTTCATTTCAATGGTTCTGGATAGTGTGGACACGTTGCCGGTGACCATTTTACCTAGAGAAATGATACTTTTCATCCATAACTAGATCATTCTAAGTTCATGGTTGTGTGGTACTTCGGCACTAGTTTCCAACACTGGCTACTTGCCTCCCATGGTTCTGTTCCTGCTCTTTCCGTTTCAGCATCTCGCAGTAGTTTTTGGGTCTAGTCTGGTCTCATCTCAGCCTCCGTTTAGGTCAGTCTGTCTGTACCAAAAGCAGTGTAATATAACCTTCGTTTTCCGTCCGAGCTGCCTTTCGGTAGTATACGCCTAAGTTACACCTCACTAAACTGGGGAGATCTAATCCACACGACGTGTTTCAGTGTCCGCACTTCCTGTTAACATGGACTCCGGGCATTCTATTTTGAAACCGCTTCCGCTTTTTTGTTTATTGTTATTATATTCCCCCGCCTGATTCTCCGGTTTTTCAGCGAACGGGGCTGTAGTGGCGGGATCTAATGTTCGTGTTCGTTGACGGCATTAACTGAACTCGATTGAAATTTTGCCGCCATTGCATTCTGGCGACAATTAGTTATTAAAAGACTTTATTCTCCTCCCCTTGTTTGCTCGGTGTCGATTCGTCTTCTTGTGTTAGAAACTTTTAATGACGTTCACTCGCTATAATTCTTGTGGATTCTGGTCGACTCTGTTTACATATCCGAGATACACTGAAACATCTTCGTATCTCCTTGTAGCAAACTGTGTATTGCAATATGCAGCACAGTTGGTAAGATTGTTGCAGGGTGATAGTCAGTGGAGTTCAGACTCAAAGTACAGCGCGGTCATGAGACAAGGCACACGCTCCTGTCAGAGGGATCTGTGTTTCGAACTAACTCTTGGCCTTTCAGGTAATCCTGTTCACGCAGATTGGGGCGAATTGGGGCTATGTTGGCTTTTATGCTTCCCTTGGGCTATATGGCAGCTTCCTTCTGAAAGTATGCATCAACTGAACGAGATCACTTTGTGTTAATAAAGGCCTCTGCAGATCGGACAGACCCATTTGTTTGTCATTTACCCACCGGGCTTAATATGCCATTCTCCACATGTACGTACTCTAAGCGAAGCAGATTGGTCCGACGGTCTCTTGCTACTCGCCCAGTAGAATAATCCCCGAACGGTTGTATGAGAAATAGCTTGCCTCACGTGGGTGTTTAGGGTAAAACGGAGCAATCGATGCACTCTTATATAGTTTAAAATCTCAATATAAAAGCCCCATAATTTCATCCTAGTTGTCTGCACTCACTGTCTTGATTTTTACTACCCTTCTATCGCAGCGGATACCGTATTTGTTCCAGGATTCTGCCTCGCGAAGCGGAATAGTACAGATGAGAATTTGAAATTGATGCTCGAAAATGGTATTCGGTTTCCGCTGAGTACGTTGCATCCAGTATTCCTGTCTAATCCCTGTTGTTCTGAGTTTTAACACTGAGGCCGTGTCGCTTGTCATATTTATAATGTTGCTGCCAGGAGACCTCGTTTAATTTTTATTGATTCACGAATAGACACTTCTGTGAGTACAAAACTAAATGGTCGCCACGCGGTTTCGCACATTTTAAGTTATTTACGAGTGAATGTTTTGTATAAGCTGCACAGGCTTGTACCTATGATACCCGTTCCCTCAGAGTTAAGGTGAAGACTCCTTTTCAGAAGGGCTTGGTAAAAACTACCGATTGTTTACCAAGCCCTTCTGAAACGATGACTTCCCAATCGGTTCGAAACTTTTTCCAATTGATTGAAGATGAAGACCCGAAAAGTGCCACAGCTGAACGATTCGTCCTCTATGGTGACCAAGTTGAAGTCACCGTTCTCAGTAACGTTCTGGCTGCATGCGCAGCATGTACACCTGACTTATTTAAGGACCTCTGCTTGTTTGGTCAACCAGAACGACCAGTTTAAGCCAGTGGTGGAAACGGTTAACGAAGACAAGACACGATGTCTCATCTGTTCTCTCACTTCTGATGGGATTTTGTGCCTGCATTATTCTAACCTGGTCGCATTGTTGCTACTGGATCTAAAAATAATGTACATTTTCTTCTGTGTATCACACAGTGTACTACTTCAACCCACAAGCCTGTGGGCCTGGATGCTTAATGGCTCTTGTCTCTTTCTGGGAGGGGGGCATCATAAATGGGCAGTAGATTTCGCTAGTCTGAACGCTTTGGTTCCTTACTCAAGCTACTTTCTCATCGAGCAACGGTAGTAATCATATGGATGTGAGACCAGGTCACCACTGCACGTGCCTCCCCACTTCAACTACATACGTTGTTCTGGTTTCGTTCGAACAAACTGCACCACTGTCCAAAGGATCCAGTGCTGGTCTGTACATGAAAAAGGGCTGTATGTTCGAATACGATCTGAACTAAATTCGGTTATCTTAATCGACTTCTTCGCTAAAGGCATATCTTGACCTAGTTATGGTAATCAATGTGTAGTTCTAGATTATCATCCCTTGGATACTCAACCATATAAATCGTGTCCTTCAGTCTTTTTTCAATCTAGATTGCAATGTCTTCACAAAATTCGCTAGCCAGGGCGGTGTTTTGCCTTTAAAATTGTGATTTAAATCATTGTGTCGCAGCCTTGCACGGTTGGATCATTCGATAAGTTACGATTAACAGCTTCCTAGGACAATGGAATGGTAATGGAACGTGAACTATTCCATCCGAATACCAGGATGTAGTAATTTATAGATGCCATATATATGTACTACGTCTGATCATCCCACTCGGTCGCATTGCTCAGTCAACTTCACATACACTGAGGAAAAGTGAGGCTAGATGACACGACGAAAGAGACCACAGTAATCTGGAGTTCAATAGTTGGTTGAAGCGCACGAAAGACACATTTCGGTGTGCTCGAAAGACCACCGTCGCCATTACCATCATCGTTGACAGAACACCGTGGTGCTGAGCTGTCATAGGTGAACTACATGCCTTCTTTAGCTTGGTAAGATTGCAACAGTCCCCCATTGGAGTGGCTTAGCAATTCGCGATGTGCACTTAGTGTTAAAGGTGACTTGACTGAGTCCCAGCTGAATTTCTCGTTGACCCTATGATTCAGTGAGTCACATTACCGGGTCGTTTGAAGCATACGCGAATGTGTCGCTGCTGTACATATGTGTTAACTGGCCTGTGTGTATTTTTTACTAACAGCATATCGCTCTTGGCGGATTGTGAACATGTTTTTTAGACCCTACCGGTTCGTCGATTATAACTATATAAATTCGTGTAGAAAAACTTTTCATACCGGTCGTGTTTGACTGTGTAGGCTACAATGTCACTGATCGATATTGAAACCTGAATGAGAGATTGGACTGGAAGTACACAAGGAAAACACCGTCTTAGATTCACAGTCGCCATGACATCGTAGCGTAATGTCTGAATAGTGAAACCCCTAGTGAATCCATTAGTTAACTCTCAGCTAGTGCATTCTCATTGGGATGAATTCACTGTCAGCTACCTTGCTACCTGTGACCCAAACGAAACTCGCAAATCGCCTGTGATTGAAGTAGGTTTCTGTCCAATTTCCTTGACTTTTGAATTAGCCCGGTTTCACCTTGCGGTTAACAACTCCCTAATCCGTTCTTTTCTCTCCCCCCATCACAGTTTGCAAACAGTTAGCTACAGAAAGTGAACCAAACACCCGGAAGGTATGTTCACGTATCATTGGATCACGCTAAAGCTGCGTATTGTAGCGTTCCACTGACAAGCCGTATCCTGCAGCACTTCTTGTATTATGATCAGAATTTGATGTTTGTTAATCCAGAGGCTTGAGAATTTTGCTGGCCCATAATGATTTTCTCAACTGCTTATGAAAACTCGATGGAAAATACGCGTATTCCCATAGTTTTAGCATCAGATGGTCCGAAAATTCAGGCTTCACACTCTTCATACTCTTCTTACAACCTTCACACGGATCCCACTAAAGTGCTGCCCGATAACGAAAAGTACCAAATTTCAAGTTACGTATCTTCACAAAGGTATTTCATGTGGATGTAGAGTATATCCTGGGTGTAATTCCTTACAATGCTCAGCTCATATGATTTCTGCTCGTTTCGTGTTCACAGAACAACACAAAGCCGTCTCTCAATGGATGGCTACTTTGTAGTGTTTTCTCTTAGGAGTTGGGATGCAGTGGTGACTAGCCTGATGCTAGTCATGGTTTCAACTATGGAACTCAGCTCCATGTCCCCATTCATCTTTGGTTAGCCCATGGATGAAGTCATTTTATTGGTTTTGCAAATCAATAAACACGTTATTTCTTTACTTTTCTTTGGCTTTATGCGCCTCAGGAAAAGCTGTTTTAGTCTACCATTCTTCTATCCTTGAATCGGTTTATTAAGTTTCCCTGCCTTTATATTTCGTCACTTAACGTGAGCAGTTGCCGCTTACAAATCATGTACAAGATCTTGCTTTTCCTTATCCCCGTGAATTTATTGGGTTACGTATATCCTAATTCCGTTAGGGCTTTCAGTCCAATAAGGTTAGTATGGGGTCGAAAAACATGTTAACCGAACTAGGCTCCGTTGCTACTGTCCTAATTAAGTACAACCACGCATGTAGTTGTTATGACGAAACGAAATTGATTTGACCAAACGAAATGACAGCATAACGACAATGTGAAGAAAATGACATTTGACAGAAACCCATGGACGGCAAAGGGGTTATAGTGGAGACAGCCTGTGTGTGACAATCCACGCATGACCATGCCGAACCTTCAATGTTCTTCATTTCCATATCCGCAGATGGCGTTGGTCTTCAATGCTCGCGGCTTGGAAGCGTTAAATTATCCTATTCTACTCCAGCAATTCATCAACCATGATGCCAGATTATTCAAGTTGTTCGTAATTGGCAAGTTCGTACATATCCGACTTCGTCCTTCTATACGAAATTTGTCACCGTCATCGAGTGAGTTCTGTTGGATGTTATCTATTGGACCGCCTTCGGCAAGGTAGTGTGTGATTTGGCACGATGGACGTGCACTTTAACCATGACGTGTGTTTATTCCTTTATGAATATGTTGGTATTCTTCGTGTTCGCACGTTCTAATACCATGAATATACATGATCACCATGTATGTCGGGTACGTGGACGACATAGCTCTTCTTGGATCTGACGCCATTTGAATACAGACGATAGTGAATAATCTAACTGCCCCACCAGTTGACACGCGCTTCACACGTGCAAACCGTAGAGTTGCCGGTGCAAGACCAAGTGGACTCAAACCCAATCTCATGCTTGCGGATGAGCCGACTGATGTAGCAGACAAATTTTTATACCTGGGCAGCTGTATCAGTCCGGGTTGCCAAAGATGATATTTCCATCCAGGCGTGGTCGAGTTGCGCGCTCATTAGCGCATATGCATCCAAGTTGTTGCCCTCAGTGTATAGCTCCCCCTCCCACTCTCTCCAGTGAAAATTCATTGACACCTCTGTGTTGACGCATCAGTCATATCAGCTACCGCCTCCAACGCGTAGCTATCCAACCCTACCTTCACAAATCGTCGGTGAACGAAACTGTGGTAGCTATAACCGCTGTACATCAAGTACGCTGTTTTTTAAGGTTGCAGAGGATGATGGACACGACGTCATTACCATCCCACGCGGCAACACCGGCGTCGACGCCGCTACCAGACCGCCGCACGGACATAAAGTTTGCCCTATAAAGCATTAAACTGAAAAAAGCAGACAGGTTAGGGACCTGAGACTAATCTGCAATACTCATTGTGAGACGCCTTCTCTTCCAAGCACTCCTTCAGATAGTCCTGATTGAAGCAAACGTATGAGCCTTTGACATTGGTTGGCGACTGTCTTGCAGCGTTTCGCGGGAGAATGTTCTCATGGACCCTATTCTTTGAATGTATCACTATGGTCGGAGTTGGGTGTTCTGGGAATGGATCCGATCTGATCGTTCTTTGCTCCTCCATTAGATGTGCTACCCAGATGATCTCTTCGTGGCAGAAAAGTGAAGACCAAAGTATGTATCCGGTGCTCTAATCAGGATAACATACCACTCACTTTCCGTCTAAGGGAGCTGGCTCTAAAGCAGTCGATGTCATGCTTCATCAGTGAACGTTTGGATAAGAGGTATCCTGTATGACTAAATTCCATAGAAACTAGGAATACTTACTCGGTGTAACTTGAACCGCAGGCTATATCGGTCTGCTCTTCCGGCTGGGTCAGCCTCAATGGAAGGCTCTAGATGAATCCCCCTAATACAATCCCTTTTTCATTCTGAGCATTCAGAACTTATTACTTCCCCATACAAATCTAAAGCATAGCTATCGACTGTGCGCACTGATGATGTCTCCTCTTGTGGTAAGAGAACGTTTGCAAGTTAATTGCCAAGTTCAGGGAACAGCTCAACTGCCACCCGATCAACAACCGACAAACTCATTCGAATTACCACACATTTCCACACATTACCAACATAACCAGCAGTCTTACGATGTTTCTTTTTTACATGCAGGTTTGTGCCAGTCCACACAATGAAGTGATGCTACTTGTTTTTTTTTACCAACTTCTGTGTCTGGATGCATATATCCTTCCCCTGTTCTTTGTCGTTCCATTTTGTGCCACGTGTTATTTGTCACTTTGCTATTGATTCAAATACAACCCGTGTCAAAGGCCCATTTCAGGCCAAAACATGACGTCCACCACGGCATCTTAGCTAAGCTTGCGCATTCCAATCGTACCACAGTTCGATCGGTGATTCAGGCTTTTCGGCACGAAATACGTAACAAAACCCTCGAGCCTTCAGGTACCAGTGTTTGTTGTCTATCAGAAAAACCTAAATAGGGTTATCTAGGTGAGTTCAGTTTACGAAGCTTTTCAGATACTTCACTAGATGGGTTTAATGTTGCCGTGGTCAGACAGACTGTTTTGAATGTTGCCTTCTGTTCTACGTGACAGGTGTCCTGTAAACAATGGGCTGTGTTGTATGCCACATTGCATGAAAAAAAAAACAGATTCCACGTACATATCAACTGTTTGCAGAGCCGATGTCAACAAAGTTTTTCCAACAACTGATCAATATCATAAACGAAATATTCATCTGGGTTCCAGATGAGTGTCCCGTCAAAACCAAATTGGTATGCAAATGAATGTATAAGTCGAAATTGATCAACCTGTGGCAAAAGTCGTACAGTGCGCATATGATTATAGTGGCCGGGGACATGAATATTCTTTCCGGGGGGTCCGGATCGGTTGGGAGTAACTTAGGTGACAAGCATTCTGCTGCAATTAACCGCAGCGACGACCGCAAAAGTGTCCATCACGAAGTATCCCTGCTTGTTGGTCCTTTACTTTCAGTCGATGACGTCATCTGTAGTCTTGTTACCAGCCGAACCATAAAACACCGGATCTCCTCCCATGCTGACAACGCTTGAGTCTTGCCGATTACTCCATGCCTACAATGAACGCAACGTACTATCGTCGGACGGAGTTGGGGAAATATCTGCCGAAATGGAAACCGTCTCTGTAGGCAATAACCATGGTGAGCTGCTCCAACTCATTCGATGGTCTGATGTAGGGCGAGTTGCGTCAGTGAAACTGTTGATGAAACACAGACGCCTCCCTCATAACGACAGGAGCGCTGAGCAGAATGTTTTGAAGCTCAGTTCACCCCTGACACTAAATATATTAAGTGACCCCCCCCCAACTTGGCCAGTAAATCTAGATTTCCCTCGATAGTCGAAATCAGGTGAGAATTTCACTTCTTCAATCAGCTCAGGGCCCTTGGCCCTGACATTGTACGTGCCGCTTCGCTCAACGATGCAGGGGCCGCTCCGCAAATTCAATTAGCAATACAGCTTCAGAAAACCCTGCCTGAAGAGCGGATATAGGGTAAGCAAAGTTCCACCACAGCGATTCCAGGCTTAAAATAATGGGCTGCTCAGATTGTAGCAACCACCGAAAACAGCCATCATACTCCGTTATTTAAGTCCGTACCAACGGTACATTCATGAAGAACAGGGAGGTTTCCGATCCGGAAGAGGCTGCATAGCCCAACTATCCACCTTACTCTGAAAGCTGGAACAGCGCAACGTTTACTGTTGAACTACACTCCCGTTTCCCTGATTCGGTCCATCGGAGCACTCTTTAGAGCGTATGACCGGGAATGACGCCATCACTCGGGCGTTCTACGTCCACGCCCCAGGTTATCTCAGTGCATCAGAGCAACCTTCATGTTCCCTCAACATCGTGAACGGGCTGCGACAAGGCTGTCTTCTATCTGCGTTTCCACGATTTCAAAGGATTTAATTGAGAACCCATGCCATGAGTGTGGAGGGTCGATTTCACTATTCGAGCAGCTCTCAACTTTTTCGATGATGTTGGGCTGGTATCTGCTTATCCTAATGCCAGTTTTGACGCTTTTGAGAATGAAGTGATATATATATATATAATATACGGACATAAGCTAATTACCTAACAAAGGGCTTGTGTGCGATACTGCTCGCGTGAAAGGAACCAACTACTGACACAAGTCTGTATTTTCATACATGTGGACAGAATGGGCAGTCGTCATTTCGGTTGTGCAACATCCACTTGATTTTTATCGCCTGAACAATATTTCAAGATTAACTGAGTGATGGTCACTCAGATCTTGAACAATAAGTTAAAGCCACAGGACACCAATATTTTATTTTGCTGTGGCCTTCAAGGATTTTAATGGTCTCCCGGCATCTGCCCAATTACTTCCTCTCCGTATCACGTAACCTTAATAATAATTGTGGGTTAGACATGACCATTTTGCACTGTGAGCCCCCTACCCACGTATCTGTATTACTCTAGTACTACTCAATAAATGTCGAATCGTTCAGCTGTAGCACCATTTCGGTGCCTAACTGCCATGCCACCAGAAGAAAGCACGGGGGCTGGGATACTGCCAGGTTGCCCAAGCCTAGACAGGGGAAGTCGAGAGGCAGAGGTCGGGTTCGAACCACGGACCTTCCGGTCAGTAAATTCGCGCTCTAACCACTTAGGCCATCTCTCGAGTTTGATCTCCTCCAGCTCGACAATATCTCCACTTTCTCAGCTAAGACCTTTACGTTTGTTTTTGTTTCAGGTGGAGAGAACATATTCTTTGAGTCAAACACAATATCTAAAGAATACAGCGTATCGCCCCTAAATGTGGTAAGCGTGATTGAACTTGACACATCCATTAGTATATGCGACATTTCTCTCTTTATAGCGTACAGTTATCTACCCCATTGTTTTTCGTTTCTCTTCATAATTTGTCTAGGCTTATTTAGGTGTTATACCTGTTTTTGGGATTCGTAAAATTCCCATTCACCTCATTCTTGTTTGAACAATCCTCCTGTTCTGTTGCAATTATTTTGACGGACCTGTCGGTAATCGAAGTATGTCGATACTGGCATCGAAATTGAAGAGAAGTTTAGAAAGGGCTGCAAGCAGGGCCGCGATCGAACAGATAAATGTAATCAGGACTACTCGTTAGCAGAGCTCAAATTTCATTGACCGACCAACTTGAGCATGTCTGTGAAATACAACCTCTTTCTGGGAAGCCGCCATACGAACAACACCTCGAGAAAGAGAATAGTTTCGACAGTTGTTTATATTATGAGGAGATTCTGGAGTCGTTCAGTCGAGACTTCTTCGTGCAAATGGCGCTATCTCATGTCTAAGTACGAGTTAACCACATTGGTGCTCAGCCGATCGCCGCCAAGTGTTTTAGAAATGGATTTTCAACTCCTAGGTGGGGAGTCCTGGCTTTCAATCACTCTGGAGGTGCTGTTGATTCTATATACAGATGAAGCAGCCGTAAAATGCTTTTTGGCTTTCGGCAAAGATTAACTTCACTTGCAGAACGGAATCTTGATCGAAGAAGTTTTGACGACTCTGGATTTCTGTCACGTTTGCTCTTGCTAAGGTTTTTCATTCACGAAGCACTCCGGAAAGAATATTTTGCAGTTCGATTTTTCGCGATGCGAATCCTCTATACTGACAAAATCTCCGCGTAATCTACGTCTACACTCACAACACACGTGAACAGAACCTTTACTGTGGTGGTGCTTGATAGCAGTATCTGTGACCCTGACCTCATTTCACTTACTAGATGAATCGAAATAGATTAGAAATACGTGAATGCACGACTAGTTATTTTTGGTGTTTAACGCAACTCACGTCGTTTTCTGGCTATGTGGATTAATAGTAGGGTGATTTTACTTTTGCCTTTTCCATAGAACTCCGTCTTCTGCCACAAATACCAGGGTTCTGCGTCCGAGCAAAGAAAAACAAAACAATCGATAGGTTGTGAATCATACGTTGTTGGCCATTGTCAGGGCTGGTGCGTAGTTCAAAACAGAAAACACCGAGCAATCATGCAGGTTCTTGTACAGAAAAAGATGGTTCATGCAAGGTAATGCTCTTTTCCGGAACTGGAGATGTACGGTGTTGAGATCGCGCTTGGCTCCAGAGATGAACATGATTACTGGACTGTATCCCAACATCTAATGGTCGTCACGCTGTTCGGTTGTTCACCACGAGCAACACAAGTGTGGCTCCCACAAAACACAATCTGCTGTAGACCCAATTGGACCATATTGAAAGCGGACACCGAGAGGAAGCCAGCATCCAAGATTGTCGTTCTTTATCTCGCACACGGAACTTGACTGAAAACGCGATAGGTGGTTCGTGCATGTTTGGAGCTTCGGCTTAGATTGGGTCATGTAGTGACCTATCAGAGAAGCACAAAGTACATAACCAGCAACGTAAGTCGTGTCAGCGACTGACGTCTTCCCGCATAAAAGACCCAGAGATGGGACAGCTCAACTGTTAGCGATATTGATTGATAGATGTGTCACACGGGCCCAGTGATTGGCCATTACATATCCACCCTACTACCACATTCCCACGCCTATAGCAGGTGCCTGTAACCACTCCGTTATCATTTTCGATAGATTCCGTCCCGTGAGTAAAGCCAGTCAATGCTGAAAAGCTGAGAAGCAGTGTACGGCTGTTTCATCCTTATTCGCAAATGAGTCTATTTCTCGAATTTCGTACAATTTGGGTTCAAGAACAACATAAGGTTGACGAAGACTCGGGGACTGCGTCCACTTGATGAGCTTTAAGAAGGGCGAGACTGGTCGTTGGCTATCGAGGAGTTTTCAGCAAGCTTACGAGTAACTATTTCCGTCAAGTAATCATCAAATTTTTCATGTACACACATCTCGTACGGCATATTGAGCAGTCTTCGCGACCGTAACCGTAGTAATGAGAGATCAAACGGAAATCGTCACAGTTACCAATACTCCGTTAGCCGCAGCTGTTTTTATCCATTGTTACATTTTCATAATTCCGGACGGATTTTGGAGAATAGTTCGCGTGCACTTTAGGTTGTCATAGTGTTCCCATAATTATACGTAACAGTTTTACGCAGTAAATTGTGCTAACCATAAATTTGGTCGACTCTGCACCTGCTTACTACCCACTACGCTGCTAATGTCTGATAGGGCGAGATGGCCTAAGTAGTTAGAGCGCGAATTTACTGACCGGAAGGTCCGTGTTTCGAACCCGACCTCTGCCTCTCGACTTTCTCTGTCTAGGCTTGGGCAACCTGGCAGTATCCGAGCCCTCGTGCAACCTTCGGGTGGCATGGCAGTTAGGCACCGAAAGGGTGCTACAGCTGAACGAATGTCTGATGTTGTGATGTAAAGTGTTGCTGGCATGTGCTTCTGCATCAATGCGATTCATACCCTAGGCCTTTGTTTGTGCATCCTCCAAATAGGAACCTTCCATTTTACGGAGACTAATTCGTTCCGGTTTCAAAAACTTTGCATTCAGATTGTTGGCAATACGTAAAGATTTCCGCAGAGCAGAAAGCGTTGACCATTTTCACCCCACTACTCCCGATAGGATCCACTTCCTTCTGAAATCCAGGAAATTCAGACGTTATTTAGCATGACATTTGTTGCCCTCCTAGACACGTTGCAGTATGGCATTCAAACACTAAATTTGGCCTCACTGGTTAACTCTAGCACTGAGAGGGACTAAACACACCTATCATGAGTTCTGCTTTTGGTTTCAAGCACGATACCCTTTCGATGCCAACTTTAGACTTGTCATCAGCATGCTATTGCTGATAATCCACGGGGTATTAGTTTAATTTCCATTCAATCAAACTTGACGACAGGTATCACGTTAGAATCGAAAAGATGTTGTGCTTGAAATCAAAAGCAGAAGTCTTGGTGTGTGTTTAGTCTTTCTCGACGTTTCGGAAACTTAGCCCTTTCGCTAAGATACACATGAGCTGTCGAACTCCGAACACTGCTGCCTTTGCTAGCTGGATTCAGTCAAGCCGACTAACCGGACCATCAACAAGACGGTGCCCAACGGCACGAAACAACCGATCCACCGAGACTGCACGATCTGCGTTGGCTAGTTATGTTGTTGGAGCGTCGAGAGCTTGGTCACCGCACCGAACGTTGTTTTCGAAGCCACAAACAAACCGGAAACCAAAGATTAGTCAGCCAGCGGCATGGTCACCAGTGATCTGTGAAAACCCTGGCCACAACTTGGGCATACGTCGTCGGCAGCGCACTTTGTGATATGGCGGTACATCGTAGTCATTGGTGGTCGTGTATCGACAAGCTGATTGGCCTACCCCATAGGACCTCAATTTCAAGTTTCGCTCCCTTTAAACCCATTAAATAGCTCAACGGGTCCTCTCATTTTGTTTTTCTAGTCCCTTCGTTTCACCCGTGATTATCTAACCCAACGGCAGTAGAAGGAAGTGTATCACAGACATGACCGAACGCTGAAAATGAATTTTCCTCTAGATCCACAGGGAGGAGTGGGAGGGTTGAAATGAGCTAGGAATAAGCATAGTTTTTGCCCTGAGCCTCGGGGCTACATTTCACGGGTTCTGAATAACTGCTGTTTGTATAAATGCTAGGTACCCTTCGAACCACTGTTGGAGGGGACCATTGTGCTCGTGTAGTGAGTGGTAAGTAAATTAATGGTGGAACTAGCTTATGCATAACTTAATAAATCTGAGTGAATTCCCTTGAAAACCCGTTCTTTACCTTGTGTGGTACAAATCGATATAATCGAATGAGAACTCAATACTGTCGTGGTCCGAACTTGTGAGATAAGGTCATTGTGTCCACAAATTCTTTACTATTGTGATGTATAAAACGCGAAGCTCATTGCTTACTGAACTACATCCGTCTAATGTCAGAAAAGCTGCTAATGTACTGGTATTGAATTCGCTGTCGTGAAATCGATGAATATTCGTGTTCATTTATCCACATTTCTAGGCTGGAGCTGTGGACAACGAACATACTGCCTTATCGATGCGGCAGAGGAGCCTGCTCCTAGACATTGCGCGGCAGTTAAGAACCGATTTGAAGCTTGATCTTTTCGGTATTGACGTGGTCGAATGTAGTGGTGAGGATATTCTTCGTACATCCACCGGAGCCTGTGGTGATCCCAATGTGAATGAAAAAACAACCGTTCGCTACGCTGTGATTGATGTGAACCCTGCCCCAGGTACGTCACTGTCACCCATTCGCACTCGGGTTATTTTTTTGGATGCCGTATTACAGTGGATCCATCCATCAAACACCCCAGGGGTAATAGTCACATTACGGTGAATCTCAGAAGAGGGACCACCACGTGGAAAAAGAACCATACAGAGAAGGCTGTTCTCGGGATGAACTATTGGCTAGGAACAGGCGTCTAGGTCTACTGGTCCATTGAACTGAAGTTGCCAGAGGTAACGCCATCGTAGATTTTTCTGTGATTGAGGAAGTTCATTGGGTCACCTGATCTTACATCTAGCGAACACATGTATGTCGCTAACGCTTCAATCCAATAATCCACTAGTTCACCCTCATTTGCAGTGATAGGTTTTCTGAAAAGAGTGGTGTCTCCCAAAGGAACGGTAAAACACATCATAAAATATTTGACGCATGTAGATGGATAATGACCACGCGGAATTCAGCCTCATCGACTTTAGGGACATACGAATACATATTAATCAGTTTATTGCAATCAGCCAAGCATCTCGAATGTTGGCATTCAGTATAGTGAACCATGTTTTGTACGCAGGGAGCCTTAATTCGCCCATTTTGGCGCTGATTTGGGACCATGTTGCTCCGCGTGCAGGTGGTATATGTTTTCTTTGATATCCCTGCTACTCAAATGAACTGCACTCAACCACATCGATCCATCGCTTTTAGTCTCATTTTCTATCATTTCCAGGATATTCCGGTGTTCCGAACTTCCCCGAGCATCTGGAGAATCTCATCCGAGAGAAGCTTTCACTTCCATTGATTCCAGTTCCATCCGGAACTATGGCTTGATCTCATGCGAACGTATTATTTTTATACCATTGCTGGTATGCCGACGCTATTTTTACTTGACACTACTACTTGCTATAAAATTCCGCTATACGTCTGGCTCCTACGCATGGTGCCGCGGGTTGATGACAATGGGTGCTGTTGTGTGAGGGGTGATGTTTAAAGCGCACTGGTGCATGATGTTGCGAGTGCCGTTAGATCAGGGTATTCCGAGAGGAACACGAGCCAGGAGATGACATTGGTTGGTTCCGAATTCGTTTCGGCAACGGTTAATAAACCACATCTATTTGCTATGAGATAACCGGATGAAATTCGAAGGATGACGTACCAGATACTTTACAGCGTCTTAGTGGAATCTTAAGGCATCCTGATAACAAATCGAGGTACCCCAGAGGCTGTTTGATCTCTGACATGAGACGCGAGGCGTTGCAGTCCTATCAAGGTATTTTCAATTGAAACCGAGACAGATTTTCATCGAAACATTTTAGGAAGTACCAAGTCACAGCATGAAAATGCTAGGCTCCAGAAGCATCCAGTTCATCAATGATCACGATAGAAGTAATTTTTATTGAATGTTGTGTTACAAAGTGACAAATATGGACAATTTAGAGTTCGAATGATCATCATCATTCCTGTTGCACAAAGGGGTTTGGGATCGCCTCCATGCCGTCTGCCGGACACACTAGTTCGACTGAGGGACCCCTGAAAACAAAAAAATATTCGTGGTACAACACGGGAGCAGAAGTCAATCTGAACCACCAAATCACCAACCATATCGGGGGTCTTCTATTATGCATGTACTGCTTGCTAACTAAAGCCCAAAGCCACAAGCAGTTCAGGCAAAAAGGCAGCTCAAATCCGTTGTTGGCCACACCAGGGGTGTAATGTAATCCGCAAAACGGGATGCAAGTGGCCATCTGCTAGCAAGACATTCAAGAATCACTTTGGGAACACCATGCGGGTAGCAACGAGGGTGTATCCTTTTGGAGGGGGTAGTTTTTTTCAGTAATTTCCGTCCAGTTTCAGAGGACGCAGCAGAAAGGAATTGTTTCTCAAGAGATCGATGATCCTGGCATGCTTCTCTGGACAGTGCAGTGAGCTCGTGCGGCAAATCTGTTCCGGCGGACAGTAATAGTAAACACTGGCAGAGTACGAAATGTCTTTCGCCAAGTTTCGTTGCTTCCCACACTGACATCATCTCTGGGTTCTTCATGCCTATCCGGATCACCACTACCCTATTTGTTCTCCGGCTTCTTACCGGGTGTATACTTCACAGGAAGATAATCTGGAATCAAGTTCCACAAATTCTTGTCATACTTGGACCGAAATCGTTAGTGTGTCGTTCCGTCAACAAGCGCTGCTTCTTCGGCAGTGAATTCCCTAACCACCCGAACTGTTGATTAAATAACGGGAACTCTACAATTGTTAAAAAAAGTGGACCGTTGCCGAGTTAACTTCGCTTTATGCTTGACTGATCCAAATGATTATATCATGCGCACCTAGGACATATTTGAGGACACCGTCAGATTGCACTCACGTCGGCGCCAATACCGAATTTAAGTGGAGTGAATTATTCCAACGTCCAGTAGTTTTAGCCTGAATTCGACCATGAGAGGGGAAAGTAGCAATTCCACGTTTGTGAGTGACACATTAGAGGAAGCAGTGCGATTATCCAGAATATAAGCGGTCGGTTGAACACTGCCGGCAGTCTTCGACGTCCGCAGTTACCGTAATCTCGGCGGAACGGGACAGGCAGTTGTTCATTGTACACTGGCTTTAAATTCAGGCACCCCATTTAATGGACAGTTTCTGTTTCTATATCAACTGAGCCTACATCTTGAAGAGCCAGTCAAACCTATTCATTCCTCGGCCAGCTAACTCACCAGTTTCCGGTCACAAAAACCTATTTATCCCATTCATCCTTTATCAGCTTAGTTTCCCTTGATGTTCATTTGCAAATTACACTGATGTTGACAAGGTACTTGATTGAATCTGTCGTTTATGAAATTATCCAACTGAACATGTATCCCCGAAGATTACGCCTAGCTGCTGAAATCCAAGAAGGATGAAACCGGTAGTGGATTGTCGAAGAGTTTCCAGCAACTTCATGAGTAGTACGTAGATTAGTAATGTGATTACTGATCCAGATCGCTGGTCCACGCGTCATTTTGTTTATTAGACGACTTGCTGACAAACAAGCACCCATGGAGGAAATTTTGGCAGCGTACGAGTCTTTTGACATCTAATGAATCATACGTTATTACTGATGTGCACGGTCCTGTTTTGCATGTTGTAAACGCGTTTTTCAAACCACATAATTTACACCTAGCTGCATATGTTGTACTGCTGTGGTGGTACCAGAGATAGTTCCCGTGTAAACATATCCGAAATATCAAGCGTAGTTTCGGCAGACATCGTGCAAGTGACCGTTTGTAGTGCAAGGTCGCCAATAAATTGTGGTGCGCCATTCGGCGTAAATGCAACTACACAAACTCCTGTTTTGGACGGAGTACCTTTTCGCACCAGTGGGCGCTTCTGTTGCTGGATGAAGACGCTACAAAGCTGCCAAAAACAAACTACAGAAAGTCTGTCAGGATCAGATTGCCCAGAAGGGCCATACATCCAAATCAAATGCCTTCTGCTGCGGATTTAAACAGTGTATATTCCAATAAATAACGCTTAATTCACGATACGAGAAGTGACAATAGATTCCCCCGATAGTGGCGGAAAAATTCCGATGGTATGTCTATATAAACCTACCTGCAGACGACAAGGCCAAGTTCTCTAGTATCTTCGCTGAGTCTGTGTGGGTCATCTGGGTCACGGAGGAACTCTGTGGTGCAGTCTAGCACCATATTTTGCAGGTTGTCACATCCCTTCAGTATTCCAGTTGCTTCTCGACCACCGGAGAATTTCACGCGTATTTTCTTATCCAGATACTTGTTCAAATCAATGATGGACTCCTTCCGTCGCTTCTCTGTCGTTTTGTCCCCTGTAGACATAACTTTTTTCACTGGAAACAAAAAAACATGAGTACAGTTCCCTTAGACACCAAGTTTCAACATAACTAGTCGAGTAGGGGAGTAAACTGTTCTTAGGTATGATAGGGTCTAGGATGAATGACGCCATATTGCGGCTAGTGTATTTCTATACGGAGACATTTAGAGACGAAACTGATCCGGTGGTCGACTCGCTGCACTCGAACGTTCGACATACGAATTACCGAAAACACTTATACCAAGCTTCCAGTAAAGATCGGGAGGCCTACGATTCGCCCAGTTCCGAACCCAGGCAAATCCATGCTCTAAAATCATACAACAATCTGTCGTAGGTTTTGTGCAGCCTTCCAGGAGCGACTGGTGGTTGGGCGGTGTCGGAGCAATTTTGCACTTTGCAGTAGATTTCGTCACGTAAATTCAGGGAGTACATACACGCGACGCAACAATTTCGAGCGTCTTCAGTACAGGCGAACGGTAATAAGACTACCAGCGTTCGCTCTCTTTATCTAACCACAGAATCTAAACCAGTCTGCGCCTAAACTTGTCGGCAACGTGTATTTTAATTTAGTGGATTTAAACCAAAGCAATTCAAACAAGTTTCCACTTTCTGCTGGATTCTCGTTTTTGTGTTCAGCGTGCATATGCGAGAGTTTACATAAACTTTGATTGGCTTCACTAGTCTAGAAAGCCTTCGCGTTTCGCTGAGAGAGATAACCGAGGAAATCACGTCAACAGACAAGATGTATTAAAGCGACACATTTCATTTGTGCATCGATATTGCCTATTAGTGTACCGCTGCGAACAGTGCTGACGTTGTCATGCTTTTTGAACCTATAGGAGAAGCATCAACGTAACGTTGGAAAGAAAAAGAACCCCCCGAAATTAGCCTAACCCGGTTGAAATTTGGATTATCCTCTGCTTATTGGTGGCGCTCACTCGGAAATCACAAAGCATTTCCATTCTCAATCAACGTTTGGGTTCATTCAAAAACGGAACCCTCCACATCTATCTACAGTTCCCCCTTAATATCGGGTGTAGAGACACAATGTACAAATTCGTGATTCGTGTGATCGAACCTTCAGCTACACAATTAAAGTCATGATAATTCCATGTCACAAGTGAACTCTAGCACAGTACAGTGCAAAATACAGACGTGCCCAGAGACAATTGAAGCAAGCACTGAGCTCATTCAGGCAAAGACACTATTCATGAGAACTACGATAAAATTGTTGGAATAGGTCGTGTTGAGAAAAAAATGTACAAAGTTAGAGGAAATTAGGGAAAATTTTATCCGCGCCGGCGAGTGGTTAGGTGTGAAGTGAATTGGTATTCACGGTTAAAATGATTTCGAAAGGGCGTCAAAAAGTTCTTGACAGGGAACGAGTTGTTTATGTGTACACATCACATTTGTCCGTTCATTCCCAAACAATGGCCTTGTTGGTTCGTTCACACGAAACGATTGACACTCCGCTAGGATTCCAATGAGTGCAAACCACGGTGTTTCTGAGGGTGAGAAAATGAAAGAAAGGACATTAAATCAGACTTGACTACTTCCTGATACTTATTAGGTAGGCGATTGCTGCATTAAATCAGAATAGACTCTTAGGATACTCATCAGCACGAACACCACGAAAGTAATCTGTGTAGTGCCAATATTCCAGGGAGTTGGTTCAATGGCCTGTTCACAGGCATCTTTCTTTTGTACCTGTTGGAAAGATGGTGAAGTTCCACAGCGTAAAACAAAGAACTATCAAACTACAACATGTGCGGCGGGTTTGGCGCGTCTTATTTGGCCCCATTTGACATTTGATTTTATATTTACTAAAGTTTTGCATTTCGGGACACTGGAAATTGGTTTCGAATCTCGAAAGGACGTTCCAACAGGTTCGTCAGGTTAGTTGTAAGACAGCCTACTTACTGATCATAGCAGCTTCCGAGTTAACTATTCAGACACGTATATGTCAGTACTCCATTAAGTGACTGTTGCTGGAAGCGCTTGAAAATGATCTCTTTAGAGGTGTAGATTGCCTTGTAACTCGGAATCTGTGCATGAATTTTACCGTGTCCACATTGAAGGGATGTTGAAGAAGGTTTCAAACAGCTTTGAAGCTTGCCACCAAGAGAGTACTTAGAAGGAATGAAATAAAGTGGTCAATTCAAATTCCAACCTGTAGGTGAAATCTAGGTATTTAGAATAGTCGAAAAGCACTGTACCACCCCTGCTGAGAATTATCGGCAGTCTGCACTTGACAAAGCACTTACGAGAGTTCAGACCACGACCCTCTGGAATAATAGTCTCCGACTACTAACCGGAAGGTGGCGTGTTCGAATCTCGTGAGAGATTTCTGAAATGCGCAATGCCAATGATACCGGAATAGATGGAAAAGTTGTGCAATCCATCTGGCATTTTCAGTAGTATGGGATGATTACTCAAAATCAGCAGACGACCAACTGGTTTTGCCGTTCTGTGCTCATCAGGTTGGCGTAGCCTCCAGTTCCAGCAATTTCATCATGCATATGAGCTCAAGGTAAAGAAAGGTTGACCTCACTTGCAGCATGAAGAGAACCAGTCCACAAGGGGTGATCGTTGTCATATAGCTTTGTTTTATATTCAGTATTTGTCATTAGAATTTAGATCGTATACCGAGAATTCCCAATAAACCTCCCTGTACTGAGGATATCACCGCAAAAGCACGCAGCGTGCATGCTTGAAAATGAGCAATATCTTCACTGAAGCTGAACAAAAAGTACCTCGAACAAGAGACTTCTCAAATTTATCTAACCTATGTCAGTTAGGTGGTAATAATTCACGGAGGAACTATATCCGGAGACACCCCGTTTAAAATTGCATAGCGCCGCCACCGTGGTTCCATAAAATGTGTTTGTTGTTCTCAGCGTCATGCATACTCGTTACAGATACCCCATCGTCATGCTTAATACGTTCGCTCGGCTGATGATGTTTCGCCAGCAATCGAGGTGACAGTTTTAGTGTTGCTGTGTAGCGTGGCGATCACGTCTGCTCCTACCTGTACTGCTAGTTACAACCGACCCTGGATTGCGGTTGGTCAGTTAGCTTGTGTTGTGACTAGGCGATTGCTAAGCTCTATCCCCCTGGCTTCCAACCAGCAATCGGTGTCCGGCATAACTCTGACCCTGATTTGACCAGGTTCAAATCAGTGGCCTCTGCTGATGTGACTGCAAGGGGTTCCCGTTGCTTTATCACTCCGACAACCGCTCCATTTGAGTAATCTGAAGATGTTCTGCTCCTTCACAGGACACTAGTTACAGTGTTGATGAAAACATGAGTGGATTACTACTGGTCATGCCATTTCCCGAAAAGTACCCCAATATCTTGAATATCATCCCAAATGGAACACGTGGCCGCCTCAGTGCATCACAGTAAGTTGAAGAATACTACAAATGAGGTATTCTGTTGATTCTACCGTTAGGATTGTCTTAGTCTGCAAAGCAGTTACACATACGTCCATACGTTTATAAACGAGATCATTTGTCAATCACATTGATATTTGTTGAAAGTCCCACGATACTATAGTAAGCTCCTCCCTGTCATTCCAAGATCGCATAACAAGCTTGCAAAGCCTTTCACCCTATTAATATTGCGTAGTTATCAATCAGGAATTCTTACGAATGGCCTTGGAGGCAATCCTCAAGTTGACCGTCCCGAGTGTTCCATATATACAGACCTCCATTCTGACTGCCGGCGACTGCATATTGCGCGTCAGGGGAGAATGATGGTCGTACGATATCGAGACCGACTTGAAAACCTTCAGCCGTGAGGCGCTGCACAACTCGTTTCATCCGCAAGTTTACTATCTCGAGCGTGTTCTGACGGGTGCAAGCGAGCACCTGACTAAAATCTAAAAAGTATTGTGTAAGGGGAGAAATAAAGGAATGAAAAGTCGCAAGTTACAGCAACAAATGACTAAGACAGGAAGTGAGGCATGAAAATTGTCATGGGAAATAGGATATGCATTAACCACTATTTTGCACGCTTACCTGGACGAGTTGAGAATAACACAGCGGAGTGATAGTAACAGTGATTCGTTGTGCACCGAGGCGGCGCGGTTCACCCGCAAATGCGCCAAGCTCAGCCAATAAATCAAAAGCACGAAATTTGAAAGCTGTCCTTTGAAATTTCATCCTCCAAGAGAAGCCGTTCTATGCCAAATATCTGGGCAGCAATGTACAACCGTTTCGTTTTTAGTGAGATAATCAGCATCGTGCATCTCATGCATTTTCAGGGGGATTTGAACCCGCAAACTCTTGGTTATCAGTCGAACGATAAACCGCTCGGCCACGAACGGCTGATCAGCAGTATGATTAACTCGCAATTAGACAGGGCATTGTGCCACTCATCCTTCAGTCACGGAATTCAATTCACATGATCACGTGTTCGCTGATTACTCCAGTGACGACTTCTCAGATGGAAGGTTCATTCGTCATGTAAATTATTCTTCCACCTGAGCAAATTGTAGATCTTTGGTAGTCTTAGTCTTCAACTACCAGCCGAGTTCGATTCTACCTGGAGACTCGTGAGGTTCGCGCTTTTAGTGAATCTCAATCAGGATGAAACTGTACAGTGCTTCACAGCTTTTCGGCAGTGACTAGCTTCATATACAGGACGAAATCTCGATTGAACTTTTATCAACGCTGCCTGATCAACGAACATTCTCTCGAGTAAGACAGAATTATTCTAATATTAACGATGATCGACCACATGTTTCTTGACACAAAAAACTCACACATGGTGTACGCCCACTAGGCTGATCTGACAGGTGCCCAGTTGACAAGAGAAAGTCAACCTAGGATGACGGGTATTTGGTTTGAAAACCGTGTGAAATAAGACGCAATTCATAAGCGAACCTAGTCACCGCTAGTTATCCTGTTTCGGCATGAAATAACTTCCTGAGGCCCGGTGACTACTCGGACCTATTAAGAGGAAGTAGTTTGTCATTATTTCTACACTGTCGAAATCGTATTCCACGACCTTATCCATTCGGGGCCAAAATGCACGTACTGGGAGGAACAGTTCTTGTCTCATCCAACTGCCGGATGCCACTTATGGGGCTTCATTTGATTTGAACGGCCGGCGCATACAAACAGGACAGAACACATGTGGTTTGCAAAATAGTGCAAGGGCCGTTCAGTATTTTTTTTGAATGTTTTCCGTTCCCATTCAACTTGGAACTATACGACTTTAAACACATCCTTCAAGTCAACGAACTGTTCAGTGAATTTACAGACACTTTTCACTCGATATGCACAAAACTGGTATAACTCTGGAAAAATACCAAGTTCTGTTGAGGTCAGTCTAAACCAAGGATATCGCAGGGTGCGGGACGCCACAGTGTAAGTATCGCTTTTGCATACCTCTTAGAAAACTATACATCAGTTTGGTTTGTTCACCGAGATTACCAAAGAGCCTACTTCAGCTATGTGCGGGTCCTGTAAATAAGCGCACGCGTGTGCAGCGGGTCCTGTAAATAAGCGCACGCGTGTGCAGTACAGTATATATATATATATATATATATAAGAGAAGAGAAAAAGAACCATTTTGCCATTGATGGAGTGACCGCCAACGCGCTTCAATATTGAAGTGTAATTTCTTGTACTTGCGCCTACAGAAAAAGGAAAGCGGTGACCATTAAGTGTCCTGATGTGTGAATCGATCATAGTTTTTTACCCCCGCCTTGATAAGTTGATGTTGATTTGCCAAAGAAACGGAATCCAAGGTCGTGAAGGCCCCCCCCCGTTGAGGCTTCGTAAACTCTCCCCTCTCCGGTACGGTGCCAACAACAGACTTGATAATTTTATTAGTGGAGATCATACATCTTATCATCGTTGATGATCACTATCCTCCAGTTATGACTTCATAGAATACGACCTCCGTACTTCATATGCACTCTAGTCAGCCAAGAAAGCGTTTCAAATGGAGCGTCTTTTGAATCCTATAACATAAACTGAAGCACATTCTGTATTTCAGTAAAATATAACCCGGTTATTTGAGGCCCTCAGCAACCTCCAATTCGTACGACGATAATCCCCTGGATTTCTTGTTAGGCGACACAAACAGATTGGCTGGGATGCTGTCCGGTCAGCGAATTCCGCCACAGCGCATATAGAGCTGATTTAGGCAGCTATGTAGGAGCACCTAAAAATTCAACGATGATTTGGATTCGCGTATCATTTTTCAGTTGACTCAAGTGAACCATTATTGCGCTTATAAAGAGGGGGTAAGTCATCGACAGGTGCTTACTACGATCGAGGGCACTTGTGACCTTAGAGCACCAGCGACTGGATGTGTGGGCACCATGCAAGCCAGAGACAATCATCGACTAGGTCGAATAAAAGGCCTTAACAGCATTTCGTTCACGGTCAGTATGTAACACGACGTTTCAACAGCCCTGAGAAAAATTAACCATAAATTCAGAGACTGGTCCATGAGCCAGGTGTAGAAAATATGAATGTTCGAAGCTGGACGGAAGCGGAGAAAATCACGAAAACTGCTGGGCACATTATCCGAAGAAAAAGTTGACTAAAGCGACCAGGCTCAGTTGATTTCGTCCACAACAAATGAGTCGGCGGTGTTCCAACTGAGGATACTGTGAACTGACGTTTTGGGTTATGTACTAGTGCAATTAAGAGTGAATTTGAAGCTTTCCCAAAGGTTGCTTTCTGGAACTACGAACATCATCACATCAGTTACATCGCACTGTGGTCCTTCATCATAAAAAAAACAGTAGGAGATCTCGTACTGGTACTTCGAGGTCTTCCATGGTCCGACGGTCGGTCCAAAGCGGCGAGCACTGAATGAATGTGTGGTTAGTGGTCTGCGAGATTGTTTGTACTTTCATCCAAGCTGGACAAAGTGCAACATTAAAAAAGCGACAAATTTTTTTTTTGGGTTTCACAAACGAATGTGAACAGTTCAGCCAAAAAATTGCAACCCCACGAACATTGGGACTGCTTAGAAAGGATTGCCCATTTGAAGACAGACCTAATTGCAGTAAACCGGCGAGTTAGCATTTTAGGTGAGTTTTCGCGCCCGGCCTTCCGGTACAAAAATGTGGGACAACGAAACATTCGAAATTACGACACTGTGATCCACACTGGCTGAACCTATGACCCCCATTACACCCCTCCGGGCCATCATGCGTCACGGGTTAGATCGAGGAATTTTCGCGCTACGCTCAGCAAAAATGGAGAAACTTCGGAGTCCGCAGCAACACGAGAAATGGCTGCGAAAAACTTGTTCAGCTAGCTGCCGTTGCCTTAATAAATAAGGCGGCGTAGTGCGATCATTTACGCCGATCAGGAGTACGACCGACAACGCCCGAATTATTAACTCGGAATAATGAGAGATGCGCAACCGGTAAACGCTTACAGTGACGTTTACATGACACTGTCGCTGGAAACAAACTAATAAATCAGCACAAAGAGTGATCGGAGGAAAGTCGGACAGCTTCAAAAGTAGTGAAGATTTTGGGCTAAAATCAGCTCTTTAGTAGGGCGTACGTGGACCTGATCTAATGAAAAACTGACAGAACTATCAGTAAAGCAGACAAATCTCAGCCCTCCAACGAATAACAGCACCGTTCTATCGTTGACAGTGAACTGCAAGAAAATTCTCAGTTTGTCCAGCAGAAGGTAGTTGTCGAAGCTATAAGGCTGGAAAGATCACGTCTGTACGACCTATACTTCTTATTTTTAATGTGGGTTACTCTAGATTACTTGAGTTTCCGTCCAAAACACGCGTTACCGGTCCTTTCATTTTTTCTCTATGTTAAATAAGTAGTACCGTAGAAAGTGACTTCCCCAGTGACTGCTTGTGCTTGTGTTGACCATTCAGTAACGAACTGTTGGTTTCGAAAAAATGACCAGAAAACAACGCGGACAGGATTGAGCATCGACCCAATTTCTAACTGTTGCAAACTAGACAGAAAAAAAAGAAGGAACAGCGCTGACAGAGCAGTCAATAAACTGCAGGCGCTGGCTGCACACTATCTGGAGGGTATCTTGCGATGACCAGCATGATGATTGCCATGAGATGCCATACCTGAGGAAATATCCAACCCCGTGACGCGGGAAGACAAAGCTATGGTATCTGTGTTTGTCCCAGTACGTTCATCCCAGATCCGCAGGTTGTGATCATAATGCCCGGTGATCACGGCACCGAATGCTGTGCACGCGACCACATCCTGTGAGGCCGAAGCGGACATAATTGTCCGTTGACAGTGGCACCTATCGACATCCCACAACTACAGCAAAGGAAAAACAAAAGTGGGGCAAGTGAACAGTGATGAGCGTAAGGATGAATATTTTGCGAAACAAAACTTTATATATTCAATGAAACCAAACCTTTCGCAGAAAGGTTTAAGTCAGTTGATACACTTATTGCTGGGCCACTTTTTGCTTTTGACACAAAAACTCCATCGGATAGACTTACCAGGTCACAAGGTTGGTCGATTTTCAAAGCAGACGGAGAGCCAATCAGCAAGACATCCTATTTGTAGCAGGCTTAATCAGCTTAAAGTATTGGCTACGAGTTTCTTTGGCTATCGATTAGCGTGGGTGAGTAAAGTAAAGATTGATAGGCTAGGGGAACTGTCTTAGACGAAGATAGGCAGGATATTGGAGTCTCGCCCTTTTGATTCATATCGTTTGAGTTTGCAATTACTCTTGAATCTCGTACACGATATTTGGTGAGGCGCCAGTGTCAACACTGATGTTGCTGTCTTTGATGATGATGATGATGATGATGATGGTGGTATACGCGGACCAGTTGGTGGTAAGACAAGTGGATAAGCTTTTCAGGTTGGGCTACCTACTTTTTTAATAGGACACTCGCGGCTGATAACTGCACACCACCATACGTCGACTCATGTAATATAAACCTACTATTCACAAGCTCTCTGGCTCTACGACTTTCGTTCAAGTTACAATGAGATGCACAGCGATTTTCACCGTCTCTGTCAATAGGTACTATGATGTGGAACGTACTGCCCGCCTCAAAACTTCCACATTGTCTACATCTGCTCTGTGTTCTGTGTCCAATTCGTGACCCGTCCAGCCTTTGACCAGTGCCTGATATTCATTTGCATGTTCCCGCAGGTTTTCTGTTCTTTTCTTCCACTCACCGACTTTGATATAGAGTTCCGCGGTTGTTTCTCTCATATGGACCTTCGTACAGTTGTCGCATTTGATGCTACGTATGCAATCTCAATTCTTTTCAACCAGGAGGGAATCCTTCAAATGCATCAAACCTGAGCGCAACATTTTACCTTACGAAACGTTACCCTACCGTTGGCTGTGTTCAGTATCGGGTCAGCTTCAAATGATGCGATTTCACGAAAAGATTAGGCATTCGGACCTCTGACCGCATCCCATGTTTATTGCCCAATTTGAGATCCTTATATGTTCAGCGGGACCAAAGGAAAAAAACAACATGAAATACAGAAAACAGATTTGTTATTAAATTGAAAATGCCTGAGTTGAGATCCATTCGGATGTCGTGTAAAATTAGCGGTTTGTTCACACCCTACCCCCCAGAATGAAATACCGATCAGGTCCCCTATTGGGAGGACAATCGTAATTACTAGTAGTTCGCCTTCATGCATAGCCGCTTTCCTAAATCTGCGGCCAACCGCACAGGTATTGAAAAACTGAGATGAATATGCAAAAACTAGGCTTAATTTGAACCATGCACACATAGCAAGGACATTCTGTTTTTCGCCAGTCCGTGAAGCCTAGTAGATATTACTACAGAACAGTATGGAGCGTCCTACAAACCTAATATTTTACTATAATTCGGCTTAAGTTGTAACAGACGCACTCGATACACTGTTCTGAGTGTGAGGCTGATCAAAAAAATTCAAGCCTAATGACATACTTGGACTGATGTTCGACACTGTGTAGGAAATACAAGACGAGGCACTATCTTGTGAATGCCTCCAGTGAGCATACTTTCCACCGCCAAACTGACATAATGCAGTAAGTGGGATGAAGCCAATCAACAGGGAATAGAACGGCTCACCTCAGAAAATTTTCCGTTAAAGTTTTCAATCATCAGTTTTGCAGATTTTGTGCATTCCCAAGACCACGTTATGGAGCGACGGCACTTTTATGAGATTTACCGACAAAGACTACGAGGTAAGCCAACAGAAATTTTGGTGTCTAAATATAAATTTAAAGCTGACTCCACATTGCCGAATCCTTGAAAAGCTTTCACACTAGCAGGTAATAAGGTCCGCACACTCGGATAGGCGGACTTATCTACGGAAGGTCTCAGCGCAGAAGTGTTGTTTGTCAGAGATCCGCTTGTACGACTCCAGTGTAGTTACGCGGTTATCTGGCAAGGAATAGCCCGTTTTCGGATCGGAATTAGTTGGTGTCTGAATGGCTGTCGGTCAACGCCCCGAGGCTGCCCTGTTGAAGCGGATACCGCATAACACAGTAGAGGGCGCGACAGTGAGCGAGGACAAGGATCGACAAACTGAACTGCCGGAAATATTGAGCAACAGCCTCACACCGAACTCCGTGATCTTCTCTGACGAGCGCCAGTGACTGATGTTATAGTGTTGGCCGAATATTTGAGCTCGGCTGAATGTATCATTTAAGCACATACGTAAACCAAGGATTCTCTCCAGCCAAAGTAAGCCTTGGCTTTGACGCGGTTGCGTCATACTACTTAGTGTCCAGTGCCAACCATTCAAAACTGGGCTACGAATGACTATAAGGCAGGTGGAGAGATTCTGTTTGAGACTGCTATTGAGCCCCTCTTGGATTCAATGTTGCCAATGTTAGGATGTGCTTTTACGGCAACCGAATACATCGAACAAAATGAAGCGATGTGAATAGGCTGCAACAACCCAGTAATTTCGAGTCAGTTGGACAGAATCTGGCACTTGGATACTCCGTACTGCTATACTCCCCGTGTCACTGTCGGTGAATATTCCAACCAAGCAGTTATGCCCGAAGATACCACTCTGAAGTCATCACCCGTTGAACATACAAAATTCTGCTCCAATGGGTTTTTGTTCTGCGTCCAGGAGTTTGCTGACACAGGGAAAAGTGGTTATCACAAGTAGCCTGGAGCGATGGAGCGAGTTTCGGTGAATGGTGATAGCAGCCACCAATTCTGACAAATTTTGGCAACTGATCCTAAATGTATGCGAACTGAAAGGAGCGTTTATCATAAATCTCTTTTAGTGAATCCATCAGCCTCAATACAACTACAGCATTCCCAGCACTAAATACTCTCCATACTCGTTCAGCTGCAACACTCTTTTGGTGCCTAGCTGCCATGTAACCCGAAGGAAGCACGAGGGCTAGGATACTGCCAGGTTGCCCAAGCCTAGACAGGGGAAGTCGAGAGGCAGAGGTCGGATTCGAACCACGGACCTTCCGGTCGGTAAATTCGCGCTCTAACCACTTGGGCCATCTCACCCCAGCACTAGCCACAACAGAACCTATCTTATAAATTCCTGGTCGGTCTAGACCGATCCACACGGAATTAAGGAAATACACCATGCTGTTGGCTCCCCAAAAAACGGAAATCATCCTGACGAAGGAAAGTTGCGTTTAGATATACTTAATCTGACGGGACGCTCTATTGACAGAGTTTGGTTCAAGGGTGTATTCTTGCTTCACAGAAGGGGTAACAAGTGGTTTTCAGCTTCAAAAAAGCCAGAGCACCGAGTCCGTGGACCATCAAAGATCTTAGTAACGATCAAACTCTGCGCATTGCCTTCAACCCGCGAGCTGCTTTGCAGTAGCTGATTTCCATCATCATCAATAGCAATGCACCAGTGGTGGATATTGGACTAGGTCAAGCGGATCCAGTCGTTTCACTTTGCCGCATTGCACAGCATCACCCAGTATACCAGCAACCAACAACAATATGCTAACCGACCAATCAACCAACACCAACAATCAGCACTACATTTGATTCCGTCGATCAAAATGTCCCACACTTACGAGTGAAATGTATAAGCGTCATGAAGGCGCTCTAGCCCTCCCCTTCCTAACCAAAAATCACATTGCACACGTTTACAAACACCCCATTCCTTTACACCTACTTTATACCTACTTTCGTAGGATTGCCTAAAACAACACAGACGACGTAGTCATAAGGGGAGAAAATCCTCACACAGTATAGTGCATTTGGATCGGTAGAAGGTAGTCCCTTGTGTTTGTGCTTCCTACAATTAAATGCGAAACACTTACGCGGGCCCGACCTAACTTGGCGAATCCCTACCGGTGGACATCGAGAATGCATCAACCGGGTGACCTTCCTGGGAAGCCAAAAACAGTCATGAAGGATATCGTCCCAAAAGTCTATTCTTGAGTCTGACGAAAAAGTGACATAATTCTTTTTTTACAAGGATAGTTTCATTTTGCATCAGAATGAATAACAGTCATGTGAAATGCATGTGTCCTGTGGATGTACCCTTGAGATACAGGAAACGGTTACATTTTTCTATTATTTTCTCACACTGTTTCTCGGCTTTTCAGCATGAAAAGACTTCAATTTCATCGTGGCTGCCTTTAAAGACGGTATACTAACTGATAAATGATAAACACTTAGAATTCTTAGAATGAGATAAACCATTTGCAGTGTATGCCTGAGGGATAAAAACGCACCATTTCTAGAGAGGTGTGCCCTTACAAATAAGTGAGCAGTCACACAATTGAGCTACCGCCGAGTGACTTAGCTCACAAATAAAGTTGTGTTATTAGCCTTGGCCAGGTCAACTGATGTTGCGCACACTCCCCGAGGTACGCTTACGGTTCGCTACAGTAGACAAACCATGGTGCTACGGCTTTGTAAGGTAAATTCTGTCAGTAACAGAGACAATTGAGAGAATCAACCATTGCCTTAGTGTTAGGCGTAATTCCACACAGATGCCGCTTTACCGCTCACAGTTAGGCGGTGTTGCGGCCGAGAAGCCTATCCCGCACAAGATTTACCAAAAGTTCGGGCCGCTTGCCCGTCAGGCATCAAAGCGAGCTCTGATTGGTTGAAAACCTGGGCCCAACAGCCAATCATGATTCAGTGTCCGCCGAATGCTGGTTGCCAGTGGTGCGTCCAGAAGGCGTCAGAATTTCCATAATGTTGTCGCGGCATGCACTTTATATACGACGCGCTGTACACGCGTTTTTGACCTGGTTTTGGGTGTTATGTGTTGTGCACCTTCGGTGGTTGTTTTGACGGGAATACTAGCTTGAGATGTTCAGATCGAGAACTAAGCTGAGAAAAATACGGTTGTTAAAGTTATTCGCAGCTAAAAAAGGCCAGTTGCTACACAAAACAGTATTCGCGTTTACTTATTTTTGGAAAAGGCGGTTATTGGTTGAGAGCAGCAGGGCTCCAGGTTTCCGGAAGTGAAGTTCGCGGAAGTTGGATAAAACAGCGCTTATGGGTGTGTATGTCGTAGTTCGAAGAAGACAGAGGACCTGGTGAAAAAATGACGACTAGGCATGTTGAGCAGTGCAGAAATAAAATGAAGGATATCATCGAACAGTATCTTACTTTTATCGTCCTGTCCGCAGATATTGTGACAACCCGCTTTGCGCTGCCAATAAATTTGGCAGAAACAACACTCTTGGCATGTCCAGTGAGGTTGACACGTAGTCTGGAATCGGTGAGTGTCCAAACGCGACAGGAGAAATCACTGGAGGCTCCAAGGACGACCGTTTCCTAGAGCGTTCAGTTGGAAAACATGGTTACCATAGAGTATCAATAGCATTTGAAGATAAATCAGAGGAAAATTAAGGGAAATCCGGCTATTGCATCCCCTCAGAAGGGACCAATCCCCAGCGAGGTTTCCCATCCTCCGTGACCTGGTACGTTAGCTCTCAAAGAGAATTTATTCCCAGGAGAGACCAAACAGTTCCTAGTCCAATAGTCTCTCGTGGGCGGATTACTATATCTACTTTCCGTAGGTCTCACACATAGTGAACAGTGCTCGAATCCTGCAAGATCTGGAGGAAAAACCAGAAATCAAAGCTCCAGCTCCTGGAGGAAAGCCAGTGGCTTGAGTCCATCGGGGACACTTCGATTTTTCCTGTCCATGATCAATCATCGTCCTCCTTTCTGGTCGCGCTGAGGATTTGGACTTGAAAGGAAACAGCTGGGTGGTTTTACTGCTCCTTTTCCCGAAAACAAAAATTATTGTAGACAGCTGTGGAATATGTGTTTTTACCAGGTCCTATCCAACAACCGCCACACAAGACCATGCGTATACGATGCTACTGAGCTCTAAGAGTGAAACTCGGGTCCAGTACTTCTCCACTTTAGTGTGGATTACAAGCGTAATTGTGCCGGGACGAAAGGACTGTTCAAATAAGAATATGTGAACGAAAATTCTACAAATCCCGAAACCACCTGCAATTAACGTCGTGCAACACTAAGGTCAGTCCTATACAAAGACCATTCAGCCTCAGAAAGCGAGAAAGGACGGGCGTCAGATAGGATCACTGCCATGCTGTTTGAGGACAAACGGTCAAGCACATGTATGTAGGGAACACTTGCATAGGAAATCTGCGTAGGCAAACAGAGTAGGAACATTTGTTCACAATTCTGAAGAGTTCCACAATCATCTAAACTATATAGTATTCTGAGACAGAGAGTGTTCCAAAACGGAGAGACATCCCCAAGCCAGAACACAACTGTGCTTGTGTAAATTCCCCGAAAAGCAACCGGAATGAAAAAAATCGTTCAGCTGTAACACCATTTCAGTGACTAGCTGGCATGCCACCCAAAGGAAGCACGAGGATTGGGATACTGCCAGGTTGTCCAAGCCTAGACAGGGGAAGTCGAGAGGCGGAGGTCGGGTTCGAACCACGACACTTCCGGTCAGTAAATTCGCGCTCAGACCATGGAGCCATCTCGCCCCGTTGTATCTTTAGAAGGTATGGTAGTTGGATACTCCGGCCTAAAGTAAATCTGACAAGAATAATGCACTGGGAGAACGGAAACCATTGAAAACCAGTCACGAAAGTGCTTCCGAAAAACATCTTCAACTGAAGAACTTGTTCAACGTTGCGTCTTACAAAATACACGCCTGACAGGCACAAACATTCTTGTCGCCATACACATCGTTCTTAAGGTTGACGTGAAACTTCCACAGCAGTTAAGGAACAACCACAAAGCCCAGTTGACCTGACAGATGTCCTTCTCACAAAAACACATAAGACATACCTTTTACGTCGACTCCATCCTACACTCTTCCGACTGCTCCTGACTAAGTTTGACCAACCCTGCAGACAGCTCTTGCATACACAAAAGCGAAACAAATAACTTTTTGTAAGTTCACCGCTTTCGGTAAGGTACAAGCCAAGGGTCTTCTGACTTCTCATGAAGGGCTGACTCTCACTGAGGGCGGTTAGACACTAGATTATGACTGACAGAGGATGCATTTGTGGTTACGCTTCGTGAGGCTTCTCTTGTGAATATGAAGTTGCACTATAGTTGTAGTGAAAGCTGTCAGGCAGTCTTAGTAATGAGTCTGGTAAACCAGGTAGATAGCACAGATAATATGGGAAGTTAGAGGAGTGGCATACATTGTTCTACAGATTAATAATCGGTTCAATGATGAGCAACAAGCACGTAGTGATGACCGAACGTGCGTTTATCCGTTGCTGAACACGTGGCTGTTGATCCGTTTGCCAACACTGGCAATTAGCTTGAAAACGATTGGCTACCAATTAAGCAGACTCAATCAGTGCGTTACGGCATTACCTTAGCTTCAGTGTAGGGCGCGAAAACACGCTACAAGTGAATGTGATGCGCCAGAGGCGATTGGGCCTAAGAATCTATCACCTCGCCTTCAGGTATTTATTGTGACGGATTGAATCCAAGTTGACAAGAGAAGGCGAAAGTCATCAGTTTCCTCCAAATTTGTCTAGGATTACCATCGATTCGGAAACCTCATGCACCCGAGAAACTCCTAACTACCTACCCGTATGTTTGACCGGTGGGGGATACCGGAGCCAACACAACCACAAGTATCTAAGTATCAGTATGTTGCTACGTATGCCATCTTGCTAAGGTTCACTTCAGTGGAGCCAAATGGAAGTGCGACGGCAGATAATCGCAAAGCGTGTAGACTGAATTCTATTCCAGCGCTCTGGTCCTAGAATGGGTTGGAACTATCAAGTCCAGAAAGCATCGGAATAGTGACAATTATCCAAAATCTTACTGCCAGCAGCCACCAGACGTATTCCCAGGAATGGTTCTTTCGTTAACAATAATGTGTGTTACTATAGTATTAAGGAGTTGAGAAGTGCTATAATAGCAGAGGAAGGGATGTCAACTGAGACATTTGAAATCGCCACCAGCAGCTTAAGACTAGTGCAACGCAAAAAAACATCCGGAAGAAAATTATGCGTGCCGTGAATGAGAATAATGCACACAAGTCTCGCGGCACTGAAAGATAGGTTCTCACTCACCTTTGGGTCAAAATCGATAGCAGATATTGAGGCATTGCATCCAACTAGTGTTGAACGCAGTTCACATTTACCTGCAAAAGACGAATCGAAATAGGCTTAAATGACATACAGTCGCATTAAATAAGGTGCCAAAAACTTTTAAAAGCAATAGAGTGTCAGATGTCATCAAATATATGACTTGGAGCGGGCAGTTTATTGGCACCACGCTGGCTGTGATGGAAGGCTACCTCAAATGGTTCCAATACTGTGGTCTCATTTCAATGAATCGTAATTCGGATTACAACGAGAAAACTGAGCATCACGATCACATTATATCACATTCCTGATTATCTACATTTAAATGCTGTGGCGCGTTTTACAGCTCATTTAATTTGGTGACGAGTTTGCCCCTAGGCCAGTACCGAGTTCCTGCTCTGTCCAATCTGTTTTCTGTTCAATTCAGGGCCTTAAACTTTGTGGTTGTGTGGTGGCATAGTATCACGCTCGTACTGAAGTCTATGCTGATGATGATTGTCGATATGGTGCGTTAATAAAATACAGATCACATTTATCTACCTATGACCATACTATTAAATTGAAATGTGCATTGTGACCTTGAAAGTTGTTTGCACTCAAGCGCGCTAATGATGGACTAAAAAAGATATGGTCCATAAATATGTGATCCATAGCAATTTCGTTTGGAAGTTGAGCACAAGAATCGCTAACGTTTGCATTTCTCAATATGAGATGGCGCACAGATCAAGTTGACAAATCTTGCCCAGAAGTTCGTGGTTGAAATCGAACCCCGAGTGATGAGTAGGCTCTGTCTCAGCCTAACAGTATACCAGACCCATCCGGATGAGGATGTGGCATGACAACTATGAACCCAAAGGACGAAGATGTACCATTTTATCCGTTAGTCGATGAGATGTGAAGGAAACCTCTACTTTGCACATATATTCTGAAGTTGTGAACACAACCAGTACGGCAACCTACATCCAGCTCGCCTCGCATCAGTGGTGTGAGGTCTTAGCACTTTTCTGCATGAGGTTCCTGTGATTCCCTCGTACACCGCTAGATTCTCTAAGGTCCGGTTCAAATGGCGAGCATACAGTCACTCGTTAGTCGGATTGCTGTGTGCTGAGCTTAGGTTTGGTGAGACATCCTACTCCGTCATGATACCTGCATGTGTTTATTCCAAAGCTGATTAGAGGTGTAGATAAATCTGACCCTTCTGATGGTCGTCCTCAGGAATGTAGGGCTTTCGTAACAAGCCCTGACCTCTTACTCCTCAATTAGGGCCTCCTTCCTCTACAGCTGTGTGGAAGTTAACTATCCATATTTATCAACGGCGTACTGCATTTAATGATATTGACCATGAATACCTCGCATCTAGACGGGTCGTCACGAAGAGACTGAACCTTATCGTGGTGTGACGGTTTGTGTCAATGGCTAGAGGTCTGACGAACACAGTCTCCTGGTCCTCCAGGTTGGACTTGGAATATGTGGCGACTTGTTCCGTAGAAATGGTAACGCATTTGTATTTCCCGCCAAACACCACTGCCTTGCGGTTAGGCTTTTGGGTCAAAGGCTTTGGTTAAGGACCCTAATTGTCCTCCTGTCTAGGTGTGGGCGCCTTCACAGTATCCAAGCCCACGCACAACTATGATACCTACGTTTAACAATAAACTCATGCCACATACGCCGTCACGTGGTGCCATCAGCCGGGTCACCCCACTCGCCGCATACAGCAGGGCGGCTTAGGGCTGATGCCGGCGCCATGTGACGAGCAGATGCTGCATGCAATAAGGCTCTCAAATAAATCATAGTTGTACAGCAGTGAAGCATCGGTGTTGAACACTGATGTCATGCTGTCGATGATGATGAAACGAGTCTTCTATCGAAAACCAGTTATTTAGCTCCCATTTCAATTAAACCTAAGGACAATGATTGGTGAAAGAGAAGTTTACAATAAGATGGAGTTGGGGAAAGTGGTTAGCCTCGATATCCCGGGGACTTACCTCCTACAACAGACCATAAACGGAGTTTTCTGTCAAAACCGGCCGAACCGAAGAGATTTCCAGAAGGAGTAAAACGGACACTGTTAACTTCTCCCTCGTTGGCAAGCTATTTATAGTGGGTGGAACAGGAGACCAGAAACTTACAACTTCTGCAACTGCTTTAGTCGGAACGACTGCAGCTACCATGGGCCCCACGTTATGCCTGTAGTTTAGCGCTATGCAAACAAGTAGAAGAAACTTACGGCTCGTCCACTGATAAACTAGCAGCTTCAGCCAGCTGCTTCCGGATAGTCTCTTGGGCCTTCCTAAAGACGGTCGTGAATATGACAACAGTTACCTGTAGTTTACATCATGCTCAAGATTCTTTAGCCGCTCAACCACACTTTGAAGTTTATTAATACGCTCAATTAGTCTACACTTGTCTTCTTCCAGTTCGGCGCATTTGACTTGAACAGCCTGTAGTGTTTCCGATATGGCATTTTTCTCATCTCGTAACAGCTGGCAGACTATTGTGTATAAATTTCAAACTTACCTTGTTAGCACGCTCTAAGTTATGTATTTCGTTTAGATAGCCCATATTCGCTTGTTGTAGATTCCTGACTTCATTTTCTAATTCTGACAGTCTGGAAAGTTGACTGACAAACGTGGTGAACCCTACTTCGAATGCACGGATGCTAACTGCTTGTCCTTTTCCTGAACAGATTTGCTCAAATCAATTACATTACTCGCCAACTGCAACACTCAAATGAACCAACTGATAATACATGGACCTACGTCACCCTTCTGACGATGGAGCTCAGTCACTTCCTCTTGCAGACGGAATACCTTTTGCTCAAAGTCATGCGACATGAAAGCGTTGCTGCGGAATAAATTATGTGGACAACTCACCTTTTTTCTAGTTTTAATGACAAGTCCAAATTTTCCTGTCTGGAAGACTTGAGCTCAAGTGAAACCCTATTATATTCTTTCGTGAGCTGCCCAACACGATCCCTGAGCTTAGAATCTAGTTTATCAACCACACAAAAGATGACAGTCTCACAATCAGTTATCACATATTCAAACTGTGTCTTCTGGAGTCGGTCTCGATCACCAAGTAATTGTTTAATTTGTTCTTTCCATTCACCGGTTAACATCATGGGGAGCGTATAAAGAGATCAGGTACTAAGACTTTCCGAAATGCATCTTAATTCGCATGAGAATGTTGACTATTCGTGAGCAGGTGTCCGACGGAACGTCGAAGTTGTCAGAGCTACAACAAGCAGAGAAGTTATCATCTCAAGAGGTTAGTAATGGAAACAAATGAGGTAAAGGAAACACCGGCATTGGTGACCGCTGAACACTTGTGCTTGCTCACGGAACAACTATGGGAAATTATTCAAGAGTAGCTTTTTACGAAGGACCAACAGGGGGAGGAATCTAGCAGTTTACTTCGATAAGATAGGAACACACCGTGGTAGCACACCTTGCGTGTTTGTATAAATCACGATAGGATGTCAGAGTGACACAGTGAGAGCTTGACCAGTAAGGCTCCGACAGATAAAGGTTCCCTGATCTCCAAATTTCGGGTAGAGACATAGGGGATAAACTATATTCTAGAGAATGGCTAATTAAACGTCAGTACTTCTGAAACCAAAGGCAAGTATAAGGTAAGCATCGTAACAGTATCACAGTATTCTTAACCATGGATGACGCCAAGTTGAGCGCACTACCTGTACACATGAGTATAGCGGCTCTGGATTCCGCGCTTCTTTATTGACTGACCGCACAGGAGTAGTCCCGAGGATTCGGTAGGATGCCACTACGAAACCGCTTTGCCGCTCGCAGTTAGGCGCTGCTACAGTCAAGAAGCCTATCCAGCGTGTGATTGGCCAGAAGCTCGGGACGCTTGCCGGTCCAGCACCAAGAACAATCCTGAATGGCCGGAAATGTGGACCCAAAACCCTACCATGACCCAGTATCCGCCGAATGTCGGTTGACAAAGGCGCATCCAGAAGAGGTCGGAATTTTCGGAATGCTGTCGCCGCATACACATTATATGCGACAAACTGTACATGTGTTTTTGGCCTAGTTTTGGGCGTACATATACTTTGTGCACCTCCGGTGATTCTTCTGACGAGAACGCTAGAGTAGAAGTTGCAAATCAAGAACAAATCCGAGATATTACCGTTATTACATCGAGAGGACTCGGTGTCCTTTAGACCCAACCAGAAAGCTCACGAGTGACTGGTTACCATGTAGCTTGTGTTGCCTTCTCATAGTGGTGTTTACACCAAAAGGGAAAGGCGGAAACGGGTAACAGGAGTCAGTCTGGCTGAGGGCCGGCTGGTTATACGTGTGGGTTGCACGTGCTCGGTAGGGGGCGCGAGAGAAGTTTGACCAGGTAAGCGAGTCAGGATGTCTCGGACCTGTGAAAATGTCACCAAAACTTGAACAGAAATAACTTCTTTAGCCAGCAGCACGTGAAGTCGAATCAGTTATGTTAGTTCATCGAAAAAATCGCAAAATCTTCGGTCCTTGCATAGCGTACAATCCCATTTGCACCGGCTCATCAGTATCCGTATCGGTCCCGCTGGAAATAGGACAGCAATACGGCACCAGATATATAAGGTAGTGTGTATGGAAAACCGCGTAAGGCTGAAGCACATAGTCGTGTGGCTTTTCCACTTATAGTAAGGTGGACGAATTTGACCATGTACTAAATGCGACACCATTACCACAGAGAACACAGGCCAAAGAACTGTAGAGAGCTTTTGTAAGGCAAACGTTGCATCGCATCCCAGCTAATCCGGTCAGATGGTTTAAGGATGGCGGGTGCTGGTGAAACGAGTTTCCAAAAGTATGGAACCTCAACTCATTCACAGAGTGACCATCTCAACCGATGGGCTGAACCCTTTGAATCAGAGTTCAGCTGCCTCTCTCCCCATCAACTCGACCCAGTCACGAAGAGACTGAGCCTTACCGTGGTGTGACGGTTTGTGTGCCTTTGTAACCAACTGAACTATGCTTGGGGGTGTCCGCGCAACATTCACAGAGTCTCTCATACCAGGTTGGCCAAGTGTTAAAGGTCTGACGAACACAGCCTTCTGGTTGTCCAGGTTGGGGGTTAGAACAAGAAATAAAAGTAAAACTTTCAGCTGTAACACCCTTCCGATGCCTAGCTGCCATGCCATCCGAAGGGACCACGACGACTGGAATACTGCCAGGTTGCCCGAGCCTAGACAAGGGAAGTCTAGATGCAGAGGTCGGGTTCGAACCATGGACCATCCGGCCAGTAAATTCGCGCTCTAACAAAGCAGTCGATGCATAACTTCAGTCTTGTCTACCTGATGGCCGAGTACGAATCTACCTGTGGAATGCGCACTGCTGATGATTCTCAATAAAGGGTGAAGTAGCTGTACACTGGTTTTCGGTCTTCCGGCATAGATTCACTTTCCTTGCAAGATGAAGTCATTACTGAAAACTCCAAAGACTCTCCATACTGCCAACAACTCATCAGAGGATAAAGTTATACTCATACCTATCAGGCTGATTTCGGTCTATTGGGATCATAAAACGCAACCCGCCCAACTGAAAAACTGATAAATACCATTGCAAAAGATTAGAAAACCGCAATTAACCTACAAGGGACACACAAAATCGACCACATGCAAAAGGGGGGGGGTTAAAACTAACAAGCTCTGACTGCGTTGCTCACTGTTTGTGAGAGCAATATGGCCTCTTAAAGGCCTACCGGGAGATGCTTATGTTAATAGTACAACAGCGGCCTAAGGCAAGGAAAATCACCTCAAAAACACGTTCGTTTTGCGTCCCAAAGTATGTACCAGACAGAATGACATGAAGTGCCGTTAGACAACCTCCACGGAGGTTGAGCATTACGAGAGCTTGAACGCCAGCTGGAATCGTGTAGGCTAACCAGTTCACCATGGCCTTGACGTACCGGCGGGGCAAGATGGCTCAGTGGTTAGAGCGCGAATTTACTGACCGCAAGGTCTGTGGTTCGAACCCAACCTCTGCATCTCGACCTCCCCTGTCTAGGCTTGAGCAACTTGACAGTGCCCGAGCCATCGTGCTTCCTTCGGGTGGCATGGCAGCTAGGCACTGGAAGGGTGTTGCAGCTGAACGACTTATATTACGTCGGCGCCACAAGTATCGGAGGTCCGCGAACACTGCAATGACAATCCCTATTATGGAAATGATTTCGTCTTTCGCCAGTCCACAGGAACCTATGCAGCTGCCAAGGTGCATGAAATTATCTATCATGTTGATCGGTCCACCTGCAAGTACAGGGTCTGGGTTTGATCCCACACAATTTTGCGGTACCACTTTACAGATGTGATGCGTATACTGAACTGTGCAGCACAGTTATTCAGGCTACTGAAAGTGGTTTGCATTTATAAAAGGTCTGATCCATGGGGAGCAATATTATCAGCGTACTCAATGTTCATGAGCGAAAAACTCGGGAGTAGTTCGATCCCCGTATTAGGGGCAGATAAAGAAGACTCAAGCAGCACACCGGTTACGAAGTTAAATAGAAAGGACAACAGTGGACACCCTCACTTGACACCACAAGATGTGGTGAACTCGGGAGAAAATTTCTCCTGATGTATGCGCCCGCGGGAGGAGGTATATAAAACCTGTAGGAGACAGGAATTCAGTAGGGATGCCCTTCGTCGCCAGATACTGACACAGGTGCTGACGACCATCGGAGTCAAAAGCATATCTGAGATTGAGAGAAAACTATCACTGTTGGTCGCTGGAAGGAGTGACGCAGTTCAAGTACTTGCCGCAAAGTGAATTTATGAGTGATGCAATCTCGGGCAGGAGGAAACCCGGTTTGAGTCTCGTGACTGTGACCCCCGATGATGAATCAACCTTCGTAGGATAATACAAGAGAGCACCTTGGAAGCTACTGCCACCAGACGGATGCGCCAGATCGTGCTTCGCACGATGTTCTGGAACCTTTTTTAAAATATATGAATCATCACCGAAACGCTCCATTTCTTTAGAATTCTTGCCTCACTCCAGGTACTTTGGAGTAGGGTCGTTAGGTTAGCCACAACGGACCTGCCGCCTTCTTTGAAGAGTGTAGGCTGTAAACCGTATAGACCGGGTGTTTTGTTACGCCACAGCAATCAAAGTGCATGAAGGACTTTCGTCGTCGACGATGATTTTATGATGTTCCAGTTCATTTGGTCATTCCGGGAGATGAATTGACGGGACCCGACTGAACTGATCTTCAGTGTTCGGTCCACCGTTCAGGACGACGCTTCAGTGAATGAAATTGGATCCCATCCTTTTCAGAGACAGTTCCACTAACACCAACCCCCTTCGAACCAGTTGATCGGATTAGCTGGAACGGAGTCAGATTGTTCTCCCTCCCCCTTGCAAAATCCTCTTCTATTTCAAAGGCGAGCAGGTTCAGTGGTGAGAGCGCGAATTTACTGACCGCAAGGTCCATGGTTCGAACCCGACCTCTGCGTCTCGACTTCCCTTGTCTAGGCTTGGGCAACCTGACAGTATCCCAGCCCTCATGCCTCCTCTGGGTGGTATGGCAGGTAGACACCGAAAGGGTGTTACAATCGGACGATATTATATATATATATATACATATATATATATATATATATATTATCCCGGGCTTGTGCAATCCGCCAGCGCTCCCTTAGGCTATTCATTATTCAGTGTTTGAGGAATTTGCGTGTGCCGTCACAGTCGTCTGTCGCTGTCACAGGTTTCCTGGCTCCAATCAGAGCTGCTGACCATGACGGGATCCAGTTTTCATTGGAGTGTGCGAGTGACGTCAGGCAGACAGTAATCACAGCTTCTGTTGCCTGTCACTAATCATCGTCGAAGTCACCATTACAACGATCATATCCGTCGAGCTCTGAAAGCTTCTCAGCAACCCAACGCGATAATGTTGAGCAACAGATACGCTTTGCAGGTGATAAACTGCATGGCTTTGTACCAACCGGCACCTTCCCAGGGGAAGGCAAACAGATACGCGAGCCCGCACACTGTTGTAATCAGAGTCCAGAAGTGTATTGTCATGATTTTTGTGTGCTTATTTTTATACCTACCAAATATACTCGTACTGAACCTTTGTATGTACATTGCAGCTCATACACGCTTGTTCTTAGGCAAGTAAAACGTTGCCTATCCTCGAAAACCCGGACTCTGTTCTAACTCGTTCTCGGACACATTCTAAACGTCTCATGTACTGCAAAATGAACGACAATCTTGTATGAAAACTCTCCACCGGTAGCTGATTGCCACATGGTCCAACTGAGTCCACGACTATTTTGCATTTCATAGTCTCCAAGTTAGACGGCGTGAGCGTTGCAAATTTGTGCTGGCTAGAGAAAAGCGGTATTCGGCAATAAATGAAGTCGCCCCCCCATCCCGTTATCCGTGCGATAAACGTCAATCTGAATCGGTCACAAAAATGGGCTTTTTCGGGTGTTAGTACGCCGCAATGAGCACTGGTATCACCTGCAGAATTACAATATCGTAACCTGTCGGTGACCAGAACAGCCGTGACATAGCACAATAGAAGTCATACTTCACAGTCTCAGAGCTACCGTCTGTCGGAGCGTATGCTGATTCAAGGAATAAAAGCCGTTTACCGCGTCGAGACTCGTTGATCTTGATCAAATCTGTCAACCAAACAGCACAAAGACGACTGTTTACTGGAATCCAGTCCAATAAAGTGCACTCAGCCTCGGCGTTAGGCAAAACTCCCAAACCGTATCTACCACGAGCAACTCTGCACCGAGACCACCAAACATCCGGAGTAAATTTCTGGAAATCCGGGCTCGTTCCGAACTGTTCGAGGTGTGACCGAACTGGGGTCTTGTATGCGTGGTTCGGAGACAAATCAGTCGATAGAGGGAACAAGGTTCGAACAAGACCGACTCTTTCCCAAATTGACGCGGAGTACTCACACTGAAAGCAGTAAGATCTGAATTCAATAAGGAATTATTGTTTTATTTCACCGGATAGGAGCTTAAACACGAGGCAACGATTAGGTGATTGAAAGCTAAATGAATCAAAAAGAGAGGTGGGTGGAGAGGAGTCAGCGGATGATACTTCCCAGTTGCTTAAGCCGAATAAGGGAGTTTGGTTGAGGTTCCCCGACTTGGGCCTTCCACTCAAAAGTCTCACCCACAAGGCAATGGAAGAAGGTCGGTTATTGTATGCTGACCATTCCCCTAGCTTCTTACTCGAAATTCTGAAGCATGAGATGGCGGCTGCTAGGGTTTGCCTGAAAGACCAGAGCCAATGACTGAACAGTCTGACCCACTCGGCTGTAAGGGTTTAGGATGGCCTGAGGGCTCTGGGAGGAGGCAGCTGTCTGCCTCCTAATGTGGATGCGCATAGCAGGTGCCTTCAACCGTATTAAATAATGCGCCGACGATTAAAGTCAACCGGTGGGTGAGCGGAGTGTGTCGTTTATAGTGCCGACCTTTTCTGACACCTCTTTCCTCGGATTATTGTTGTCTCCATAAATATGGACATGCAGGTCGTCTTAAGGAAGAACCTTACTAAATACCATAGAGAACAGTACAACTTAACTCCCAGGCGCCCTTTACACGTCTTCTCGTAGCACGCGCATTCATTGTGATTCATCGCCATCATCATCAGCATTATTGACGGTCACTCCAAATGGGAACACTGATGCTGCATTGCCATACATTCGTCAGTTTATCTGAATGCAGCCTCATAATGGAAAGAAAAAACGAGACGCGGAGGGGATCCGGGAATAGCCTGCCACAAATGTCTCAGGTTCGTACAATCCAGCACTCAATTAGACCACCTGGATAGAAGCTAACCGCAAGAAAACCAGTGATATCAATTGACAACCATATCGTTCAGTGTCACCAGCCAAGCAAAGGGAAAGTCAGGTGGACCCCATCATAGAAGCCAAAAAGCACCAACAACCCAAAATTTTCGTAAGCTACTCTTTTCTGCCGCCAAATTTTGCTCTCTATGTTTTCATCACTCCGAATTCGACATGAAAAAAGTAGCCTTTTCGGCAGGCGATGGTTTGGCATACCTAATACTTGGTGCAGCCAGTTTAGCTTCCAGGGCTGCATGCATTCTGTGTGGTAATTGCAGTCCGCCTCACCAGAAACCCATCGGCTTTCGAACCCAATCAGCCTCGCAACCGTACAATAGTAAAGTCCACAGTGTAGTCTGATGTGCTCATCCTTTGAGTAGCGAAACGTGTGCAAGCAAACTGCCAAAGTCGGTGGACGGATCAACAGCCAGCTGATCTACACTCAAGTGCTACGTGTCCAAATTTCAGAGGTTCAGCAGATGTTTCTAATTATCATCTGTTTAATTTACCCGGGGAACTGACAGGATTCATAGCGGTATTTCTTGCTTTCCTTTGGCAGATTGTGTGCTGTGAGGGTAATGGGGGTTACCCGGAGATTGGAATACCTCTGGTCCCTCTCGAACTCGGCTTTTCAGTCCTTGCTTGGAACCACCCGGGATTCGGAAACAGCACCGTGAGTCCAATCAGTTTGGAAAAGACTGCTCTCCCACATAACAGTTAGACGCCATTTTTCCGCCTTATGAACAACTGTGAGCTACGCGATCTAGCTATAAGAGCACTCGTCATTCACCTGATTTTTCCTCAGCGAACATGAAGAAATGCAGATGCGGGACTTATCGTTACCACCAGTTTCGCGAATGATCATTTCCTAATGCATGGAGCGAAAATTTCTCGAAGCGATCAGGTTATGACTTACCACAGGACCACTGGAATTGTTCGCTTTTTTGACTCAGATGTAACTGCGCTTATCCTTGGTCTTTTGACATTCTAAAGATGGCAGCTCCAATGTAGCCAAATTTAGGTGTATGTTACTCAGCGGGCGGTGAGATGGCTCAGTGGTTAGAGCGGGAATTTACTAATCGGAAGGTCCGTGGTTTGAACTCGACCTCTGCCTCTCGACTCCCCCTGTCTAGACTTGGATAACCTGGCATTATCCCAGCTCTCGTGCTTCCTTCGGGTGGCATAGTAACTAGGCACCGAAAGGATGTTACAGCTGGACGTACTCAGCGGGTCAATAGTTCTCTTGATCTAAGTCAGTGTATGATCTTGGTCATGTTTAACAGACTATTATTGTCGTGTGGAGCAGTGGAGAGTACATTGGCTTCTAGTAAAACAGAATATACTGGTTGTCAAATGATTACATACAACAAAAATATTACAAATGAAGGATTAAAAAGTCCGTCGGATTATTCATGTGCTCCAATCCTAATGTGACGAATCAATGATATTGCTGCAGTGAACTAAGATTTGAATTTCGGTAAATTCCAAGCTGTAGGGAGATCGGATAAAAATAAATTATTCGGGAGCCATTTTGGGGCTTTCCAGATGGGAGCACTTGGCAATATAGCGAGATATTAGTCGCTCGGTTGCGTCAATTGCCTGTAGATCAGGTGGCTGCTGACCAGTTCGCCGAGCTTGACAGTTTGTTTGCAAACGTTTCGTCATCAATCGTGGAAACGCCATCAGCGCGCGATTACTTCCCCCTTACCTGTCTGCGTTCATATAGTTTTAAAAGAGCATACCTGTTGATGTGATTGGCTGATTGGTGGATTGCTTTATCCTGATTTCATTGGCCCGTTTGCGATTTGCGCTGAATTATAGTCCGCATTTCTCGCATTCGATTAGTTCGTTGTACGAATCCCCCCTCCAAGTAGGTTTCGTCGCTGTTCTGACTCATCCATTCACGTTTGTGTTGCGTTTTTGGTTTTTCTTCCTCCTATTTGATTGGCTATTCAGACCTCCAAAACTGCAGGAAAGCAAGCAGCTAAGAGGAAGCCGCACTGATGACGCCCCCATGATTGGTGGCGAAACGTTTTCAAGCAAATTGTTAAGCTCTGTGAAAGCACTGAAAGTAACCTTTATCTAGTCCAGTGCGTCAGTGATACACGGTCACTTTTGGCAAGGTACCATACCGATAATTAAAACGAACGTGGACAGAGAAACGGGTAAACCTTGAAGCGTGCGGCTTCGTTCACGAGGAAATTAAAATCATTTTATTAGCTGCCACATTTAGTAAGTAGTGGGAGGACTTAAGAGGCGGTCCTACTAGATGCGCTATACTAAAAAGTCGAATTCCACTTTCCGATTACCATACCCAAATTTCATAATCTTTTTAATTATCAGGTCTCCTGGAGGATCTCCAGGGAGCTGGCATTACATACTTCGACCACTGAGTCTCCGTAAGTGTTCACAACACTGTGGACCCAACCGTCTCTCGAGGAATTACCCATTTCGACCGTTATGTAGACTTGGCCTGAGTTTACTAGACATTCTGTAGTACCGTCTACATTGAAAACTTGCAGCGCAGAACCCAGGCGGCCAGCTGAAATCCTATAACTGGAGTTTTGTCCTCTCTTGTTTGTGACACAGCAACCAATCAAGGTGATTCGGTAGCGATTGTTTCTACAGCCAAATTACCTTGCAGACCTGGTGCTTTGGAGACTACCTGGAAGGTGCAAGATGCAGGTTATGTCTTCCTTTCTGAACTACTAAGGTCTGATCCTTAAGAAGAATCTTTTGTATGATTCATTTCTCGCTACACATCGGACGAACTTCCATCCAGCTGGGACCATGAATCAAAGACGCCAAGACCGCGACGCAACTGAAAATAAACTGGAAAACGACTCAACAACAGTTCTGGATGCGCTGCGTAGACTTTGAGGACAGTCGTGGACCTCAACGAGGGTTCTGTTTGGAAGATTTTGTTACCAGCTGTCACTCAACCTACCTTGGTGAACGTGTGTTGTCGGACTGGGCAGCTTATGAATGCTAATCGTAGAATTCCAGTGAGACCACGGTGATTTCTTGGTTTAGTCCATACGTTGGACTTTCTTGGAGATTTCGACTCCGTGAGAGGAGTCAAGGTACCGCGACATTCTGTCCGCTCAGTTGGGTTTAGCATATAAGACGCACTCATCCTTAATGTTGCCTCTTTGCTAAGTGGATATGGTCAGCGGTTTTCTCTGATCTGCTCGCCACAACCCTGGTTTTCTTCATTCCATTTATTTATTAAGCAATCAGACCTCATCGGTCAGGTTTACAGCACCTCGGCATAACTCAACTGGACGCGTCTGATTGCTTTTTATGGTCTCTTTTTTGCCCTCTAAACAGGCAGTGTACCCTACCCTTCCCGAGCAGACTGTAGTAGTTCGTTCATACTAGACAAAAGCACAGTCTGACTGAGTTCATTGTTCGGAGGGTGGAGGTCGTGTGTCTTTCTTGTTGAGTAATTTTCACGTGGGTTTCGGGCAACTAGGTGGACGAATCCACCAAGTCTTACGTGTCTGATAGAATATCAACTTATTCTCCTCGTAAAAATAGTTCACGATCACTCGTTGCAAGGCCAAACATAAAAGAGCAACGTATCGGAGAAAGTTGTCGGTACCCAGATCGGATTAGTAAGGTGACGGGCCAAAAGCGGTATAGCTAATCGTTTGTACGGAAAAGTGCAGGTGTGTATATATCCAAGTTGAATGCAAGACCTTCTTGATGAAAGACGCAGCTACGGGGGGGTAGGACACATTGCCGAGTTCGTGTGGATAAACTGGTAGTTAGACAGAAAAGTGCATATTCATTAGGTGACATACAAAAGTGGAAATGGACTCAGATGCAAGCAGGCCGATAAAGACGACAAGAAAGCATCATAATCATCACTAGAGACAGCACCATCAGTGTTGACACCGATGCTTCACTGCCGTACAATCACAATGTTTATCTGGTTATATTTTCAAGCGTTAGAGAGAAAAGAAGAGGGAGGCGACCTGGTACTGGCCTATCGCAAGCATTCCGGTACACGTGACCATCGAGACCCAGTGATATGCCGTTTTGACGCGAATTGGTAAACGTTATTCTGGCTTTGAGATTCGTGTAATGACTTCATCAGATACACTTCGGTCAAAGGTAATACAACTACCGAGGTGCGTAAAATTTTCCAAAACCTCCAGTGTGTCTTCCTCAGTTGTAAGGCACACGTTCAGATACTGCTTTTTCTGAAACATGACTTGAATGTGCAAAATGCATACGGAAGGAGAGCGTGATGGTGGTCAGTTTATTCAGCAAGGCTTGTGCTTCGCCTTCGTGTTCAACGATGAGGTTGATGTCGTCTGCTTACTCCAGGTCGACAAGCTTTTCATCAGTAACGACTTGAACACTTGGGTTTTGAAGACTTTCTACCGTTCACCTCATCAGTGACGAACTTAAACAAAAATGGAGGAAATATACATCTTTGTCGGACACCACTGCTCGTAGGGAAGCTTTTGAAGAGCTCCCCATACACTCTCACACGTCAACAAATAGGCGACTACAAACAACACATGATATTCACGAACTTCTGAGACACTTTGTTGCGCAAGCGAGCTGAAAAACCAACCGGTCGACAGAGTCGAACTCACTCTTGAAATCAAGGAACAACAAGATTATATGGTTCCTATATGCATGCCGTAGCTCTAACTCTATACATAGGACGAAGATATGGTCCACAATCCTTTTCCCGCCGGAATCACGCTTAATATCATCGGGGCCCGTCTTCACGCATCTTCGCAAGACGACGTAGAATAAGCGATGCACAGAGTTTAGTTACAGCGGGGCTCAAGCTAATTGCTCTGCGATCGCCACACTCACTACAAACACACTATTTTTTGAAAATGGACACTACCGACCACTCACGCCAATTGATTGGAACGGTCTCTCGGTCCGGATAGAGGCAAACACGTTAGGCAAGCACCGATCAAGGGTTTCACCTCCATGTTTGAACAGGACGGGAGTTCGGTATGGCCAACATCTCGATGAATCTTGAGGGACAAACGGCATTTTCTTATTTTGGAAGCCATCGAGGGTTCCAGGTTCATTGTCCAGGGCTGCGGTGTGGGTCGGAAATCAGGCTGAGCAATTTCAGAAGGCCGGTTGAAATGTTGAATGAGCTCAGCTCAGAAATGCAGTGGCTCTTCTTTTTATCGACAGGGGAACCGTTGCTAGCAGTAAGTTTCACTCACCGGAAACCGCTTTAAGCCTATTGCGCGTATCAGTCGGTATAGTTTGGGCACATTTCCAAAGTTTATCGCTTCCTCCATCTTCTCAGATCTTTTGCCCTACCAAACTTCTTTAACCGCGCAGACGCACGTTTTCACATGAGGCCTCACAGTTAGTTGAAAATCGTTGAGCTTTAGCACCCTTTCGGTGCCTAACTGCCATGCTATCCTAAGGAAGCACGGAGGCTGGGATACTACCAGGCTGCCCAAGCCTCGACAGGGGAAGTCGAGAGGCAGAAGTCGGGTCCGAACCACGGACCTTGCGGTCAGTAAATTCATGCTCTGACAATTGAGCTATCTCGCTGCCAAAGAAACAAATATATGCATGTCTTGGTGAGGAAGTACATCCTTGTTTGCTGGGCTTCCGCACATCAGGTTTATTTCTATTTTGCGGCTAACAAAGTCATCATACACCTATACTTTCAGTGAATCACCGTCCCACTGTGTTCGTTTTCATAGTGGAAACGTAACCCTGTGAAGACTCGATTACGGTCCTCACGAGCAAGTGAATTTCAGGTGAACAGATCCTGTGTATCAATCCGTGAATCCGTCTTAAAACACAGAGTAGGGTGCAGTTGGTTGGTGGGTTAACGGATTGATGCATGTGATCGAGGCTTTCGCCCAAACTTCCCGGGTCGGGTTTGTTCTCGTCGTTCAGCGGCTTCTGTTCGCCTGGAAGACAGCGAAAAAAGGGTGCAGCACTGCTCTCCAAGTTCTCAGCGCAGGGTGGTAATCTTGCCAGCACGAGGACTCACAGAAAAAAACGTCTAAAAGTGCTTTGAACTGGGCACTCAATACAGCGTGAACAACCATTGGAGGAAGGTTATTCCACATACGAACTACCCGACATGAAAAAACTGTTGCCTAATACAGGTGTGCGCTCTGAGCTTGAAAATATTACCATGTCCTCGCCGCGTGTTAGTTAGCTCGATGGTGAAAGAACTGTTGGCCAAACCTTGCTCAAACAGGGCGTATGTATTAGGTATCCTCGGAGGCGACGATACTCCAGGGGAAATAGGCCAAACACCGCGAGAATCGTTTCATAATCAACGGATTTAAGACCGGCAAACATTTTCGTAGCAGCTCGTTAGACACACTCAATGAGAGTTACGTCTTTCTTGCGTTCTGAATAGACATGGTTGGCGTATTAAAGCAGCGGTCTGACGTAGGCCCCATAGAGTGTCTGGAAGTCCATACGAATAGTAGGGGAGAAGGTTCGCCGAATCACCCGTAGAACGACGAATGCCTTTTGGGCCGATTTTTCGTAGTGCAGTGAGAAAGACATGTTTGAAGAGAGCCAGATACCTAAATCCTTTCTAGTATCTATCCTCGTAATGTCTTCTGGTCTATTTTCACCATGCACGACAGAGGCGTTCGCTGAGTCCCCACCGGATGACATATGGACGCACTTTTCATCATTCAGAGGAAGGTACCAGTCCAACAACCACTGTTTTGAAACGTCAACGTCCATTTGGAGGGCACTGACATTTGAAACCTAGCATTTCAAGTCGTCCGCAAAAAGTAGACATGGACCTGGAAGAACACTCGGAAGGTCACTGACATAGATCAGAAACGGAAGTGGTCCCAAAACAGATCGCTGAGAAACCCTAATGGAAAACGGTACCGAAGAAGAGTAGGTCGAGCCTACTTTCACTCAGAATGGTGTCTGATGAGAACACCTTAATCCAGCGTAGAATTTCCGCTTGAATCCCATAAGACTTGAGTCTGTGGAGCAGTGGGACGTGTGGGGCTCGGTCGAATGCTTTTAAGAAGTCGAAAAATATGGCATCCGTTATGAGACCGTCTCTGGCTTGAGGTAAGCTATCCATAAATACGAGCATGTTCGTTACGCAAAAACGGTTTGGGAGGAGTCCGTGTTGTGCAAGGGATATCAAGTTGTTGTTGGTGAGGTGATTTAAGATGGCCCGCTTCAAAATGCGCCCCATCACCTTGCACGGTACGCTAGTGAGGCTAATAGGCCTGTAGCTGCCGGCCGATTGTCGGTCACATGCCTTGCAGATTGGCATGACAATCACTTACTTCCAAGCACAGAAGGCGTGGCCTTCGTCGATAAAAGTGCTGAAACGTCATGTGGAACTGCTTGGACAGTGTGAACGACTTTTCTTCAGGATCCTTGGTTGGACTTCGTCTGGCCACAACGCGCTGAAGAGGTCTGTCTTGTGCAAGAGTTGACGAATGTCCTCCTCGTTGAAGAGCACATTGGTTAGGGGAGGTTCATAAATACGTCTTGACAATATTGGATGTAACGAGGTTGCTGAGGCAGAATACAGGCCTGCATAGTGTTCTCTGTGCACTTCAGATACCACTATCGCGTCACTCGCGGGTTCCCCGTTTCTCACCATCAATGAGAAGGCGGTTGGCTCACACATTCGACCAATCAGAACACGACCTGACGCTCAATTGGCCAGCGAACCCATTTCACAGAACCATAAACTCGTTTCTGACAGATGTCTTGTATGCACCGCCCTTTAGCTTCAGCGAAATGTGTTTGGGCCTCATATAACACCGGGTGGAGAACGCTGCCCAGACCTTGACTATCCGCAGGTAGGCTCCATTCGATGTGATGTGCAACAACCAAGTTGTGTGAACCGATTAAAACTCAAGTTCTTCATCCCGAGACCTGTGAGAGACACAAGAAGATGGACCTTCTGATATAGGACTTCCCACACAGGCTTTGATTGGTATGAGACTTATGTTACCTTGGACGGTTCAGATGCATATTTTAAAAGCGGGACGAACACCGATATGCCCCAACTCTCTGGAACATGTCCCTGTTCCTTAATATGCAAGAACAGCTTAGAAAAAGCAGTAAACAAAGATCCCCTCCATCTTCGAACAGTTCTGGTTGGGGCTTATCAGGCTCAGCTGCCCGACGACGCTCCCCGGCAGAAAGCATCGGTGAATGGGAGCCACAGCTTTTTGGTCACTGTGACGTCAGGAAGAATTGACCGCGTTCCTAATGATGGTCACTGCGCCTAATTTGGTGCGGAAATTCAGAAACGGTAGAATGAACCATTTACGCGCCATCAGCTGAGTACTGTGCACTGAGTAGTGAAGCCTTGACTCGCAGACCACAGTCTGTAATGAAACCCACTTCAGCATTTGTGGAATGTCTCGTGTTCTTGGTCAATAATCTCTAGATGAGGGATGCGCCGCATGCCGGTAGCAGTATCTGGGTCTCATTTGAACTTTATGGTTGCAATCAATTTTGGTTGAGGAAGTATCCGTTATACGTGCGAGGGCAGTGTGTTAGCCGACCTTACCAAAAGCATATAAACAATGAGACCTGAATATTTGATTTTGGGCGCTATGTGTGATCGGCCGAGCCTTAGATGCACACCCAAAATTTCTCTGAAACCATAGTTGGGTGGGGGAAAACTTTAAAATAAAGTTTCAGCATTTGATGGCATTTATTTGTTCCCTTAAGATCTTCCCATGCGGGCGCAGTTTTGTTGGAAGTTGTTTAAACCTGCTCGAGGTTCACCATGGGCGCGGAATTTATATTTTAATGGCTGCCGACGGCTCCGCGTGGTGTACCTCTGGTGACGGTGAGAAATTTGTGGAACAGCCGGTTTCTTCACATGTTTTATTTTGCATTGCGTCTGGAAATAGTCTCAAAACGACAAGGAAAATAAGTTCGCCCTCTGTGTCGCCGCAAACTCAAAATTGAGCAGCTTTTAACGACCTGTGTATGAAAACGTCTCCTATCATTGTGGCAGGCGTCTTGCAAACCTAGCCAAGGAATTCCTAATAGCTAGTAAGTTTTTGTTTTTCTTATGATGGTCAGTACATGCTATATCAGGCGCAAGGCTATACCGAACCATCGATAGTGTTGGTAGAATTAGTGTGTTTATGGGCAGAACAAGCATACAGCACAATAAGGTGGTTAGTGCTTTCAGGTCCTGGTCCTCGCCAAGGAATCGTTACAAATTGAGACCGGCATGGATAAAGGATATACTTGGGTCCATTGAGGGCGCACGGTATTTAATTCCTGTCATTCAGACAAGGCAATAAGACAGCCGTGACTACGTCCGACACACAAAACAGGAAAAGCCTCAGAAAGACTTCTAGAAGGCACCATGATGTGAGTAAGGCTGGGGCCCGAAATAACAAGCGGCCAAATGTGGTCACAATTGCTGAATAACTAACGTCCTCTGGACCCCGGTTTTCAAATATCTGACGAAAACCATTGTCGATTGGGGTATGCAGACGTCGTTCTCATCTTCAAAGAGGAGGAAAAGGTGCAGTTGTTTTTGAATGAACTGACCGAAGTCATCCCGTCCTTTGGTATGCACCCTGCACTCACAATGTAAGGTAATAATAATAATGTTTATTCACAACTGGTGGGTAGCGTGATCATAAGATTACATTCAGAATAAACCGAGTTTGTTCGTAGTTGTAGCTAATGGGCCGAGTTGGCGAGAAGGTATAGTCGAGAGTAGGAAGGGCTTAGTTGCGGGTGTGCTATCAAACTGGGTATGGCAGTGCTGTGCCATCATTGCACTGATATACTTCGGTTTCTGGACAGCCCCGTAACGGACGTCATGTTTGAGATGATTGGGCTGGGATGTGCAATTCTGTGAGCAGCGGGTTTTGAGTTGGCCAAGGAAATTTGCAGAGGTAGGACGAAGCCAATGTAAGATCGCAGGTATTTTTCTGGTCCGTTTGGGGATCTCTGGGGATGTAAATCACTGACCAGGTGGGGTGGATAACAGCAAACAGGGCGTCCAAACCGGGTATTGAGCAGACTTGACACCAAGTACCCGCCCACTCAATATATCTTCGTTACCCCAGCATCCATGGGTGCGTATGATGACGCACGTGTTCCTTGGATCCCAGGGCTCAAGTCTATACCACTTGGTCTACGGCTGATACATATACACCCCCTTTGGCTTTAACTTCGCTGTGCTCAATAATGCATACGGTTGCTGAATACCGCATTGAATAATCGATGTACACACGGGACCAATTGAGCAAGTGGTGGGTTTACCCTTATAACAGTAAGACTGCGGCTTCAGCGTGGACACCCATTTGGAATTGTGGACAAAGGATTTAGTAAGCCTTGGTGAGTTGGCCACTACAACTTTGTTTAATTGTATGTTTTAAAGCGTGTGTACGGAGTGTGTACGAGTCGTAATTGTTTATACATTTTCCTTTCAGAAATCCTGTCGAGTAAATGCGGCTTGAAACTGAGAACTGGATTGGCAACACATTACGTTTGTACCGATACAACCAATAAATAGAAACATGATTTTTTAAAGGTGGCTGTGTATTTTTAGGCATGGGGTTGGCACACGGATGACATGTATGGATATGAAGGACCAACGTTGGTCGTTGGTTTGGTTTATTATGTATAGTTGAGGCATTAGCCAGTTACGAGCGTGCGTACGGGCCCTTCAGTTACTATAGGTAGCCACGGTAGGCGACGTCGAGTACGGTTATGAGCGTGACGGTCCGTCTTTTCCATCGGGTTAGGCTGCTGAGCCTAGTTGAGGCCTCATATTCGGCGTTGCACATAGACACAGGCCTAGCAATTAACATAAGTAGCCAAGATAGGCGATATCGACTGCAGTTACGAGTATGACAGACGTTGGGCGTTAGATTAGAATACCACGCATAGTTGAGGCCTTATTTTCACCGGCCCACATAGATTCTGGCCTGGTGTTTACTATAGGTAGCAGGATAAGCACATCGCGTACAGGTGTGCGTGAGAGACAGTCGTTGGTCATTGGATTAGGTTATTGTACATAGGTGAGGCCTCATAAGCAGCGTCGCACATAGAAGTGGGCTGGCTGTTACAACAAGTATTCGGAATGATTGGAAACGCGTACAGTTATGATTATGAAAGGCGGTCATTGGCCATTAAATTAGGTTGCCGTGTATAGGTGAGGCCTCATAAGCAGCGTCGCACATGGACACGGGCCTAGCAGTTACGATACGTAGCGAAGGTAGGCGATATTGAATACAGTTATGAGTATGACGGGTCGTCTTTAGCCGTTGAATTAGGTTATCGTGTATAGGTGGGGCCTCATAGTCAGTCACGTTATCTCGTTTGATTACGACAAACGTGTCGTCAACATAACGCCAGAAAACTTTCGGTGGACAAGGATATCCGGTCAAGGCGATTTGTGCGAATTCTTCCATATAAATATTAGCTAAAACTGGGGATATCGGAGATCCCATTGCAAAACCTTGTTCTTGTGAGTAAGCAGTCGTGTCAAAAAACAAACTGATCGAGATTCAAACGCACTCATCCACCGAGATGGCCCTCGCGTCTCCACTGCACACTTCATGCTGTTTTTTGCCAATGTTATACCTAATGTAAGCTGAGCTCCATAGGAAAAAGTGTTGTGATGAAGTTCGCTGAACAAATATATCTCGTCCATTAAATCTGGGGAGTATAAAGCAAACAAACGTTGACGGCCGATCTTCCTGGGTGGAATTTACATTAGATGTTCCGTAGATGTTATTTTATTCTTAAAGAACGCCAAAATATGGTAAAGTGCGATTTCGTCTGTTACCTTTCGTAAACCGGTAGCAAAATGCAAATTGCTGATGGCCAGTGATCTTGAAATTTCGCTCACTCAAACAAAGTGCTATGAGCAACATATCACCTACAAGCGTAAATGGATTAAGCTAAATCCTCGTAAAAGTCACAACTTCGAAAACCTCATAGTTTCGGCGAAAATAATTTGGGTGTGCTTATAGTGAGCGGCGTGTGATCGCTGATCAGGAGTGGTTTATGACACAATTATATGCTTTATTCGCCTACTGCTGTGGTCTGCATGTGTGTTTGAAACCATGAAAGCAATTACCACTAGCGTTACCAAACAGATTCACTAATGTCGTGGTATTCTTCGCTGATACCTCACACCTAAAAATGATAATTCCAGACATAACCCGTAGTTTTCAGCCTGCTTATTGCCACCTAGAAGGAATCACTAAATGCTTCGGCGTTTTTCGCTTATTTAATCAGCTATATTGAATGTGATGGAGGTGTTCGATAGAGCCGGTGTAGGACAGCAGATTACCCTGACTTTATTGGTCGCAACCTTTTGCAACCAAAAATGTCTATTTGCTAAAAATTCTTATCAAAAATTACAAACATGGACTGCTTTAAGCCGTCATACATTAAGTTATACCGCGCTGTGCAATGCATGGCGCTTCCGCAACATTATATGGCGTCATATTATGACAGAGTACACAGCAACCTAAGTGAATCTATTCTATGTACTGACGAAGCCAAGCCTTTCGGGAATCAAACAAACCGAAAGCTTCTTCCGCGTAATCTGCAGGAAGTCTGCTAACCGTCTGGAAAACTGGATCTGTGGCTTGTGACCCTTAGAATGTTGCGTCTTAAAAAATACGAATACAGCAGTTTTACTACCCAGGGTCGGGTCTTCTGCGTGCCAGCGCACAGCCTTAAGGGATGCACCCAGGACATTGCTCACAAACTTGAAGAATATCCAAGACTGTTGCCGACGCTCTAATTTTTCGGGAAAATGCGACTCGAAGTGGAGTCGCATTCATGCCTGGGACGGTGGCTGAGAGAAGCTGCGCCACCCGTCTTTCATATATTCCAACTGAGGCACTATCATGCAAGCGGACGTCAGCAGCTCAAACGCTCTATACGAAGGACCAAAAGTTGGGCCTCGTGCTGTTCAGTTTACTCATCTTTATTTTTTGGCGTGCTTAAGGGCGCGGTGGTTTATACCTACCAGTTGAAGAGCCAAATGCAAATGCACCTCGCCAGGTACATGTTGCTCAGTCTATGGCCTCCCATTTGTTTCATTTTATCATCCTTTCGATCATCTCACTTCTGCCAATGTTCTGTTGGCTCAAACAGGCTTGTGTGAAAAAGGCCGCCGGTGGGCGTTTCATTTGCAAGTTTTTGGCACTGTGAGAAACAGCCGTCACCTAACCTGTGCAACGGCCAGCTTAAAGGTACCATCCACCGTGAATGTTTCGTGGCTTATCACATCATGTTTTATAATTCATACTTACGTCACGTTGTTTAATTGAGAAAGATGTTTGATGGGTTCGCCGAATTATTGCCTAAATGGCTCGTATCCTTCGCAGAAGAAACGAAGAGTTTATTAGACGTTTGTCGGCAGTCCACAACCTAGAGACGGCCTGGCAACGCCCAGTAACAGCTCACCTACATGAAAAAACGTTAGGTCTGGACTTTGATCCGCCAGCACATGTGTGGCCGGTCAAGTGGGTTGGCGCGTGCCAAGGCGGGACGTGCCAAACTTTTTCACCCATTCTAGTCTTGCACTCAGGTTTGATCTTGATCCACCAGTTTCGTATCCCACAGAATACCGGATACCTTCCAGATTCCGCATTTTATCATAAACCTCCGTATTGTTTCCTGTCGTTCTGCTTCAGATTTAGTTTAGGGTAATGTGGACCTGTGTGCCTACATGTATTATGAAACTCGATGCACGATCCTGTCGATCTCCAGCCAAAGCGTGGCTTGGTTGACCCTGAAGGGTGTCGCTGCGTGGAATCACGAGATAAACGAGGATTGGCTTTTGTTTCCGCATGACCGAACTTCGCCACTTTCAGTTTTTTAAATGAATTTACGCCTATAGGTAGCTTATTTTGCCTGACTACTTGAATTCCTTAACCCGAAAATACGGTTGCGCCTTAGTGCGGAGAAACTGGCCAAAACTTTAATCTCAATGAAATGATCTTGGTTGACTCCGCGTGTTTCGCCGCAGACAGACAAAAACTGCTTTGGTTCGATTAGCCTTGGTGCCGATCACAGGCCTAAGATATCTTGGGCCATTATTTGCACCACACGATCCGCCAGGTCATTTGATGGCAAGGAGCAGGCCGTGCGGTCTCAGCGCTGTTTCGTAATAAATACCCCAGAAGCGCCTCACTAGCAGATGGATTACTCCTCTCCATGCGCATATTCCATGGTACTCAAAATTATGTATCAGCCCTTGCGTTTCCGGTTGATCGTTTTTGACATGCAAATGGGTTGCATTGCAGTGCGCTTGCAGTGCTCGTTAGCTGGTAGCACGTACGTTATTTCGAGCATCAGGCCAAATTAGTCCGGTTTCGTCTTGGAGCCGTAAACAGACAGACACACATCGTCTTGCTTTTGGTAGTGACAAAAAACATCGCGAGAGCCAACTGGATGCCAAATACGTGTGTCCAAACTGGGCCACCCCAAAATCCTCCTGATCAGTATCTTCTTTCCCGTTGTTGTGAACGATGCGTCGTGCAGGTGGCCTCTTTTGTACCGTGGTTTGTGTCACTAGTGGGCATCCAAAAAATACAAACAATGCTAACTGGTAACGCAACCTTGAAGTAGGTAAAACTTTATAGATGATTCGGGCTGAGGTTGCCTCGGAAAAACTGGTTAATTGCAGACAAGACGGGATCATCGGTCAGCAGCTCTGTTATGTCCCCAACAAATCTGCCCCGTGCAGCCATCGCACTTCAGCTTTCTACCCAGCTCAGGCTGCAGGGCGTTTTCTACTGTACAATGAGGTCTTTGTATTCTTAGTTAACTAAGTTTCTTTTACTTCCCTGGAAGTGAAAATGATCGTCTGTGCTAACCCTCTTTTAAAGGGTTTCCAGACTCCGAAATTGATAGCTAAAACCTGCTCTTTACCTGTGCGCGGTATTTTTCGAGGCTTTTGCAGTAACAAAGAAAAGGTGATGGTATTAAATACACAGTCTATCATACTCGGAGGAGAACTGCCTATATATTCATGGCCATGCGTCGGACCAAACGACAAACGACCCACCCGAGTTAGAATGTACCCGAGTGAATAAATCTGACATGGTCTAATAAAAAAACATTTACCTGAGTTCCCGGAAAACTGCAGATCACCATAGTTTCGAAAAGCTTCAACATCGCTGCCAAAAAGAAAGTGTGAGGTGAAAAACTACGATAACAAGGAATTCCTTTTTGACTTAGCCCCTTTTTGACACTAGCAAGTGGACAGGGTTTTACATTTATCATTTAATATGTTTGACTGTTTTATGAGGACCACAGTAACGGTATACAACGAGGTTTCCAATGATCTTAACCTTGGGTTCTTTCAGCTTTACTCCAATTATATGGATTATATCCAACTGGCGTAAATCTGTCACCTTGGCTAGTTCGGACAACCCTCCGTCTTACTGCCGGATTATAATTAACGTATACATAAAAAGCGCTGCCAATGTGGCAAATGATAAGGTCGATCTGCCCAACGCGTAAAACGTTTAACACGATGTAGTCAGTAATAAAAATGTAGGGCTTCAGAGAGCCTGATGGTAAACAGTTAAATTCCCAGTGCCATTTTATTGGGATATTTTCGAGTTTGCTATTAAATGCCACATGGTATTGTCGTACGATGTCCACCATCGCATGCTGCAGAGTTCATTGCAGCTTCCCGGTAGACATTCAAAACAATTTGCCACCAGAACTGCCAAAGCAATTTATTTTCACATCCTTGACGAATGAGGGATGGGTTGCCAAACTGCCTAGCAGATATACATCCCCTTTGGACAAGTCTGGAATTATCTGGCTGGCATATATGCTTTAGTTTGACTGGCTTGCAACATACCTCGAAATTTTTTCCATAGTTCCTACGCCGCAAGTGCCGTTCCGTCTATTTCATACAGAACGAACCTCAATCAGTCTTCAAATTTATAATCAACGATCTCGGTGTCTTGCGAGCGTCATCTGAACCCATGCAATTTGTGCTGAAAACAAAACCTCGGTTGAGATGCAATCTCCTGGTGCAACCAAGTAATTTTTGGAGAACGCTTTCTTAAGGCCACCAATTATCTCAGGCTAGAAAATGGCGTGTAATAAAAGACAACAAATCACTGGAGGATGTGATAAACTTGGAATGGAAATATTCTGTAGGGTTTTTTGTGTCCACAGTTAGGTATATGCTGTGTTACAGCCCGCTAATTCATAAAAGGACGCGTGAATATGATGTGCTTAGAGGCTTATGATTTACATTATCTGATGAAAGATCCAAACATTGTCGTAAAAGGCATATGTTCTCAGCTTGTGGGCCGAATTTTCCATGGAAAATTGCTTGACACCGTTTTGGAAGCAGTAAACCACATTTACTGGTAACAATGTAACCATTTACAGATGTCAATATGTAACATGCTGTTCACCTTCAGCTTTGAGAGGATGCCACCCGAACCGATGCCGCGGATGCATACCGCGAGTTGCATACTATCAGGTCTACTAAGAAGAACCACCGTTGAAACGCCCCCTTTTTATTACTTTTTCCCCACCGATTAGATGGGCGCTGCTAATCTCTCATGAACAAATGGCACCTGACCTGTTGTGCGGACTCCTGTTGTGGCGGAGTCTTCAGCTATGCTTGATATTGCCCGCACGCCATTAATAACCCTGCTTTGTCTCTTATCTGGTGTCGTGAACGCTGACACACATAACACCAATCGTCCCGGGTAATTTTGTTACCGCATCGAACGCTTGCTTCGGAGGTATAATCCTTGTAAATGATGGTACGGGGATCGGTCGACCAGTCGTCTATGCGTTCGTCGGAAATGAGCATTCTGTGCTTCTATTTAAACCGTTCATCCGGTTAAAGGAAATTCTATGCGTGCAGTAATGCGCTAAAAGTTGTATGCCGGATAAAATTTTGTCACAGATGCTGGCCACCAAATCTGTATTTGTCTGTGGCATTATGCTGCGCTAGTTTCACATACTCCAGGCTGGTGGAGTCCACACAGGTAACGTAAATATGTCATTTTCCCCTGAAGATTGTCCTCAACCGCAGCCGGCATATTCTACCGCATGGCTCAATTTGACATCGCGACCGAGAAAGTAATTATTCATTAGGAGGGCCTGGTAAGGTTATGAAATTCTTAAGCACCCATCCTTTGTTCATTTCCCATCAAAATGCTCACTGGCCGTATATTAACCACAAGTGGGCCATTCATGAGCAGCGCGGGTTGTTTCACTTTGTAACCTGGGTAGTAACCCTCTAAATAAACTTGAAGAGCGCTTAAAAATGCGTAAACATCGCGCCGATATCTTGAAACACACTATCCAGGTCTTCTTGCGCGCCAAGTGGCTCACGCGCAAGTGTGAGATGCCCGCGACGGAGACCCAGCTGTTTTCTTCTTGTACGTTACCGCATGACGACATATGCCGAAAACCAGTTGCTATTGCATAGAAGCACACGCGGACCAAAACCGAAGTGCTGTTTGCGAGATTAGGGGCACGTTGTTAACAGCAGTTTGTTTTTCGTGCACCCCCACAAATGTTCACAGAGGGTTGACCACTCGGCTGAGACCTGTACGTGTAAATTCAACCAGTCAGTGTGGCTACCATATGCACACATGTGTTCATTCGGAGGCAACTTGTACCCCAATGGCAAATAGGTTAGATCTTCAAAACTTTATTATCTGTTTCGGTTTTCCGGTCGCCAGTGGAGGCTGAGCAAATCGCCAGTGGATAATTTTCTATAATACGGTGTTCCCCTTGAATTTTGAGCGGTGACGCTCGTGAGGTCAGTGAGTTTGACGGAGAATAAGGAACGAAGTCCATCAATTTATGGAGTCATATGAATATATGTTGAAAACTATTCTTTCGACGACCTTGGTTCCGAGCTTTGCGCCATTCTTGAACCTCGGTTTTCGACGATGTCTGTTGAAAATGCTGCGTACGGGGGTTATCTAGTTCGCCTGATCTATGCTTTACATCTACGCGGAGCCCTAACTTAGCCCAAAATATGTGTGATCCTACGTCTGCTTTGTTTCACTTGTGTGGATCTTCTTGGCTTATCCAAAATCACGCTGCCAACAGGAGTACACATACCCGGTCTCATTACCTCAACCGTGATATGGCTGTTCAGAAACCAAAGTATGTCAGTACGGTCGTACACAGTCTTATGGCACATCCGTAGCCTTGTTTTCCATAGTTTGGTTTGTCCCCACTCGTCCCCTCGGAACCCTAGCTGCAAATAATAGTAATAATAATAATAATGTTTATTCCCAGCTTGTGGGTGACATACCGTCTAACATGATCATACGTTTACAATCAGGATGAAGCATGACTGAGGGATTTGCGGGTAGCGCGGATTACGCGAAAAGAGGACAATGTCATAAACAGTGGGAAATATCCGATGAAATAATAATAATAGGCTTCTTTCCCAACTTGCAGGGAACAATGGGCATGAGGTCCGGCCCGTTCAAAGACAAAGCCGGCCGGCATGAACTAAAACTGGGAACCATTGCTGGCCATGAGTGACCTTGGGGGGTTGGGTAAATGGCCGGAGTCCCAAAGAGCAAAAGTGGGAAAGAGATGAAATAATTCGAATTGGGATACATGGCGAGTTTTGTCTTGAAAATGTGGTTTAATCTGAAACTGAGCAGACTCACCGGGTGCACTGTTGTAGGGAAGTCAGGTGCAGAGGATAGGTTGGATGGGAACATGGTGCTAATACATAGGGCGAATCGAACACCGTATATGGATTTGAACTTGTGGAAGAGGCAAGCCGAAATTGTGGCAGAAAACCAGGCCAGCCAAATCTTAGAGAAAATTCATCGGGTACGAAAGAACTCGTCCCAGAGACGGGGTCGGATGAAAAATTTGACTACAGGCTCGATTGGGCGAGCGGTTGCGGTCGATATTCTGAAGAGAATAGTTGCGGGAGTGAGATCACACTGGGTATGACAGTGCCATGTTATCGTCGCACTGACATGCTTCCGTTTACGGACAGCCCCGTAACGGTCGTCAAGGGTGTCGCTATCGAAGAAGGGATACGCAGTTCTGTGGCAGCTGGATCTGGGTGAGACGGAGATTGACACAGAGAGTAGGGCGGATGCAGGGTCACGGATAGGTTTCCTTTCGTTGGAGGACCGAAGAACTTACCTGCCACCAACCGCCTCCGGGGCGGATCCGTTCTAATCCACTCACTCCGTTACCAGGATTTAACCATCTCGATGAGCTTTCGGTTTGTTCTCGCAAGTGCTTTACACTCCGCGTTTCGCCCTGTGCGTTAGCAGTATCTCGTCCTCCCAAGGAACTTGCATACGTAAATCTGATCTAATAGCAACAACACTGAGTCAATCCGGTTTCATCGTGCGCCTTGATTCTAAAACGCTATCTACCATTTATCCCTATTGTGTATTGCCCCACCTCATCGTCCCCAGTTAAGCCTGTTGTAACCCTGACCATAACATTAGCTGTCCGGGTCCACGCAGCTTCAGCAATGGTTTCTAGTATTAGTCCAAATTGGCCAGCCAAAACTTAGAAATACTTCTGCTTTTCCAGCAGAAGCGTCCTCATGTGAAAACGATTTTCGGAAAACAAAAAACCGGGTGATTATCCATAGCATCTGTAAACCAAATCGACAAAAACGACATTTCCACATGATGGCTTTATACTTTTCAGTCGGGACAAACCAGTGCGACAACACACAAGGTTTTGATGATGAAGGGTCACCGTTGGCCATTAAAACAAGCTACGATGCACAGTTAACCTCTGATGATTATCGGCCCGCACAGGTACGGGTTTTCAGTTACGGTGAGCGGCCAAGCTAAGCAAAATCGCGTTGTGTTTTGATAAAAAGCTAAAGTTCCGGTTACATTATCTGGCAATCTTGTAATTATTTCTGAGAAAGTCGGGCCAGACGACGTTATGCATTCTACTGGGAAGAATCCTCGAGAGAATGATTGCATTCCATACCCAAATTGTTGAGCAACATAAAGTTCTCTCCTGAGTCAGTGAGCAAATTTTAGCGAGCACCGTTAACGGAGGCGCGTGGTCATACTGACAATGCACAACGCGTCAAGCCATCTCAAAAAATATACTCGATACAATGCCAGCGACAAAAACCAATGCTACACCAAAATTCTGTGAACCAATCTATTAAATATGTCAAAGCTGACGAGTGTAACGGATCCAAAAGCTATTCAAGAACCAACATTCGTGGGTTTTTCGCGTCTAACTATGCTAATGTTGTCTCGCCTTTTGCGGACATAATAGACTATTAAAAGCTGCAAAGTCGTGAAACTAGACATCCGGAAAAAGCGTATGTTCACAAGTCACAAAGGAACTGAACATAATTGCGATAAGGCGGCGTGCAATCCAGTGCCCTAAACTGGCGAGAGTCCGTGCGATAAACAGGGTCTTCATTTCGAAGTTTATCAAATGCTAAATGAGATCAATAGAGTTCTGGCCCAGCCACCTAGGCGTTGAAACTGAAATCAGAACTTTTTTGATGGGAATGGCAACGCACCCGAATTGCCCTCAAGAAATTTCCCTTTGCCGAGATTCACAGAGGCATATTTTTATAAGAAACTAGAAACCACCAAATATTGGGCCCCAAGGAGTACCGAAGCCCACTTGAAATATAGAATTGAACGCCGCGAAATTCCTCAACGCTAAATCGACCATCGAATGTTACACATAGACTAGGTGCCTTACTCGCTTTAGACACCACGGTGGAGAAGCGAAAATAAGCTACTTATTGCGCTTCCTTTTTTCACTTTAAACTTTGTGTTTACTTTCATCTACCCCGCCAGTAATAATAATAATGTTTGTTCCCAACTTGTAGGAGGCATAGCATCAGGCATGATCATAAGGTTACGGTCAGAATAAAGGCGGGGACTGTTGATACAGGGGTTTTTGGGAAAAGGGACAGCGTCATAGGCGGTGGGCTTTGTCCGATTTAGACGTGGTCACCACTAAACTGGCAGTAGCAGGACAGCTTTTTTTGGAGAGAACATCGAGCAAGATCAGATCGTTAGGATTTGAAGGTGGTGGGCAAAAACAAAACGAGGGAGGGCAAAACAAGAGGCTTCTTGCCTGACTATGAAAGCATAAGTGTAAACTGTGAAAAATTAGAAGCCAGAACATCAGATGTGGCGAAGCAGCAAAGTCGGCGTCATCCAGCCGGTCAAACTGAACTGAAGCCAAACAACAACTGCTGGGGCCTCGTGGCCTCGGACTTTTGGGCTCATGGTCAGGGTCACAAAAGGCGTATGTGGGAATGATGAGGTGGGGGGATTAGCAAAGCTGATAAATGGTAACAGGAATCTCAGAAACATGGTATACAGTGAAACTCTAAGGACTCACTGGTGTCACTGTTGTGGAGCTGTGCATAATAGTTCCGGTGTCGCTGTTTGGAGTCGGCCATAATAGGTCTTTGGAACAGTGAGATGATGGAAATACGCGGGCCTGAACACGAACTATATAGAAAGTTATTGAATTTTGTGGGAAGCACAGAAACACAGAAGTGGTTACATTAGAACCAAAAGTTCAGCAGCATGAATGTGTCATGGAGGCAGCTGGGGTCAGGTGAAGAGTTTGTCGTATTTACAATTAACGGAATAAGTGGGCGGGAGGGTACGGTCGAGAGAAGGAATGGAATAGTTGCGGATGTGCTATCAAACTGGACATGGCAGTGAGGTGCCATCATTGGCCTGACCCGCTTCAGTTTTTGGAGAGCTCCGTAACGGACGTTATATTTAAGGTGATTGGCCTGGGGTGTGCAGTTCTTTGGGCAGCGGGATTCATTTCAGGCTGGCCGAGGAAACAAGGTGGAACGAAGCCGATATGGGATCGCAGGGATATTTGGACGGTTGAGGATCCTGTGGTTGTAGATCACAGGCAAGTTGAAGTGGATAACAGCCAACCAGGTCGTCCAAACCGGGCATTGCCGAAGTTCAAAGCTTGGGAAGATGACGGGGTAAGATGAGATTAGTAAAACATGGTGAGTTTGGGGGGACATCAAATAGGATAATGTTCATTAATATACATAGAAAGAAAAAGTTAACGTCTGTCTTGATTAGGGTGATGTCAAGTTATTATATGGAATTGGATATAGACGGATTTGTACTTAATAGACTAGCGAACGGGGGTTAGGTTTGCTAACATACGTTATTAAATTACAAGGGATAAGGTAAAATCCGACATAAGCACGCAGAATGGTAGTGTGGGAAATCAGGGCTGATGGGAGTGACCAACCGAGATAACTATTTAATCGTACATATATTACATGAGTTGGACAGTACGCGGAGAGAAAGTATGTGCAAGAGAAATAGTCCCCAGTCCCCGAAGCACTGTTATCACATATGGAGATCTTTAGCATCCGATAGGTTCCCAAGGTTGTAGCTTGGGAACCAAGTTGTTCCGCAAACAATACATGAATGTCAAGGCTCAGATGGTCACCAGTAAAGATAGGGACATTCTAGCACAAATATAACTCTTTGCTGTTGATTCATTAAGACAGAACCGCAATTGACAAATTCCCGTCGCATTATGTTCTCTGACAGCATCATATAACGCGAAGATTGCGTATCTGACCGACCACAATAAGTACAGAAACATGGTTTTGGAAGGCCAGGTGCCCGGTCAGCCACAAGCTACGGTGATGCCCAGTTTGGTGAGTGCCCACCACACCTTGTGATGTATACACACTGTGAACATTACTTTCCGTTTTCTCCGCTAGATAAGCAGATTCCTGTTTCATGTCGTTTATCGTTAGCTTGTAAATTTCTAGATGGTTGAACTCAGTGTTTCTCTATTAAGTCACCTCGCTTCGATTATAGAGTCTACATCTGGTATACGTGTATATAGGAGCTAATCACGCCATAACATGACGGCCGGCTGGATATTTTTTACGACTTGCAGTTCGAGCTGGAAGCATGTTCAGCTGCTTGCACTTGCTGTGTTTAATATAGGCTCGACAGAACCAGGACAGTTTCAAAACGTTCAATATCTTCAACTGGTAGGGCTATTTGGAAAGTTTTCAATAGTGGAGACTCACAATGTCCTCAAAATGTGGTCTGGTGGTCCGCAGCACACACAGCTAGCTACACTTCAGCTTGGTCAATGGAGTAATGGCCACAGGCTAGGACAGACATCCAGGATGTCTGAAACATTCAAAAGACAATCAAAGTAAACGAAACAGGGATCATTGGCAGATATACTAGAATGACCAGAGGGGGCCCGTGAAACGTATTCTACCTGTTCTGCATCTTTATTCAAGTATATCGGACCGACTGACAAAAAAGCACCAAATAAGACGAGGGTGTTCAAAAAATGAGCGCGCTTGAGAAGTAGTTTCGTACAAGAAGTTCGACGAAGAAATTCAATACTATGGTGAAAAATTAAACGATTGCGAATATTGTCAGCACCATGAATTGTAAAATAAATGATCTTATTACAAGAATACTACGATCGCTTCCCTGTATTCAGTATTGAGCTGCCAAGGAAAAACCGTCATAGAAAAGGTAACTCGGTAATGGTTCACTGAGACTGCGGCATTGGGTTGTGGGACAGAGCAACTCAAAAGCAAATCTCACGGGTTGAACTGATCACATTTATTCCAATACTATTATGCTGTTTTTCTCACCTGTTCAAGGTCAGAAGCAGTTGCACACCTTTGTAGGCAGTTTGTATTTCCGCGTCCTAAAGAGGTTTGAAGTTTTTCAGTGTTCTCTTTGGAATGAATTGACAAAATAAATAGCTCATTCGTACGAATGTATGTGGAGACACCTTGCTGAGTGGTGTAATATGTTTAGACGATGTTAGTACGCATATGGGCCTGCAATTTTCCATCCAAAGCCCCTTGGATTGACGGGTGTTTGAATCCCGACATGTGTACTTGATTTGGACGATTCAGAAAAGGCAGTGCATAAAGAGAAAAAACCTCTCAAAAATTGGTGCAAGTGTCAGCTCCATGAAGATGTTGGGCACAGGAGAGAACCCTGCCGAAAGGTGAAGTCTGCAATCAGCTAAACTCATGAAATGCTTCACTGTTTTTCTGAAAATATCAAAATTCTGGTGGCAAATAAATTCAGCACCTTTTCAGGCCAGGAGTCATTGAGGGGAAGTGTAACCTAACGGATACGAGCTCGACTATGTAAGTCTTTTGTCCGGCGTCTGACCATGTAGCGGCTTCGATATTGTGAAATGTGAGATTGGAATTAGGGGGAAAAGCAGCCCAAATGGATGAAGCGGAGCTCATCTAGACAGGCAGAGAGAGGAGGAAAACGCCGGTGAATCGGAGACGAAGGAACCCATATCCAGGCTCCAATTAAGCAGAAAAAACACTGAGGTGAAGTATTGGGGACTACACACTAAGGTGGGTGCCGATCGAGGGGATAGCCGACGAGAAGAAGAGGGAGGTGATCTTCAAAGTACATCAGAAAAACAGAAACAACACTGGCACTGACAAGAAAATACCTCTGAGAACTCGGATAACCCGTACGATGACTGTTCGGAGACTTCACAGAGAGCATTCTGTAGTGGATTTTAGACGGGTAAGATTGTAACCAAAAAGCTTTGTTTAAAGGTATGAAGATAATTCGGAAGCGATATGATATGGGGCTCGAAGGTTGCCGGATGAAGGGTAGTGGGGTGTTAAACTTATTTACCGCCAAAGAAACCCTCAAGAGATATTTTCGAATCAATAAAGAAACATAACAGTTATTGTTCAGCAAGAGCAGACTTGAATGCCGTAGACCCTAAAAGTCAATTTAGCCGCGGAGTATCAGAAGCTTCGACCAGAGTCGGTTAATGCATCTAAAGTAAGAATGTTGCGTGATGAAACTAAACTGCATATTAAGACTATTGTCGTATCAAGAAAGAGGTCAGTAAGGGTACCGACCATGTTGCTCCATTGACCTTATAACAACGTGCTGTATGCATTTTGTGTACTAATGCTTGCAACCAGATAAACAAATGGAACAAACGGGAATTAGAAGAGGACGCCGAATTTTATTGTATTACCCAAGAAGTGGCTACATTAGGAAATCTTCGAGGTTGATGGTATTGTTTTCGAAGGGTACATCAATTTCAGGTGCGACAGGATGACTTATAAAAGTGAGAGGCGTGTTGAGCACTTGGATGTAGAACCATTCTATGAACGGTTAAGCAAAATGCTTCTCTGAAAAATTCAAGCAAAAGGAGGGGCTAGTATCTTGGTTCCCATGGATTATTGAGGTCCGAATGGCTTCAACATACGTTAGGTAAAGGAGTTCCATGAGGCAACGTGATATTCACGATGCGCTGGTTGGTGACTTCAGTGCATCCGACGGCATCTGGGGATGCCTTGGAATGGGTCTTGTTTGTCACGTATCTAAACCCTTCTGTACAGCACCGCAGAGTAAAACGAGACAGCACGTGCCCGAATCTACCGGTCTGGTACGGGGCCAAAGCTGTTCTAGACTAGGTCTGCTGTTTGTGGAATCGGATGATTTACGAAATCTAGCCATTAAGTACAAGTGACCAGCTATAGCTGTGGATAAGGACTGCGCTACAGCGGGTGGCTTAGAACAATAGTGGAGGAATTTTTTCAAAAAGGGTTACAAATTCACAGCAATTAAAATAAGTTTAACCACTTGATGGAGTTTACGAGTCCTGGGAGCTAATATAAACTAAAATAAACAGATAATATGAGTTGAGCATTCAAAAGAAAAAGGCCACTGCAGCAACCACGAGGGTATTCTGTATGAAATGCGGCCTTATAGGGAGCCGCGTGTGCGGCACGCGTAAAAGTGCAGTGCACTACCTAAGGACTATGTTAGGTGCAAGAAAGTACAGAACAGTTCACTTCAACTTACTGGGTATAAACCAGGTTCTAAGGATACGTTGTTTCCAAATGCAACAGTTTTGGTTACCAGAAAATGAAAAAATCGTGGGAAATAAAGCTAGGCGTTGGTGGTGATGCCATAATATCTTTGCCTCTTGTATTACTGTAGGAAGTGAAAATCTCGACAGCTGCGTGTTAAAAGCAACAGTTTTGCTGTACGAGCGCCACCGACCGCGTGGCTGAGCCACGTGTACCAGCGCCATTAACAATCAATTAGATGAATTCTGGATCCCCATTCAGGGAAGTGGCAGCTGGTAATCCGAAAGAGTTTACTAACTAGTGTATTTATGCCACCTTTTAGGTTTTAGGTAATTGCTTCTTTCCAGTACAAGGCGGAACAAACAAGTGCGTTGCAAGACATGGTTTTCTTATGTGCGAATCACATGTAGACGTACACCGTCAGATGCAAACAGCTCATCCATTACAGAAGGATTCTTTTTTCTAACACCATATGGCATGCGTGAGCTCTGTTCTTGGTCACTCCTACTAAGGCCTTTGAAACGCTGATGGTCAAATACTGAGAGATTTCTTACATTATGTGCTTGTGAAATAAGAACGTCTGATCAACAAAACATGATTGATCGTACTGCCACAGTATGCATTCTGTCCATGACAGATAAAATGACATCCCTTCGGCGCCATGGGTGCTTATGCTTTGCGATAGTCGTTATGGCCTTCCCGATTTAGTAAGTATTTTTTCCTCTCACCTAGTCTATCAGAACTTATGCAGCAGCCCAGGGAAAAGAATTTACCCATCACGTTGATTAACTGACCTGCAGGCTTAAGGTTTGGGAATGATCTAATCCAGTTATGTCACAGCGTTTTACATTACGTAAGTATAAAGCGCATGCTAAATTGTGTGCAAAATTATCTTAATTTCTGAGATGACCGTAAAAACCCACGAGCTCTTAGCTCACAGCAATAAGGCGCACCGAAATCTCGTATGGACCCTCTTTGAGAATACAATGGCTACTCTGTCGGGTCTTGAGCAGTTACCATGAAAAGTTGGCGAATATTGACGCGTTTACAGGAAATTCTCACGGAGTTGCTAAATCCGCACCTAAAGCTGTCATTTAATCTTCGTAGTTGAGCCTAACTGCTGCAATTATCCTTGAGATATACTCCGTGAAACTCAACTCACAAAGTTTTAAACATGCCACTGGAAGCAACCCGACTAAGGGCAGTTGCCTTGACTAAAAGTGAGAAGCATGGATATCGGCGACGACCTACTATCTTCATGTGTTGACGACAACCATTCCTATTTAGTACTAATGTCCAAAACGACCGACGTTTCTTCGCCACACTTTGTTCCCTAAGTGTGGGCCAACACAGAAAGACCACGTTGTCATTTTCTATAGGCGGCGTGGGTCAATTAGTGATTCTCTCTCGTCCTAGAGCAACCATTTGGATTCAGGCCACGCGCTTGTTAATCGCTGCTTTTCTGGGTCTTTTGAGTGGCGCGCAAGACACACACAACTCAGCCGACTATTGAGAAGCTTTCGGAAAATGTTCCGAATAAACCATTTCGATGTTGACTAATACCAGGTATTTGAGAGATGCTAGGCGACCTGCTTCTAGAGAAACACTGTCAACTGGATTTGAGCACTGAAGCTGAAGCAGCAGTCTACGACTGCTTGAAACACGAACTCCTGTTTAAGAGTAGAAGCCACTCAACGAACTCGGTGATTAGAACGAGAATTTACTGGTGGCATCGTCCATGGATCGAAGCCGACCTCTGCTTCTCGACTTCCCCTGTCGAGGCTTGGGCAGCCTGGTAGTATCCCAGCCTCCGTGCTTCCTTAGGATAGCATGGCAGTTAGGCACCGAAAGGGTGCTAAAGCTCAACGATTTTCAACTAACTGTGAGGCCTCATGTGAAAACGTGCGTCTGCGCGGTTAAAGAAGTTTGGTAGGGCAAAAGATCTGAGAAGATGGAGGAAGCGATAAACTTTGGAAATGTGCCCAAACTATACCGACTGATACGCGCAATAGGCTTAAAGCGGTTTCCGGTGAGTGAAACTTACTGCTAGCAACGGTTCCCCTGTCGATAAAAAGAAGAGCCACTGCATTTCTGAGCTGAGCTCATTCAACATTTCAACCGGCCTTCTGAAATTGCTCAGCCTGATTTCCGACCCACACCGCAGCCCTGGACAATGAACCTGGAACCCTCGATGGCTTCCAAAATAAGAAAATGCCGTTTGTCCCTCAAGATTCATCGAGATGTTGGCCATACCGAACTCCCGTCCTGTTCAAACATGGAGGTGAAACCCTTGATCGGTGCTTGCCTAACGTGTTTGCCTCTATCCGGACCGAGAGACCGTTCCAATCAATTGGCGTGAGTGGTCGGTAGTGTCCATTTTCAAAAAATAGTGTGTTTGTAGTGAGTGTGGCGATCGCAGAGCAATTAGCTTGAGCCCCGCTGTAACTAAACTCTGTGCATCGCTTATTCTACGTCGTCTTGCGAAGATGCGTGAAGACGGGCCCCGATGATATTAAGCGTGATTCCGGCGGGAAAAGGATTGTGGACCATATCTTCGTCCTATGTATAGAGTTAGAGCTACGGCATGCATATAGGAACCATATAATCTTGTTGTTCCTTGATTTCAAGAGTGAGTTCGACTCTGTCGACCGGTTGGTTTTTCAGCTCGCTTGCGCAACAAAGTGTCTCAGAAGTTCGTGAATATCATGTGTTGTTTGTAGTCGCCTATTTGTTGACGTGTGAGAGTGTATGGGGAGCTCTTCAAAAGCTTCCCTACGAGCAGTGGTGTCCGACAAAGATGTATATTTCCTCCATTTTTGTTTAAGTTCGTCACTGATGAGGCAATGAGACAAATGCTGAAAGGTTTCGTGAACCGCACTGTTTAGGTCTGTTTTAACAAGAACTTTATTGACCTAAAATATGCAAGTGAAGCCTCCCGCGTTTGTGGAACTAAAAGATCCAATGTTTGGGATAGGTTTTAATTAGAACCTCTGACGCACGTTCTCTGCTTAACCGCCAGCTCTAATGGTAACAGGTTTGCTTGAATGTAATCGTAACTGAAGCCCTTCACCCGTGTGATAGACATTTGTGCAGAACATTGTTTCAGTAAGCAGGAGACAGTTAATGGCACCCTAAATGTTAAGGTTTTCCAAAGCTTTTCCTAGGTCAGGTTAGCGCCGTGACAATCGCAGTATTTGTTGTTAACTCCTGGATTTGGTTATGCAGGCGGCACAGTGACGGTAAACGGTGGTGCCGATAGAACTGCATTTACCATCGTAGATATTTTTATTCAACCAGCACTGTTGGTTAGTCTTCCAAAATGATTCGTATTGTCGTGCACATACAATCCAGATGGCTGACATTGCTCTGTTGTGCAGGGTGCCTTCTACATGCACTTTTACTCACTGCAATTAACCTGTGTTTCACGGTTCTTGGATTTGTACATATAGGTTTCTTTCAGTTTCTTGATTGTTATCAAACTTTTGTTGCAACCGCAAGCCGTTTGGTATGTATTGCTCATAATGTATCTGGCCATGACTCCTGTGGTCAATATGGCTCTGTTGCTGGTGTTGATAAGGCCATCATTATTGCTTTCTCCTTCAGAGTGGAAACCAGCCAACAATAGATTATTTGGCTGCTGGTGCACTGATGAGACATCTTACTGAATATGAATAAAATTAGAGCCATATTCGAAAATAGGAATAAAGAATTTTGGATATAGCAAGAAATATGTGGACGTCGCAATGAATTTTGAGAGAAGCCACCGACAATCTTACTGAGGAAATTTTTCGGTACATTCAATATGTTTCCTCCTAGATGTTCAAACGAACAGCCAGAAGTTCCGGCTGACCATCAAGCTGGTATTCATAAACTAATATGTCTACGAAAGCAGCCCATGCCACTATCTGTTATTCGTTGATCTATGTCAAACCCTGTCCACGACAATCTAACGCAGGAACGAGGCTGTTAGATCTCTTTTGACCATTTCTCTTCCTTCTGGGTACCAGTTGTGAAGGTGCTACTGTTTTGCTGCTTATTTGATCCATGTGAAACGAAGGACGTGTCACCTTCAAAAGAAGCTGACCGATGCCATGCTGAGAAGTTTGAAAGCTGCTGAGCCATTAATTTTTATTACAGGGACATCATTTTCTATAGAATTGTGCGCGAACTAACTGAAACAACAAAATACGGACCCCGGTGTCGAAACGCGAGTTTCATAGGAACTAAAAAACGGGTTTTTCTACTCTCCTCTTTCTCGGCTTTTCAGAAACTCTAGCAAACCAACCGAAATTTTTTCTGAGCAGCCGAATAGATAAACCCCAGTGAACCCGTCCTTGAAACCATTTGATAACATAATGGTCATTGTCGGAGTTGTTATGGTAAGAGAGAAAATGCAAGAAATCGGACTAACATGTCTACCTGATGCCAGAAGGTAAGTATTTTGTCATTTTCCGGTGCATTCCTGATCGTGCTGCAGCTTTCGAGATATATCCTTGGTTGAAGTATAGCACCATAAATCTGCGTGATTCCGTCGCTTTTTCAGATTGATTTGACAAATGACTCCACTCCCGCTGCAAAGCTGGACGCGGTCTTGCACAATATGTCTGATTTTCTGTCTGGAAAGAAAGGCCTACGGTTAATTGATCGTGCAGAGACATTTTACGTAGGTGTGCGTATTTTTACGACGTTACTACTAGCAGCACCTTCTTGCGAATACAAATGTGGTTTGCATTGATCCGGTCTTTTCAGTCCGCAGAATTTTCAGTCGTCTTGACCAGTTGAAGCTGGCCAAAAAGAGTTTGGAATCATCCACCTTTGGTAAGAGCAACGAAACCTTTTGATGTGCCTTTTATTTACAAGGTATTTTGATGACGTGTCTGGGATCTTAATCACTATAAGATTCATTAGAAACAAAGAATGAGGTGTTTGAATAACAGAGTCCAACATAAGGATAACCCGGGACCTAAGTGTTTGTGCTTGTTTTCGCTAATACACCAGAGTTTACTCATCGACTAAAGACAGCCACAGCGACCGAAAAACAAATGCTAACTGGTAGTCTGTTTAATGTCCTCATCGTAAAAAGTAACATTTCCTAACACCATGATTTTTAGTGGATTTCTTAAGGTTAATTAGAAGACGTAGGTTGCCATTCATTTGATTTCGTCAATCTTAATCCACAGAACAGCTGTACGCAAAGTTTTCCAAAACTCACCCAGAGAGTGAAGTCCCCAGCAGGGTAGAACATTTCTTCTGTCCTTCATACTTTACCACTGATGAGCACAATGCCCACACAGTTTTCCTAAACAAACTTTTTTACTCTTCAGCAGGATCCTTTTTCAGACAGGAAGCGCTTGGCTACAAAGAACCACGATGTTTAGACGCTAAGTTTCTCTTCACTGGTTACCTGGGATGTACACTTCTGGTACGGATTTATGAGCTTGGCAACTGAAATTACCATCAAAAAGAGAAGCCTCCTGAGGGATTTCTTGCAGCGAGTCAGTAACTGAGCCCGAGGCGTGGGCCAAGCGGTTGTTCATTTGCTGTTCTCGTCAACGTCGATAGATGTTTTAGGAAGATTGCATGCTCAATTGTTTCGTCGTCGCTTACTTATATAGGCGATTCTAGTTTAACTATATTTGTCTAAATACTCTGCTGATCAAAACACTGGCATTTCGCACCAAATGTTACTGCCTTACCGTCAAGCTGTTTAGCCAAAGTCTTTGGTTGAGGGCTCTAGTGGTCCAGGACCGAGCACCAAGGCTATAACCTAGCCTACGAACAAGCAAGACACTTACAGCTAACAATATCCCGTGCCACATGAGCCTTCGCACGTTACCAAAACACTGAGCGCCTTACTCGCTTCAGACACCACGGTGGAGAAGCGAAAATAGGCTACTTCTTGCGCTTCATTCTTTCCCTTTAAACTTTATGCTTACTTTCACCTACCCCGTCAGTAGTTTTCCCTTTGTAGGCCAACCCCCTAGGACTGACGACCTCGTTTGTCCTGGATTGAACTTGATCACAAAATCCGTTGGGAGGCCGGCGCCGACAGCTTCATGCCTCCCAAAATCAACCTTCAAGGCTCGATGCCCGGTCTATCTGGCCGCTTTTAATGTTCGCACTCTGAAGTTAGCAGGACAACAGGCTGCTCTTTATCTCACATTGGTTTCACTTGACATTGCTGTGTGCCGCGTATCAGAAGCAAGATGTAAACACGGTGATCGGGCTAACTGCCCCATCACTCTCCACTGGCTTCCGACAGGCCACATCTGACCATCCAGATGCCAGTTCAGCGGGATATACGGATCTCAATACAGTCTTAAATCACCGGGCGGACGAGTTCATGCTTGACCTGACACTCGTTATTGGTCCTTTAAGTGGACTTCGTCCGGCAACGTCCGTGAGGAATCTCGGAAGTGGGGAGTTGGCCGCTGTTTGTCTCCTGTGTCTGATCACGCTTAACCGACTGTAGCTCCGGAACCCCCAAAGACAAGTTTTTGACTCCTAAAATGCCATTTCGCGGCGAGCTGGAAGCTCAGCTATCGTTATGGCTGCCGGAGAGCGGAACGTGCAAGTGGACAGGCCTAGCGTATCTGAGACTCAATTTGGTGATTGACATGGATTGGAATCGGTACATGCGGACAGTGCCGAACGAATGATTTAGATGTGTTCTTTCCTCGGGCTGTTTTCATGTAGCGCCAACTTCGGAAATAACGAAAGTTATCTGACCAAATGTTGTCCTCTAACAGTGCGCCAGCCACACACCCAAAGTGTTTACGCCGCCAGCAGCTACCGATGCCGCGGATCAATAACTGGCTGTCGCTAATTTTGAAGTATGTGTTTGGATTGTGACCACGTACTCTGCCGGATTCTTTTTTGTCCCCTTGGTTTCCGTAACTTTGTGAAGTGGGGATAAGCCGCTAGCTAACTGAGAAAATGCTAGATCCTGGGACTCCTTAAATCTTGGAGAAAAGTTCCCGCTCTCCAAGAAAATAATCCTGCTCCATCTATTTTCTGGCGTCCAGTAAAACTTCATCGTGCACTGATCAAGCCCTCTTGGTGTCACTCAGTTGGAATGTGGAACTGCAGTAGGATCCTAGATAGTGAACCTGGAACCTCCAACGTTCTCAGCAGTTTATGGATGGATGCGTCCCCTCAATCGCCACCGGGGTCCCGGGTGGGGTCCCCTCCCACCCACTATTTTCCTTAACACATTTGCTCAGCAGGGAATGTTTCGTTGTATTCTTAGACTTGGGGACATGGGAGAATATTCTGATAGCTCTACAAAAATTTCCGTGCACACAGTGGTGTTTAACAAGTATGCTCACTCACTCGCTTTATTTTTTTTCTTGTGTGACGAAGCAATGAGATGAACGCTGGAAGACCTTCAGAACGCCGGTGTTCACGTGACTGCTGGCGAAGACATTACCGGTCTGGAATATGGGGACGGCGTCTCCGAATAGTACAAGGCACGGGTTTCTTTGGATGAACTGGCCACAGTCATCCAGTTATTTGGCATAAGGAGAATGGATTCAGAGAAAAAAACAAAACAAAAACAGTGTGTCGCTTGGCATTGTAGCTCACTGGCTGGTGGGTGTGATGACCCGACTAAGTGGCGCGTTAGTCCTTCTCTGTAACCTCCGTTGGTTTACTTGGCGTGGCGTCCGATGATGCTTTTCTGCTCCGGAGGATATCTTCAAACTCATCTATTTAAGCCGATTTGAGACAGTTGACTCTGACGCTAGGTTATTGCCATTGGATGGAGATTACAAGCCTTGCTTAATCCGGTCACAACAAACGAAAACACGGACACAAGAAGAATGTAAGGTGATGTTTTAGGCAATGGTGGAGAGTGATACTGAAGCTCCAAAAGTTTTGTTCGTAGCTGAGTGAGAGAGTTCACTTAATCACTGGAATCACAAACAGGCTGGAAAAATTGACCACGTATGCGTAGTGTAGGACCAAGAACTAGTTTTGCCGGTGTGCGACCTCTGCTAGATCAAAGTAGGGTGATTAAGTGAGGCAAAATCAACGGCATCGGGTCTGAGCGACTGGTGGGGTCATCGTTTGCTCGCAGAACAGCCTTTAAGTGTCGGTAATATGTCCGAAAATACCGTTCGTTTGTGCGTGATATGCTTTTGTGCGAATACGTTGACATCCTGTCGGCTGTGTAAACGATAGAAAAGGGGACATTCCAACTGAGATCCTCAGTCAGTTTTAATGTATGATGAGACACAAAACGTTAGAGTTCAATGGTGGACGGAAACATACAGCAGTAAGGCATCAGTTCTAAACAATCATGTCGTTTCGTCCATGATTATGATGATGATGAAAGCATGAACGACCGTTTTCGTTGAAATGTCCTGAACTGGTACAGCCAGCGGCCAGCGGGTAAGACGGTCGACGCAAGCAAGAATATAAAAATAGCCTTTGGAAGAATTCAGAGGGCCAACAACCTCAAAGTGGAAATGAACAAACGTAGGTTCAGCGGAGCGACTGAGGAACGGGTGTGCCAAATGATTTCCAAACACCTACAAGACAAACAGGTTTTGACGCATCATCTTTGTTCATACTAGGCCATACGAGACTTTGCAATACCATCTTGACATTTGACGGTATGCTTGGAGGCGTGGCCTTGTGAAACACGTCGGAAAGTTCTCGACGCATAGAGGGAGGAACTAGAGGTCTTGGGTTTGGTGTGAAAACATCATAATCAATATTGTGTGATGCCATTTGTAATGGTATTACCTAAATATCCAGTGCGGACTTGAAATCAAACAATGAGTGAATTTCACGTTTCTGAAAAATGGCCATCCTCTCGAGGTCCATCACAGCCCGTATCACCTTTGAGTCAATCGCAGGGTGTAATAAGGTGTCAGTCACGACGTAATTCTGGGTGAAAATATGAATATTGTCGTTAACAAACTGCTTTACATGGTCAAGATGACTACTTCGCCTGGCGAGTACGTGTCCAGTTTGATGAGAAGGGCGAACGTTGATGGCTTGTGGTGCGTAAAAAACAAAATAACACCTAAGATATGTGGAAAATGACAAACGGATAGGCAAATGACCAAACTTTCGCTGCCCAAAGCGCTGTAGCGTGAGTCGGCGGATGTTAACTTGTGTGAAAAGAATCCAAGTGGTTGCTGGAAATCCTGTAACGCTTGTTGTAAAACGGCTCCTAGGACTGTGTTGGATGTATCGACGTGTAGTGAAAGTGGAGCGTCTTGTGAATGAAAAAGTTTTAAGGAATACGTGAAAGCTGTTTCAACTTGTTGAAAAGCATTCAGCTCCACCATGTCCATGTGAGGTCAACTTGTGTGGAAATAGTAGCTATCCATCTGCCTAAAGCATTCAAATGAACAGAACATGGAATTTGTGGGTGGCGCTTGATGTTCTTTATGTTGGCTAGACATAGCTGAACCTCGAGAATATTATCGGCGATATCTTCAATTTATGGTAGGAACAAATTAGCAGCATTGGACACAAGGAGGAATTGTATATGTCTGGGTAGGCGCTTAAAAAAAGCTGTCTGAACAAAGCATAGTCTATAGATGTAATGGACTACTCATAAGTTGCTGAAAATCCTTCGAAAGCCCACGACCGGTTTCGTTCTTCTTGGGGCTCATCAGGTAGGCGCAGTCCCCGAGTTTCCGTCAAACTTATGTTCTACTTGAAACCAAATTGCACGGAATTAGCGTAATACACTCATTTTCAAATCACTTTGGTGAGTCTCTCGCAAAAACCAAATTGATTTGCAAATGAGTTTATTTATCGAAAGCATAATCTAGGTTACGATCACCGAGGATGCTATATAGACGGCGGAAAAAGTGCGTGAGAGCTAAGGAGCTGCTTTAACTGATTGTGCTCGAAAATGCTGGTGCGGTTGATTAATATATCCTGAAGGTGAGTGAGAGGGTGAGTGACGTCAGACGCAAGTTGGGAATGACCTCCGGTGGAAGAACGGCCAATACGTCGTATTACATAATGGCTTCTTGTGTAACATCATGGAGCGCAAATTGGGCCTGAACTTGAGGGCCCAGATACCAGGATCATGATGCCAATGTGATATGAATGTGAAAAGTTTAGCAAGACGACTTGCATTAGCAGCTTTATCCTACTTTCCAGGATGAGATCCTGGAGAGGATGACAGTGCTTTGGTTGCGTCAGTCGCCGATACTTAACAGAACCCCAACTGATGATGCATACAACTAGTTCTTGCTCTTACACTTCCCTTGTGAACAGACTTTCCTCTTCTCGGTCCATGTTTTTTGTTTTCGTGTTTCGCGTTGCATGAGCCTGCCATAGATTTGCGAATAGAAATAAATCCATTAGGTGATGCCATCGAAGCACCGATTTTTCACTCATCCCATGTAATGGAACTATACTGTTACCACACGACTAAGTTTCAAATGTTAATGACCCATCCGACGATAAAATGAAGGCAATGTTACCCACGTTTAGTTGTAGTGAGGGTGAATAGTAACTGCCAGCTTTATGGAAGGATAGTTGTGCCAGAATTAGGTGAGTGGTACACACCTGATCATTCCTTGCGCTTTCGTTCATGTAGGATGTCTCTAAGTTGTGTTGATTTGAAGGAGATCATAAGCATCACCTTTGAAACCTTCCTGCCAAATGTACATTATCAAAAGATCTGAGTGGCTACAGTTTTCCCGTACGCTGGTAAACACAAGAATTATTCAATACCTTAGTTCAGCATGCTGTCCCCTTTTCGAATACATTGCTATTGGGAGATGCGTTATCCTTTGCATGGGAAAAATTGGAGTCGGGCAATATAGTTAATTATTTAAAGCTCTCGATCTTCAAGGGCCTGTCGTTGAAACAAACCATACGGGAGCTGAGTAAAAATGTTGAAGTCGATACAGCTGTAAGACATTCTCAACCTATTTTACGTTGTAACTAAACAAATATGCAGCCTTCTTGGTTAGGAAGTCCAAATTTTGATTTGGTTGGAAGGATTAAGTCACTTTTTTCTCATATTTTTTTTGTGGCGTCCATATGTGGAACTCCAGGCTTATCATCGCCTGTTTGACTGTGGGAAGACGCACATTTAATTTAATGACTTCTTTAGGAAAACAGAAGCTTGCAACACTTTTCTACGACAAGAAACAGGTTGCGTAGGAACTAGTGTTTTTTGAAGACATTTATTTTGTGAATACCCCGGACATGAGGTTGACTGGAACTCCGGGACTGCGCCTACCTGATGAGCCCCAAGAAGGGCGAAATCGGTCGTGGGCTGTCGAAGAGTTGTCAGCAACTTTGTGGGTAGCTTCCATCGTGAAAGTGTGCCGCAATATCTCGAATATCGTGCCAACTGAAATATGAGGCGGCTTTTGTGAAACACATTCATTTAAAGAATATCATAAACGAGAGATTCAGTTGAGTCTCTCGTGAAAACCAAGCTGATTTACAAATGAATGCATTCCTTGGAGTGTTTTTCACACCAGAAAAACGAAGATGGGAGGATATTAACATTCTGTACACATCCAACATCCACAACCCAAGATACATCCATAGGAAATCGGTATGGTAACGGACTTGAAGAAGCCGCCCATTCGTGTAACACAAGAACGGGGTGGGTCATTGCTTTGGTCGCCTTGCGATAAGCAGCTCGTCCGGCGATAGCAATCTAATTTACTCCCGACAAAACATGCTAGAAAAGCAGACCACTATTTGACCCTCCATTGCCAGGCGCAAAGAGTGAGGTGAATATTAGTAAACCGATTGAAAAATATCGAACTGTTTGTCAGGAGTGAAAATAATGTTTATGGTACACAGTGTCCCGTGAAATACCGCAGTGCTTCTAGGATATTCAGGATAAATTAACTGCACTTGCAGGATAAAATATCCACTGAAAATTCTCAGATCTCCTCACACTAGCATCTGTCTACTTTGTTATATGAGTAAGAGCCCAACCTTAATCGCTAACCCTGGCAACACCAGTAAATCTTTATATGAATATCCTGGTAAGTGGTGCCAACATTTGCTGTACAAACTAGGAGGGTCTTTAGCGAAATACACTCCTTAGCTTACCAATTTGGTTTTTGACGGGCGACTCACCCGGAACTCAGCTAAATCACTCATTTATGGTGTTTTTAAGCAAATAAGTGCAAATTTGTGTTCAAGTAGAGCATAAGGTTGACGTAAACTCGGAGATTGCGTCTATCTGATGAGCCTTTAGAAGAGAGAAGCCGGTCGTGGGCTGTCAACCTTATGAGTAGTGTATCACGTCTTTAGATTGGCATGTGTTTTCAACTAGGATGCTATCTAAAATTACGCACTCGCAGTCAACAAATTCACAATCAAGGCAACAAACAGTGACTCGACGCCAAAAGGAAACACTTCAGTGGGACTCACTGGGATTCGCCCAATGCTTCAGCAGAGTTCAGCAGTCTTTTGAACTCCGAGTTGTGAAACAATTCTGACTGGTCTGCAATTCTTTTGATATTCGTTAGACGTCCCAAAGATCACCTAGGTATTGAAGAGATAAACAGCTTAATATATTCCGGTAGTGCCACCATTGGTGTTGTCAATCTGCGCTAGTATTATCCGAGTGAGCATAAGTGGGCGTCAGAGTGTCGAAATGATTGTGGTACTCAAGCACCGGATTCATTCTCTGTCGCCTTCTGTACTCCTTACATTAAGCTTCAGATAAGCTCTGATGAACGTACGACAGTGAATAATAGGTATCGAACAATTTTTTATTGCCATTAACCGCTGTCTAGAAGATGGCAGAATATAACGTGCACCATAATCCGCTGCCTGTAACTCTGATTGGCCATTTACAAGTGAAATCATTTCTTTTTCAGCTGATCGCGCCTTCGTGCCAGAGTTCTGCCTACTGGAATCAAATGATCGCTGGTCAAACGTCCGTCGGCTTAAAGAACATGGACTGCGATTTCCAATAAGTGAGCCGTTTTATTACCTTGCTTGCCTTGGATTCCTGATAGTTAGAAAAACGCCAGGAGTTTGCAGGGTGGCTATATGATTCTGTGGGCAGTGAAAAAAGTGCTTGTGATATCAGGTCAAACTGATACGTCTTAGCAAAACTGAAATGGTGTTGCTTCTCTCTACTTCTGAATTTGCGGATGGTGCCCTGAATTCTGAGGCTTCTGTTGCATAGAATGTTCCCCTCCAGGAAAAAAAAACAAACGAAATATTTAGTGACCTCTTTCCACCGAATTTTTTGCAACTACAAAATGATTAGTCAGGTGTGGAGGTCCCCTCTTTCGATGGTAACAGTTCTGGGAAGAAGTGGACTTTTACGATTGTGGCCCGTGGTTCTGTATTCCAAATGTCAGTGGCTCGTAAGTCAGAATGTGTCACTTAGTCAATCCTCATACGTCCTGATGTGCCCCAAGAACGAAGGAAGATAGCATACTGCTGGGTTTTTTGGCCAAACATCTCTTATCTCTCGTTCTAAATACCCGGTCAAATTCGAAACTCATGTCTGAGCAATTACCAGACTACTCATGCGTCTCAGTGGTCTTTTATGATGAACTCTGGCATTTTATGAGTGGTCGAAACACCTACTCTAAAAACGGCTGGAAACAAGGTACCGTGTGTCTTTCGTCACTACATCCATTGCCTCCTCATATGGTTTTGACGGAAGACTCAACTCACTCTCTCGTTTATTACGTTCTTCTTTAACTGAATGTGCCTCAGCAGCCGCTTCATGTTTCAGTTGGTACAATATTCGAGATGTCACAGTACACTTTACAGACGTATTACACTACTTGTAAGGTTGCAGAAGAGTTTTCCGTAGACTTATGAGTAGTGTATTGCGTCTATACCATGTGTGTCATTAATATCACCAGTTTACAGCTGCAGGGTTCAGTGAGACACCGCAAGTGGCACACACTGATTTAAGTAAATCTTGAGACTTTTTGCGCGTTGAGGAAATGAAAGTGACTGGTGTGTTCCCTTTAATATTTAGTACAATGGTCACTTTTCACTCTGATTTCTGTCGTAGAAATAGTCTCAGAAACCGGAATAAGAAATTCTTAGTTATTTAGAATAAGCTTGCTTTCTTTACGCACCAGAGGAAACTATTTAGCTGCACTGGGAAGCAGTGATTATACGTCACTTCTGTTAATCGAACAATCTTCGATTTCGCAGCTTGTGATTGTTGCGCCATTTGAAGTCTTCTCGAAGCACAAATAGGTTAGTTGGAAGTAAACCTCTGTATGAATGCTTCAAGTCTTCAAAATGGAGCATTGTGGGTTTAGTTCCAAGTTGAAAATCTCTCTCTTAGATCATGGATGCATGCCTCCTAATCTTTTATTGGCTTTTTGGTGAAGATAGGCTAAATTCAGGGAAAATTTATTGAATATCTGCTTAGCCGAAATTCGAAGCATTGTGCTTGCTCCTTCACATATAAAGGAATATCAATTATGTAACGGATAGAAAAGACCATCATTTCTTCAGTTTCTGTAATTTCACTATGTGTATGGGTCGGAAAACCAAGTAAGCAGATCATGTTCACTTAACTAGGATGTTGGTCTTATGAATTGAAATTTTTTTGCCTGATCTGTAGCTAATTAAGCTAACTAGGATGTTGGTCTTATGAATTGAAAATTTTTTGCCTGATCTGTAGCTACTTAAGTCGGACAGAGAGAATTCGGATAAAAATATTTGGAAGAGCTGTGCAGTGAACTTCAAATGGATTGCATGCCCTTGTGTGCAACCAGTCCTCAAAGATAGCACAATGTTTTTACTAAGGTAGGTTAGGTGTACAAAATTTTTTTCTGTGCGCTTTCTTCATGTGTCAGCTTCAACTGGATGGCGATCAATATAACTGCATTCCAAACTCGGTTATCTTAGTGCCTATATTTAACTCACATACCGGTATTGTTAAACTTTTCAACAAAAACATTGACGGACTTACTGCCGTTTCATCAATCACACCGTGGAAGACTTTTAACGCCGTTTTGTTCTCCAGGCAAAGGTTCTTAATGCCCATGCTAATCATTGTTTTGGCCACTCAGTATTGGAGTAGTTCCTCATATTTTGGAAAAACGACTAATCATAAACTGTCCAATAGGTTCTGAACGTCGGTGACGTTGCATGACTAGGGTGTACTGAGGGGTCGGCCAGTCAGTTGATGCAACCAGGAGGGTTACTGGATGGCTATTCGAGTTACTGGATAGACCGAGTGAAAAAGTCCACCTTTTCCAGACGTCATAACTTAATATTGTGCGACGTGTTTTCATGTGGAGTAGTGATAACGTACTCATGCCGCCATTCAGATGACCAGGGTTAGAACTGCGGTACGGTCAAAGATATGCACTGCTGACAGACTCTGGTAAGTGCAAAACTCTAGTCTGGTTCAGGAAAAAAGGAGGAGTGTTCATAAGAGAACAAGGTGAATGCAAAAAATCGGGATGTGTGTCTTCAACATCTCCTTGCGAAAAAAAATCGGGATGTGTGTCTTCAACATCTCCTAGTGCAAAGCAACAGACTGATTGAGAAAGAGCTGTCATGGTTGTTTGGACTGGGATTGACATTTCCTGTTCGTGACTGTTCTGACTTCTTCTCTGATAAGAATTTATTTAGTCTACAATAGACAACCGAAACAGTGTAAAAAGTCAGCGAAATTAGAGGGAAGTTCTCAAACGCTTGGTTACTTAAATACAATCTAGAATTGCTCTTTTTCGGTCTGTTATCCCATACAGTATAGCCAAAATTTGCGTGAAATTGTGAAAACTTCTGGACTGGAGGTGATTCATCCGTAGTGAAAAAGTGCGTTTGGGACTCAAGCTGGTATAGACCAACTTAATCGCAAATCTCGTTATGTGGGACGGTTAACCACTACCAGGTATAGAATCGCTGTTGCGGGTTAGCTTAATGTGCAAATACAGTCATTTAGCACAAAGTCAAGTAGGTTGGTAAACTTCGATGATTGCTTTACAGTTAGACTCAATAAAATTTGATGGTATCTGGAGTTTATCCTGCGATACTCACCGTGCTTCAAGACCGGGCATCACCGGACAGTCACTTTACTCCTATTGGGACTCGTCATCTATGCAGGCTCGAGTCCAAAGTCTTCTTAATGAGAGTTAGAGCACTGTATTATTGGGCGATTACCTAAAAACACGGCCGAAGAGACAGGCACCCGCTGAGGGTTCCGGTTAGCGTGGGCACGGTCGCATAGCAAATGCCCCCCAATTAAGTCACTGTTGAGCCACTCAGGTTATTCGCCAGCCGGATGCTAAGAGCGGTTCCAATTCATACAGCTCTGACCCACAACAGCGTCTGTGTCTTAGCTGAAATGGCAGTACACCTAAGATCCGGTAACACCTGGTTTGGTGCGCGTTCATATTCTTGAGAACGAAGAACTTTCGTCATAGGATTTGTGGTTGTCGTTCAGTAAAGTCAATGAAGGCAAAAACAGGTACAAAAATTCATGTTTACCAATAGACCGCATTCTGTACAGCAGATTCAACCATACCAAATCGGCTAATGTTGTTATTAATATATAATCGATTATCGAATTAATAAATTTCTTTCCAGAAGCAATGGCGACCACTCGGCGCCGGTGCAGTTCGGTGACGTTAGTACAGAAAATGTGGTGCAAAACCTCTCATTTAAATGGCAAACTAAAGGCAAATTTCATGTGCGGAAGGTCCATGGAGTTAGTGTGAACCAGTGCTTTAGTGGGTTGAGTATGGTGTTCAGTACCAAGGGGCTAAGAAGTAACATCCATATGATCTGTGGAGTGGTGAGTTCTGTGCAAGTAAACTGGTACGCTGGCTAAATGAGCCTCTGCAGAAGACAGTTCGTCGTTTCGTAGTGTGAAAAAGGAACGAAAATTTTACGGACACACCTTTTCCAAAATGTCAGTATACAGACACGGATGATATATATGTAAAATAACGTTTTTTGTTTCGGAGAAAGAGCGATACCGGCTTGCCCAGTCGATAAAGCTTGGTCCGCGCATTTCACCTACGGTAGGTTTATCATCAGTAGCGGAGTATTTGTCAGTTAGTACGGAGTAAATGTCCTTCTGTCATGCCTGTCCATTAGAATATCGTATGGCTGGTCACTTTAAGTGGTGGTCAGTTGCCTCGATATGGACTGAAGCCAGTGGGTCTGTCCTTAGATCAGTGTTCAACTTCGAACGACCGCACACCTGTGCATGCCGGTTGCACCAAAGGAGCTGTTCGCAACCTGTAACCAAATCGGTAAGTTTTTCGAGGTCTCAACAGGAATGGGCAACTTACTGTCACTCCGCCTCATCAGCTTCATTTTATGTGTCAGTGAAAATCAATTTCATTAATTAATTAATTAATAGTGTAGGTTTTGATAGATTGACCGGTGACGAGATTGCCTCTTGGGCTTTTGCCAGACTCGGACACTTATGGCGCCGACGAAAAACTAGTTCGTCTATCGGGGGCCAGTATACAGTGCGGTTGTGCGACCCATCCTGCTTTATGGATCAGAAACGCGCAGGTGATTTACGACAGTTGTCAGTGTTTAACTATCAACGTCTCCGAAGCATTGGTCGGCCCAGCAATGCTGGGGTACTTCACACGGTTTTAAGAAAATGAAACTCCTCCACGATGGAGGAGTTGATCATGCTTTAGAACTTACGCCGGTTAAGACATGTACTCAGTATGCCCGAGAACTGTTTTGTGCTGAGTGGAGGCAACTTAGGGGTGGATAAGTTATGACCTGTGAACGAAGCATGAAAACACTAGCCAGAGAACTCAATCGGGTTGACAACTGTCAACCCATGGACGGAGACCCGGAAACCAAATTTATCCGTGGTTAATGACACTGGCAGACATTACTCACCGACGCAGTCACTGACGTTCCTGAGCTACCGCCTCCAGGACTCAGCCGCCCAGTTTCTAGTTCCCTTAGAGCAATATGTGACACAAATTAATTGCAATCGCCTCCAATGCTCTCTCATTTTCCGGTGACCAAAACTGCAGCAGTTGGAACTAACGTACGTGGTCTGTACTCATAAACCGAACTGAACTGATTAACAGGTTGTTCTGAGGAAGCTGAATCGGCCTGGCTTTTGCCTCGTCAGTTAAATATGATTAAAACAGAGTTGCTTCTCGATGTTGTGTCGGGTTTCAAACTGGGAAGCCGTCCCATCGTTTTTCGTAGATATCCTGACTTGAAAAGATAAACACTCGAAGATGTTTCGATCTGAAACGGAGTTGTCCTGGGTGAACGCAAAGCCTCAACTTCCACAAAAGTGACTTTGGCTACCCCCTGAAATTTGAACTCTTCATCGAGTCATCATAGGCTCTCTCATAGAACACTGAAATTTCTGCTGAATTTCCTTATGAATTATTTGGAGGCATCATGTAAATGGTATCGCACTAGTCTTACATGAAAAATTTATGTTTATCTTTGAACCAGCTTTCATCGCATTCGTCAATCTCATTTGATTCCAAGTCGATTATCACCAGTGTTTCATTGCTCAGAACTCGTCCACTAGTAATCAGAACTTAATACGAACCAGCTGTTTATTTCGTGATACTTGTGTGACAGGAAACTGGTGTCATTTCCCTTTATTATTGGTTTTCTTGAACGAAAAATCCACGGACTCCACTTCAAAAACACAAATACGCTCGCTTCCCATGTCTACGCCCACCCTTAATTGACAACTGACAATCACAGTCTGCAAACCCATCCGAGCTCAAGGTGACGGCGCTCATGATGTAAGTATGAGGTGTTTGTTTATGCGTAATTTGTTATTTTTTGACTTGCCCTGATGTTTTTTCACATACTTTCCTTTGAGCAAGTGGTGAACACAAAGACTAACTTCAGGGTTAACAACAGTGTAATTTGAAAATGCGTGTATTTAGTCTCCTTTTGTTTCCAAATAAATGGGCTTACTAATGGTTTAATTTACCTTTATTTACTTTACACTGGACCACAACTTATCTGCTCTGCTTTTGATCGTCGATAGCACCAGTTTGAATAACTTCAAAGGACACCAATGAATCATGTCGTGAAAACTAAGTGTTTATTGGATTCTTTAGACAAAGTGCTAGAGGTCACCCTAAGAGAGAGACAGGTCTTCATAACACTAAGAACCCTTTCTAACTATTTTGAACTTGGTCAACTAAACGTTATTTGCTCGAGACTGTTTCCAAAAACCACACACGACGAGTTGACCAGGACGAATGAACATGATTCTCAGTAACAGTGAATAAGTATAAAAAAGAGTTTACAGCTTGGAACTAGCGCACCAAACTAATGGTCGTGCGTAACAGTCGTCTGCTTCCGTCATCTAAGTAACCAAGATTGTGTTTGCTACCTAGTCCTACTTGACAAGACAAGATAAATAGAAGAGGAAGCTGGATTTGTCAGGACGAAGTTACCATGAATTCGACAAACCCCGACTTCTAAAAAATGAAGGGCACATAAATGTCGGCGGTTGGAATGTATAGTTCACAATGGTCTGATGCACGTCACTCCGGGACCTCGCTTCTTTTATCACATAGTGCACCTGGGGTGAAAACGGATGGAAACTGTGGAGTTCATTCATTGTACTCTGTTTTTATCGAGTATCATTTCCAAGGCACACTAGTCAATTTCCATTTTGTTGCATATTCACGGGTCACCAATCTCTGTTGCCATCAGTAACATAAGGCTGATAACGACTTATACTTAAAACGACTTACCGAGATCGGCACGCGCAGTTATTTTACCCTGGATATGTGAAACGGTTCGCTGCCTACTTAGGTCCAAAAACTCATTTATAAGGCTTGTCCGATGCGCCCCAGCCGCCTGTACTTTCCCTGGGGACACTTACTGAAACGAAAGTAAAACCACTGCTATTTGTGGCTGGATTGATTGGTGTGCTCACATTCACTCATGTTGAGGTATAAAAAGGACATGGAAACCAGCCCAGCCACCGGCTGCCTCCAAAGTCATCCCGAGTTATCGGTAGAAACCACCTTCACAAACACGTACTTTCTCTTATCCTTCAACGACTTACCGTGGCCACCATGGGTGACCATCCTGGTTTACGCCTCTTCCGCATAACTCTGAGTCGGTAAACGAACTCTGACTGTTTGTATGTGAAAACAGCTTGGATTTGATAGCTTGTATCTTGTATTCAGAATAAAACAGTATGAATACGAGGACGACCAGTTTGTCACCTTCGGTCGATAGCGGTTCTTAAGCATAAATTTCTAAAACCAGTAAATGCGTGACTTTTCTCCAAGGTTGTTTGAATATCTCTGACGGAAGCTTGAATGCACGCATTTCACTTTTTTGCGAAAGCTGCGCATCACTACGAATATCTCTGATACAGTTTGATCAATTGGCGCTGCAAATGAATGCGACTGACGTCCTTAAATTTTGAACGCCACACTGTGCCTTAGTGGACCGGAGCAGTAGTGCCAGGATCATCCTTAGGTTGCGATGCTTCCTTTGCAAACCAAAGGCCTCACGGTCTGATGCCACAGTGTTAGCCGGGCCTTTATTGTCCTATCACACTGCTGTGTTTTCAAGAAATGATCTGAAAGGTCTTTCCCACAGATGACTTGTAGTTCTCGCTATTATTCGGGTGAGTTATCTTTATTCGGATGGCTGGGTGAGCTGCTCATCCACACTCGACATTGTTACATGGATGCATTGCGTCATCCTGCTACTCCATTTGGTCCCCAGCCCAACTACATGTCAGTCATTGAGCCAATGTCCATAGGTTTTGTGATCGTCCTGCAGCGAGAATCTCCGATACTTCATTAATCGGCCGGTAGATGTTTTTTTTAAAAAGTCCCCAGTAGATAGCCAGCGAAGCAGTGAACACTCGGCTGCCATTGTTGGGACGTGACTAGCCTGCATGCGCTCGAGTATGAACAATAGTTTGATGGATTACTGTTATCATTTCACCAACTGTGCTAACATGATAGAGGCATGTTGAGCAACAAAGCATCTAGTTTTCAAATTCAGTTGTCACACGAACGATCTGGACTTCTTGTGTCCTTCCACTTGACAGATGGCTGTGGTATTTGACGAGAGTGGGTTGGAAGAAATACACTATCCGGTTGTCGCGCAACGGTTTATCAACCACAATGCTCAACTTTTCAAGATTTCAGTTGTTGAGGAGCATGTTTTTACTACCCAGCGGCCGTCCATCAAAAACATGCATCCCTGCTGTAAGTACCATATGCTGCTTTCTCTTATCAGTTATTATTTATTATTACTTACTTATTATTATTATTACTTAGTGGGGTAACCTTATAATAAACCACTTTTTTGCCTTAGGTCTGCCTGCTTAATATAGGATATAGGGCATTTCGGGCGCTGTTTAATAATTGGTTTTTGGTATGACAAGCAAATTTGGTTGTTTTGGAAAATTATATGATGCTTATACCAGCGTAACGGTGGATACTACTGATGGGGCATGCGAGTAATGTTTTTTTGTAACTCTGCTGCAAGAACTTCCTTCGCGGCCTCCTTCGTCCGGCCTCCGAGAAGGGTCTTCACCGCTGCCAACTTACCCCGGCTGGTCTCCAGTCCAGCAGCCTCTGGAACCTCCTCGAAGTCATCCGGGAAGCTGCGAACATCCCCATCCTCAAAGGGTTGTGGCCATGAGATCTTCAACCTTATCCCTGTCACGGCACCAAATGACAGGAAGGAGCCCTTGGCTGAGGAGTTATTTATTAGAAACACCAACTGACCATAGGACAGAAAAAAGAGACTCTCATATTCATCTTTTTTTCTAAAAACTGAATATCCCTCCACTTCTTGAACGCGTCTCCCTGAACATTCCTGGATATTCAATGGCTATCACTCAAATGTAAACGGATGCTACAAAGCAATTCCACAGATTCCGTAGTAGCTCCCACTTTCCAATAGACGCAAAGCGGAGTTACGGGAAAACATATTACTCGCGTGCCTCATCAGTAATATCCACCGTCACACCAGTATAAGTATCAGTAGATGAATTAGAAAGAACGGCAAAGTGGAAAACCAGAATGCCGTTTAGTCCATTCATTCACAGCATGACTTCGCGGGTAATCGTATCATCGCCCGTTCTATAGCCCGAGTGGGACGTCTCGCGTTTGACCGTCTTCTTGGAGTTCACCAGTTAACTCCTCAAGTAATGAGTCTATCGTGCACTTTATTCATATCGTCATTGTACTAGTGACTGAAGTGAAAAACAGTTCAGTCAGCTGGTTCTATGAATGGAAATAATTTCTTGTTGTCCCTAGGGAAACGTTTGTCGCTCTACATAAAGTGACCACTAAGTCAATCACAGGAGACAATAGGGACAACGTACAGCTGTTACTCAAGGTGAACATGTAGCTAACTTTAGTGGAGCGCAAACGATTGGCCGAAAAATTATGGTCATTTCTGGTGGTTGTCTCCTTATCTACTCAGGTGGTCAGCGGACCCTATTCTTCCACACCTTCCTTGTGTCAAAAGATGGTCACCAGTATCCGCTTACTAAGGTGAGTCTGCGGTATCAGTTTTCCATTGGCGGTACCAGGAGTCACATCTAGACAACTAATTATTTTGAGTAACGCTTCATTACATAAAAACTGTCCAAATTCAGGACAAAAGTTAATTGTAACCACTTGTAACCAATAGTGTGTTGTAAATGGGATGTATTTAACGCTTATGAAGGATGGCTGACTCCCAAAATGGCTGACCACGGGGGGGGGGATCGCCCATCTGTTCTCTGTTGCAGGTTGATCGAAGTGGTACCGTAGGGTGTTGATTCAACACTTGTCAGTTAACAAATGTTCTTCGAGTTCAGACAGGCTGGTCGGCTGTCAGGATTGGATGAGTTGTTACAAGTCAAGTGTTGCGGTAAAGGCTCACAGTCGTCCGTTCAATGAAGGCCTTTTGGCGTACTTTATTCTGTTTATGCAAGTTTCCGAAAGACCGATTGTAATGTCTGCGACAATCAGACTGATAACGCGGTTCACTTGCAAAACACGGGTGTTAATCACTTCAGGAATATCTAGATGTTTGGGCTTGTAGAATTAGTAGGTAGCCTACAGCACACGATGTGCACAATGACCAGTTCACTGAATTCTCCCATTCTTCACTATGCAATCCAAGAGAGCAACGTCACATCTTGGTTTTGGGTTATTCTGGGTGTTGGAGCGGCTTAAGAGATCCTACTTCTGGCCGGAATTCCGTATTAGCTTAAGCTTAAACAAAGACACATTTGGTCTGATGGGTACACCTGTTTTCATCTCTACTTCTGAAACGCAGTGAGACGTCGTATGACCATGTGATTACTGATATATAGATATGGTAAGAACAGTCCGCATCTACGGTTAAGTGGTTTGTCTAAACGCAGGTTTATCTGATATTGGCAACACTGATTGAGCAGTTAGCCAGGTGCAGCCGTAGGACGGTGTTGTTGAATTGAACTGTGACATCGGGAACTAGTTTGCTGCAAACTGTGGCAAAATGACTAGATTTCATGTGGTCTGAGGACACTACTTGAGTTGGACAAGAATTATATCTTTCACCGACTGGAGCAACATGCGAAAGTCGCACGCAACTCGCACATTTACCCACACGGAAATCTACGCTTGACTGAAACTTTACACCTTCCATCCGCTTAATGAAAATGACAGTGTCGCACTCTACCCACCCTTTCGGCCAACCGCCTTAGACAGTCGAACGGACCTCCTGTGGTTTTGAAACTTGTACGTCACTGGTATCTCTGCGATAGTGACTGAACTCCTGACCAGCAACAAAACAACCGCAGCGAGCTTATGTGGTTACTTTCAAATTTAGGAGCTACATGCTCAGCTCGGTTACTACTCCTCAGTACGCTGTCTTGTTGATATCTTCAAGCCAAGTATGTTGTAGGTAATCGACGACAAACCAAGATTAAACCCGGGGGTTTTGGTTTCAAATTATAATAAAAATTAATTGGTAACAGTCCCAAATAAATGAATTTGAAGTGAACCATGTGACGGCTCTGAGGAGGATGGTAATCGTGACAACAAGAGCCTAAGTTGATGCAGTCAAACAACTTTTCTCATCTTTTTTAAAAACTCCAAGAAATTATGAGAACGGGACATGTCTGTTCCTACAGTTATGATCCAGTATACTACTTGTTCTCATCAGTTCTGCTCTTTTTCCTCTAATATTTATTGAGAATAAAACAGAGAAATGCTAATCGCTTACATAATAACGAGCCCTTGATTTGTGTGTGCCATCCTGCTCTTTAACATCACTTGTTTCCCGAACACGACGGAGCCTTGTTTTTCGTTACAAGTGAACTCACCGTTTGCTGGTCGCTTCATGCGCTTTCAGTTCGACAACTGTGTACATTCAGATGTCGATATGACTGAGGATCCACAGGGTAATCATGGCTGCTTGGACATCACGTACGAACATGGAAAATTTGGCGAAAATTCATATTGTTCCCAAGCCTAACAAACATGAAAACGAGATCAACACGTAGTTGAGCGATGAACCGCACCAGAGCAGATCAGTGACGAGTCGCTGACATCGGTTTCATGAAGTAGACAACAACGCAAAGGGTATTTCTATCCCAAGCAGCATCACATACTCAGTCGTTTCTGAGTTGCCAACGGGACCTCTAAATGGTGGCGTTTCGTATACCTGTGATCTACGTAGCTATTTCGCTCGGATATGAAAAAGCTATTATGTAACCACAACATTAGCGTTTTTTCCAAAAAAGTAAATTATGCCGACCTCTCCCTCGTAAGTGACTATTCAGACAGTTTTCGGTGTTCCTGTTCGATGTACCATCCCCAGTGAGTCGTACCCTTGAGTTAATTGCTTTCCAGAACTACGTCTCAGCACTTTTTCACTCCACAGTATTGGACCTATCGTGATCAAACTCCGCTTCTTTATCTCGATGACATTTTTGGGAGACGATGCAGCGGCAAAGCAAGTTGCTCTCCCTGACAAATTACTATGGGACGATATAAATCAGTTTTTAGGATGAATTTGGGTCTATTCTATCTGAAAAGGGCTTAACCTTATCTTGCAAATAATACAAATTCTCGGCACAAAACTCAACTGTCCAGCGGTGTTCAATCCAAATTGGGTCTGATTCAACTCGTGTCGCGCCTGAAAGTAGGCGATCGTTAGTGACACTTCGTTATAAACCGGCGTTAGCAACGATTCCATAGAATATACACTCCGGCAGTTAAAACGCAATTCAATGATGACTCAAGGTTTCCGAGGTCAGGTCATACGTGATAAAGCCTAAGAACTGGAAAAATCCCAAATGCGCCTGAAAGATATTCCTAAACTCCTTGTTTCGGTAGACGGTTGAGCTGAATACTTACAGAGGCTCAGTAAAGAAAACAATACCGGTAATTCGTGGCTGATAAAGCTGTTCATTTTTGACATCTAATTGCAACATTTCGAAGTCATACAATGCTATCGAGGAAACCACCGTGATTGTCAAGGAGGAACATTTTTCTCTCATGAGAAAGCCTTATCTTCCCATTCGGCATATCTGGAGAGTTCGGAATGTCAACAGGGTACTATGGCACATCGGTAGACGGGTAGACGTACGGCTTTCAGTAAGGAAACCCACAGATTTCTATAGCGTAAATCAAGCGGGTGTTTCTAAAAAGATTTTAACCTTCAAACACAAGCACTTGGTGAACATTGGTGAGGCAAGTGTTATTCGTGATTGTGACCCTTTCAAGTGCAGATCAAAACAGACTTTGCCCCAGCCTGACAGAAAGACTTAAAGTTTGATCCGTTGGTGATCTTGTGAACTATAGGTGTAGGGAGGGAAGCATCTCGCCGCGGAGTCGTCTATTAGCAAACCCCAACTAAACGGTTACAAACTATTGGAAAAGAAAGTAAACATCTCATGTGCATGTTATTTTTAGGCAAATGAACATCCTCACGCGTCTTCTTGAACTTTCGTGGCTATTCACTGACTATCACGTAATTGTAAACGAACGCTGCAAAGCAGTGCCACAGGTTCCGTAATAAACCCCACCTTCCATTAGACGGGAGGTGGAGTTTCCAGGACACCACATACTACTCGCATGCCTCATCAGTAGTATCTGCCGCATCAGCCTGACAGAAAAACTAATAGTCTGATCTGCTGGCGATCCTGTGGACTATAGGTAGTTCAGGTGCAATAATTGGTTGTTGGGCTGTTGCTCTCGCTGCTTGTATCACTTAATTCTCAACTAACTTCCCAATTTTTGTCTCTTCCATGACCAACATTGTGTCACCACTCTTCTTTACACTGTGCACTACTACCCCTAAATTGTCAGTGGCCTAGCTCCAGTAATTCGCTTTTTGTGCCGCCCACTAGCAGCAATAAAGCAAATAACTCGTTTTTACTCTCCTAGTTCCTTATAATTTTTTAAGCTGTATCATGCATACCTGCGTGCTTATACACCTCAAGGGTAATTGGTTAGTTATGACTGAAGTGTCTAAGTCCAAGACATTTCATGTTGTAGCCTTAGTTCACCTAATCAGAATGGTACAAATCTATTTTATTTAACTTTTAATAACGATGGCGGAAACGAATGTTTGAAACAGTGCATTGTTTGACAAACATTTCTGCTTGCCTATCATGCAACAGCTGGATCCTAATGATAAATTGGGATCTATTGTTCCGGAAGAAGATGAGGTGCTGTTTGCAAAGATTGCTACCAAAGTGCGACAAGACTTTTGCCTAGATCTATTTAGCGTCGATGTGATCGAATGCGTAGAACAAGGCGCGAATTCAAAAAATGCTGAAGACGTGTGCGAATGCCATACACAACGGAAGTTTGCTGTCATCGATGTCAATCCACTGCCCAGTGAGTTACTGACTACTCCGTGATTATCGTTTTTAGTAACTCCTAAAATTCCCGTAATGTTACCGTAAAACATGATTTTTATCCCATGTGAGAGCCACAGTAGTTTTCTTGCGCTTGAGAACAACCACGAGCTCAGTGCACATCTGCACTTGTAGCCAAGCTCCCAGGCTGTTTTCCCCTCTAACTTGTGATTTAAATGATCTAATCTGTTTGGCAGTTTGCCTGACAGTTCCACGGGCGTGTTGCCTTTGGTGTTTACCAGCCGCTAGAAGATACTGCCAACCGCCGAGTTGATCTTGTTGGTCCGGTTGGTTATCGTGATCTCTAAACTAACATGAGCAGCAGAGACAGGAGAATCACTCACCGTTTGATATGTAGTCTCTTTGCGTATTGCCACGGAACATGGGGTCTAATTGGATTTCCATCTTGAATCCTTCATTGATTAGGTAATGTCTTTGTTTTATAGAAACTAGTGTGGTATATGGCACTTTATACTTGTAAATACATTGCATGAAAGGCTATTTCATATGATTCACTTAAGACTTCTATGAATGCTCGGCAGTTGAGCATGCTGGGTTACGCAATTCTTTTGCCGAAAGACATTATTACCCGTAAAAATCAGTTTTCCTGGCGACTGAACATGCCAAGTCGGATTTGCGTTTTTTCCCTATGTGAAGTGACAGGCGCTAAGCAGCCTAGCATCTTTCCGCAATCCTTTTATTCTCATGAATCGTCAGCAGGACTTAGTGAATCTTTCGAACCCACACCCCACGGATAGGAGTTTGAACACTCATTCGGTTGCAGATGCGTGACCGACAGCATGGTTAGTCCTTACTTAGAGGTGATTTATCACTCAATTATGTGGTTCACGTTTTTCAGCTTTGGTTTTAGCTGTATTCCTGTATGACGCCTGGGAATAGGAACAGTCAGGACTATAGTGTGTCCAACTCTTAAGAGAATCCGCTCTTGTATATGTCAGCTGCAGTAGCAGTTCTATGGTATCCTGATACCGTCTGATTCAAACGCAGTTATCCAAAAACTTCCTCTTTTTTCCAGATTTATAGACTGTTGAACATTCGAGGCAAGAGGGATTCGGAAAGCTGTGTACAAGTGTTATGTCTCACTTTTGCTGATTACAGCGGGCAACTGACTTTTAGTAAGACACTAAAAATAGTTTTTCATAGATGGTACAACCCACGTACACCCCACAGGGTAGGCGAAAATCTATGACAGCGTTGCACGAAAGAACAGGTATACGATCGGATGGTTTTTCCCAGAGTTTACGTCAAAAACCCATTTCTCCCACAAATATGCTTTACGATAACCGAACTTTTCTCTTTAAGGTTACAAAAACGTGCCGCACTTTCATCACCATTTGGGAAACCTTATCAGAAAGAAATTATCACTACCCACAATACCGTTGGAAGACACGAATTGAATTGAACTTTTCCAGTCCGGCTGTGCAACATATCATCCCGAATTTTTCTTCAACGTTTCCTTGAAATATTCTTGGCTTATTATGACCGGAGAAATTTTACCAGCCTTTTTCCACTTTATGTTCTTGTTTTCAAACGACGACCTCCTTATTTTTGACCTTGTTTATGGATAGAAATTCAGATTTGTAAATTCACAAGTGGAAATTTGATGAACTCTACAAAAACGCTTCCCTTTTTATTCAAATGGACAAATTACCCTGGATGGTATTAGTTCACAATGTGTTTTTGGTTGGTTTTTACTAAGTGCCCACTTCCTTAGTTGAAACTTCCGATCTTAGCTTGTAACACGGTCGACTTTTTCCGGGTTAATGTACAGTTCTTCTGGGAATCTGACAAATCTCACGGACGCTGGAAGTCTATTGTTATCCGAAAAGTAGATTGTCAGCCACACCCATGTATTTGGACTTCAGCAGCGTATGTCGTTGGTAGCCGATGTGGGGTTTCTCATATATATATATATATATCACTAATTTTACTCAAGTGCTATCAAGTGCTCTACCACCATTGGTTAGGGCGTTTTCCCCGGCCCGCAGCTACCTGAGAGGTTCCACACAATATTTCCCTTTGCAAGCGCCATATCACATTTCCCTTGCGATCCGCCACCAGATTCACAACCCCTGGACTACGCGCATGGAATACACCAGTAGATTTACTGCCGAAAAGTAAGGTGCATGGTGAAGTTTTTGCTCCGATCCCTAATCCAGTGGTTGGCAACATCAGTGGGCATATGGATGGTTTAGTAGAACGACTGCATGATCGCAGTAAATGTTCACTGCACTAATCAACCTGTTTTAAGTCACTAGGCCTAAGTCTATGTATCCAACATAAGGTTGACGGAAACTCGGTGACTACGCCTACCTGATGAGCCTCAAGAATAGCGAAACCGGTCGTGGGCTGTCAAAGAGGTTTCAGCAACCTTATGAGTGGAATGTTGCGCCTACAAATCTAACCAGTCCAACTGAGGTTAGCCGCTTTAAATTAGCCACTTGATGGCAGTTGCTTCAAGCTGTACCGATGAACGTCAGTTATCGCTTTACCGGCCCACGGGGCTAGACTTCCAAGATTTCTTCCAATTCGGTGAAATTGCATGGCACTACACCATCCTTTCTACCGTCGTGGATTTTTTGCTGTAAACGATACTGGAATATGCGTGACAGATAACCAGGTTCAGCCTCATTGCCTGGCAAACATGCCCCCGAGAGCAACAGTTCCCACTTGATAACGCATGAGTTCGTTTAGTTAATATACCAGTTGAAATAAAACAAGAAATATCTGTTATACTGGTTCCAAATCGTACGGAGAATAACGAGGACTGTGAAATACTGAGGCACTGAGTGAACTGATAGCACAATTCCTGGAGGTTTTGAATTTCAAACCCGCATTATCAGGTTGCTCAAAACAGCTCACCCAGCTTACGAAAACAATATGGGATAGCACGTTTGAGTGAGTTATGTAAAATTATTTAGTATGTTGTCCACTATGAGTTATTGAAAACTAGCTATATCTTCCTAAATTTCATTTTAAGATATGGCTCTGTCGTTCCGGATGGTGAAAGTTCATCAGTTGTTTACGAAAGGTACTTGCGGACGCTCTTCCAAAGTCGAGTATATCCTCACACTTTTTTTCATATCGCTTCCAAACAAAAAGATGTTTTTTGCAAAAATAGAAAACAAGGACATGCGAGCAGCTATCAGACTCTAAGGGTTTTTCAGTTCACACACTAAGCTAGCTGCAGATCACTTATTGCCATCAGGCTACTTTTAAGACAGTTGCTGTGCGGACGGTGGAGCAAGATACTGCAACACTCCCCACACGCTGCCTCTGAGTGCGGAGCAAAGATCCAAACAAACGTGCTCAGATCAGCACGTGGTTGCCAAAATCATACCCTTGTCGATCTTACTTAGTAGACGGATTACAATGGGTCTGACGTACAAATCACGTGGTTGCGTTCGAAAATGTTGAACACTGAGGTTAAAATTGACGTTGGCATCAAAATGCCGCTCGATAGTTCGCATTTCTTACGCAATCCAACACCCTGGAGCTTGACCGACAAAATAAATTCATCAAATTGAACAGGAAATATGTGGTATATCCAACCGTTTGGGGCTGTTATGCGAATGTTGTTTTCAAATGTTGTATGCAACATCCGTAAGTCAAATGACAGGTTTATGGAAGCAATATACCTTTCGTTACATGAACAAGCCGGCGAAAGAACGCACGCGAGCTACCAATATTTAGACATGTTGAACTGCTAATTTTTTTCCAGTCCTTTAGATACATTAGGCTGAAGCAGGGTCGTTAACGTCGACTGCGTGGTCTTACTGTGTGCCTATGTAGAAGCAATGTGCTAGACTATGTGATCAGTGCAATGTCGCAGTCATTCGGAGCAGCATTTGAGATTTCCATGGGATATCGCTTTGAGGACAAGACATACAGAACACGCTTGGGCTGGTGCACGTTTTCCGGTGAAAAATTCACTGACATCGAATCTTAAGGTGAAATCTATCAGCAAACGTAAACACAGGGTAGTTCATGACAGAACCCAGAGGTCACTGACTATAGAGGTCAGAAGATTAGAATCAAAGTGTAGTGACTAGCACGCGTCGAAAGAATCTGAATTATCATGTGCGGACAGTTGAACACGCTTTCCACTTGAACGATCTGTGTGATTAGCAAAACGCCCTGAGTGAGAAAATAGTAATTTCGTTTATAGATCGATTGACGCCAGGATCAGCTAGTCTCCAACCACACACGTTACTTTTGTGTAGCAAGATACAAAATCTCATCTCCACATGGAAGAAAAATCAGGTTGAAGTTGACTGATTCTCGGGAATGCTGAGTGAGTTCTGGGCCACCATAATGTGAACAATATGTGGTAAAGGTACCAGACCGATGGACAGCAATGTTGCCTCTCATTTCAATGATCGAGAAAATGTGCTCTCTCTTTGAAAATAATTGGTAAAGTTGAAAGCAGAGTTTTGTTCACAGAACAACCATACTATTCTCATGAAATAGGTTGCCAGCTTCAAGGTTCATTTTCCAGTGGATTGGCCTAATCGTGCATCTCATTGTTGACTGATTTGAAGGTCTTCAAACTCGTGCTTGTTATTCGAAGCCCACGGTCAAGGACTTCAATCCCACCAGTGTTGCTTCGGTTACGACTTGAACCTCATTGTATGCATTTCATATGTTTCGATTTCTGCTGAAAGGATGTCTGATTTAATGAATTAACTCAAAGATTGTTTATTGGAAACTGTGAATAGGTGACGCTTCATATTTGTACCTAAAGTGACTTCTCGTCAGTTTTTCGGAGGGTTTTCAACTAGAAGTGGATGTGGGAGCTTGACTGCCAGTTTCAAGAGATTCCAAAACGTCCAGTAGACTCCGTCTTCAAACAGCTGCAAAAGTGAGGGTTTTCATTGGTAGTGAATTTTGTGTTCTGCTGCTTTCCGGCATACGTTTGGCGCCATAATTTGTTTTTGAGCATTCTCATTCGACCTTGAAAAGTGCTTGATTTGGGCCTATCATCAAAAAACTTGATTTTATAGGCAGTCTTTAATTTGACAATTGTCAGGTGCAACGAAGCGACTCGAAAAACTCAAGTGACTTAGGGGATGGGCTCACTGTAGCCGACGACTAGGGTGGCCATTCGTTCATTCCTGTAGGACATATGTGAGTGCCAAAAGTATCTGTCTAAAAACTGCTTAATCTGCATTGCCCACACACTACATTCTTCAGAAACGTACATTTTGGGCACGTATGTTGGTTGGAAAAGGAAAAGCGATGAATTTATGGATTTTCACCACAATTCACTTCAAGAGCGGCTCTGTGGTTCGACAGTAGGACCGGCATCCTCGCAAAGGGAATCATGTGCGCCCGTAACATCAATGTTGGTTTGTTGTTCAGTTTCGATTATGTGTGGGCCGGTGCCCCCCGTCAGACTGGCATCGATACGAATCTGGCCGGTGTATCATTACATGCTTCTTATCCGCACTAAGAAAATTAAACAACACTGCTGCATTCTCTCAATTGCTAATGCAAAGAAGTGTTCTTGTTACACTTACTAAAATAATTAACGTATGAGACTCACAGGCTCTGTTACGGGCAAACATAAACGAAACCAGTGGTGGACTGTTGAAGAGGTTTTGGCATTCTTATGAGTAATGCGTTCGGTCAAGAAATAAGGGGATAGCACGTCTATCCTAGTTTCCTTCACAACGTCTATCGCTGGTAACTCATTTCTTCCTAACAGCTGCACTCATCGGCAGGTCACTTTGAGGGAATGCACTTTAGCTTAGAATACGAATTGATCTAGGTTACTAACAGGGAAACGGTGTGTAGAAAAGTGCCGAGTATGGTAAATTACACATCGGTTAGGCGAATGACAGTTTCATAGATAGCCAACGTCAAACAGCTGTTGTCAACCGCAGCGTGAAGAATGACTCATACGGTGTTCAAATGTTCTTGTTTCCGTAGAAGGGGAATCAGCCACTCAGTGAACAAACTCGAGCACGTCAAATCGCAGATACACCTTATTAAATCAAGCCTGGTGCCTCAAAACTAATGAAATAGGGACTGTTACCATACCAGAAACACGTGGACTGGGTAGCATCAGTCTTGAGGCATTTTACCACTGGGCAGGACCGTGACCAGTATTACAAGTAGAAAAATTCGCATCTGCCGTTTCATTACTCGACTTTAATGGTTTTTTCTCATACTCTGGAATTAGCCAAGTGTAATGACGTAGGTTGCATCTGTTTTGCTTATGGCGCAGAATGCTGCGCATAATGAGTCTGTCAGCTGACCTACTGACTATTGTAATCCACGTTGCAGATTGCGCAGACAGTTTGATCGTCGAATGTGTTTAACCGTCAACGTGTTTGATGTCGTTCACAGTCCCTCAATGAATCCGCCGATTGCTTCTTTTTTAACCAAGTAGTCAAAGTCTTTTTGTCCTCATTTCACTGGGGGTCAGTGAAGGGACAAAAGAGAGATGTCTCACGTCCAAGTGCAGTGCAGCTTGTGGCTCTGTCGACAGTCTTTTTATCGCTACCCTCATTAAAATGATTGTCAAGAAAACCACACAACGAAAAGAAGAATAGAGCCTACGAATTTTTGTGGTTTCAGCCTACTTTTTTGTTGGTATATACGTTTATAGAAAAGTGATACGTCAACTTGAAGGGTCCAAAGTAAAGATAGACACGCTGTTGCTTAAATGGGAAGAAGAGTCGTACAGTTGTTCCATCTTGTTATCGAACGCCAATAGTGAGGATGAGCCAAGTTCCAGCTGATGAAGTAGTGACTTACTAATCGATTTACGGGCGTCAGATGATCTGCCAACAATCTGGTTATTAGACAGAGCGTTTTAGATGAATCGGCTGAAGAAGTGTTATGTACTGACATTGTTTTAGACCAGAAAGCATTAGCTACACGTGCACATTCCGAAACCCGGTGCTGCTTCTATTGGGGAAGTCTGCAGGCAAGGTGGACGCTAGAGTGTTCCATGTTCGACTCGATGGCACTTATAAAAATCTTTAGTTGCTGCTCCAGATGACAGCACCACCCACCGCATGCCTTCTAGTCCACGGAGTTTGATAAATGCACTGCTGTGTACAGACCATACTTTAGTACGTCCAACGTAAAGACCCAGTTTTTATACGCGTATGTCGGCAATGGGGAGACAGTTGGGCAGAAGACTCGATTTTCTGCATTAACGTACAACTTTGGCGAACCCTACCAACGTGATTTTGGAATTCTTTTTTCACTCGTATGATTAAGAAAGGCGATACAGCCCCGATACGAAGAGCCGTAACGTCGGCAATTTAAATAAATCACATTGTGCGGTTGAACAGTAGTGTGGCTAACACATATGATACGGTTTCAATAGGCGTCCACACTGCTTAAGTCAAAGTTTAAGATTTTAAGGAGTTGTTCATATTCTTGACAAGCAAATTTGATTTGAATCAGTTCCTTTTTGGTTATTTTGGAACCCTGATAGCTCGTTAGAAATCTTGTGAGGACAAAATGTGGACGATCACATGGTGAGTCCTAGTGAAGACAAAAGACTTCGTGTGACTGAACTCTACAGGATTCGACCACATATTTCCGAATGCTATTAAGGTGAGTTCGTGGCGTGAGAATCATCATACCACACAAATGAATGGAGGGCTGAATGACTGGCATGCTGATCTCATTTGTTGGTAAGCCATGTTTAAGACACTGTACGCCTGTGCACAGTAATAGGCCGCGGACAGTTTGCGTGGTACAGAATATGGTGCTGCGCGCAAGTCACTGACGCGACGTGAAACCGAGGGATTGTGATTGGAGGTTGAACGTGCATAAGCTTGTTGCAAGCGAACAACCCTGCCTAATCATGGCGGCATAACCGTGGGCATTGACACCAGCTGCTTGTTTATCATCGGTACACCGGTGTCATCCGTCAACTCCTTGAAGTTTCAGAGTAAACCATTCCTCTACTAGTAATCATGCAAACGTTATAGGAAGCTGGCGATTCATACCTTCAAAGTGGCAAAAGATAACCTGGCGGTATTGCATTAACCCTGCGATTAGTGATGCCGTCTCCCCTAGGATGACAATATCGGCGAGTAGTTATTAAGAAGCAGAACAACCTTACTTGATTTACAATAGGTTACTTTTATCAGGTGGACCAGTGAGTACACGGACGCCCAACAAAGCAAGTGCGTCCATGTGTTGCGTAAGTTCACAAAGTTGAGGATACATTGGGGAGACTCAGCCTCTTCGGAGTGGTCTGTCTGTTTTTGAGCATTGCAAGCGTCCTGTCTTAAGGCTTTCCACGCCTGGTTGGATAACCGCTCTTTAGGCCGTTCGATCGAACCCTACAAAGCCATAGGCAGAACATCACGCTCTCACGCTTTCTACTGGCGCTTGACGATAATCATCCTATTGTATGAAAGATCTGGTGCCCATCTACACCCTAAACAACCTAGTTTAGTTATTCTCAGCAGCCGCGCCTTACTGTATGTTGGATGTACGTGAAGGGAATTGGGTAGAAAACTGAAAACTTAATATGAAATTGATAGTCGGTGCGACTGGCTAGCACACCGCAAAGTCTCTTTACAGATCGTAGTCAGGGCTTATACAGTCTTGCATTAACTCCGAAGAAAGAGAACTTGCGATCGGATGCTAGTACCCTGTCCTGTGCTACCGAAGCAGTGTGTCCACACTTTTGGACTCTCCTGGTTTGACCGATCCGGAAGTTTACGTACATGCACATAGATCAAAGTTTCTTCTGTTCTGTATGTATCCCAGTGTCGTTTTATTAGTGACATTGTTTCAAGGATTTATTCTAATGATGAACAGTAGCTTTCTTACTTGGATTACGGTTATATTTGTACGTCTTAACCCCTCAATTGTGCAACCTGGAGAGAAACCATCCCACTCATATATTCGCCAGCCCTAGTATCTTCTGCCTAGAAGAGGAGATTTTTGGTAATATCGTGTCACCTATTGATAGGTCACTATAAATGTGAATATCATCAACGTTACTGCCGAATAAACTATCTTCACACGGTTTTTGTCACAACTGTATCACGGATGACAGTTCACATCCATCTTTTCCAAACCCCTAAAACAGTCAAATCCCCTGGTAAAGTGAACGTTACGTTTTCGAAAGTTGACTCAAATGAATCCAGCCGAAACGCTTGTTCACGATAGTGTGCTTCAACTTGATGGGTTCCACCAGGCCGTTTCATGTTTTCTTTGGTACCACATTCGAGATTTCGTAATAGATTGTCTAAACACAACACACTTCTCATAAATTCAAAGTGTTTCCAGTAAACTTGTGAGTAGTGTGTTACGTTTAAACGTTATGTATTCACACTCAATAGCAAATAATCACTAATGTGCTCCGTGTCTGTAGAAAAGTTACGATACCAGACTCTAGACTACAAAATAGCTGGGCGAGGCATTCAGAATTTTTCACTGCCGTTTTTTTAGTCATATTAGTCGACTAATCTGTAAGGCTACGCATGTATTGGAAATGTTGCAAAAAATCGCTAAAAAAGTCCAAGTGAACTGCTATTTTTTGAATTCCTCAAGACTGTTACTCTCATTCTGAAGGAATCCGCACTTGAGCTTCGAGAATTGTCGACTGTTTTGTTTTGGTTACAGTGTATATGGTCTCCTGTAAAAGCAAGATACCTACGGCTGTGTAGGACACCGTGCAACGGACTTCAGAATGCAGGTTACGGCAGAAATGATCACCATTTCTACGAAAATGGATGTTCACTCAGAATGCTTACAGTTACTTAAGTCTGTTTCTTCGTATATCCGTCGATCTCCCAGTATAAATAATCGTAGATTATGTACTGATAGAACCATAAATGCACCTTACGGCTTGTGAATTTTGGAAGCGACTGTACTTCTACAAACAAATACAGAACACTTGTGGGGTGACCTATCTCAGGAGGGACATACAACTTGCTTTACTTGGAACAATTTTGTGACTAACGAAAGCGGAGTCCTAGGCAAGTTATCTACACACACATAAAGGTGCACAACTATCAAGATTGACAGAATACGCCTACTTACGGTGGAACATGTGTAACCTTACTTTCTGTAGACAACTAGGTTGCAAAGTTTACCTACTGTGATATTAAGCTGATAAACTCACAGGTTTGATCTTAAATTTAAACACTACTTGAGGCTGGAATTCAAGCTCATGGCTGTTTAAAACTTTATCGTTCCTCCAAACATGCTGGTTTGGTGGCCTGGAAAGTAGTGTCATATTGCGTTATGCACCGCCTGGAATTTAACTCTTGATTGTATGAAATGTTGTGCTCTGACGCTCCCCACTGTAAAAAAAACTGCTGGAAAAATTGTGCTACAAAAACCTCGGCATGAAGTATGATGTCATTTATTGCAAAATACTCTATAGAAAAGTGATCAGTATCTTATGTCGCTAACCAAACAAACTGTCACCATATACGGAGTAGTCATCGTATCGATCGCTGAGGTCATGTGTGAAAACCATACAACCCGTGAACTTGAAAGGCGACGTCGGATTCCTCACGTAGTTTTCCACGGCGCCATGTGGTTTGGGAGGTTCATAATCTGAGCTTTCGTCCGAAGAATCAGCAGTATAATGAATTCTTCTTTCAGCTTCATCCAAACTCTTGTTCCAACTCACCATTTTGTCCAGTAGCTTTGCAGCTTTGTGCGGTTCATGCGTGATCAGTTTGCTGGGTTGAAGAGACATCAAAGGCGGTTAGTTTTTTACCTGGAGGAATATCACAGCGTCATGCGAAAATAGTTCTAGTTTGCATGTGTACAAGTGGTGCAACAACGTGAAAAAATCGCTCAGAAATTGTAGATCACAACGGATTAATGTATGAAACATTTTACACTTTTCTACTGGGAACGATAGAGGAGCAGAGAAAAATGTTCCCGTCTCGCGGGAGATTTCGACTTTTAAGTGAGGCTAATCTATGCTGAAGGGTCAAGAAGACTCTGCCGAAGCACAATGGTGCGACTAGTGTGCTAAAAAATCGCTTAGGAGATGTGACAAAAGTTAGTTCGACTGGACGGAACAAAAGCGGATATTGTGACGGAGTAAAGTAAAGTGAAGAACGGAATGATTTTCTCCAAAGGGTAGCCAAATGATGATACACTGGTATACAATACAGATTCAAACTGCTAGCTACGAACGGTAAGTCGTGGCACTCACTTTACCAAGTGCATTAACTCCACAGCACGATTTTGTCCAAGAGGTGGACGGTAGGGTTTTCGCGTGACCACCTGAAAAGCACTCAGATTTCGTTTGCAGATACTGATGGCTTCTTGGTGTCTCTGTTCGACAAAGTGTGTAAAAAAATAAATAACATTTACTGTAACAAAAGTGTCGATCGGAAAGTACTACACACAGTATAAAACTACATCAAGGAACCTCTCTAGTGTACAGCAGCAGATGTCAAGTGGTATATATTGGTGAATCTCCATATACATATTTTGGAATTCGAGTATTTTAGGGTTGCTTGAATGAATATTTCTGGAGACGGCCTCATTGGTCCCCAGCCTGGAATCGGAAATTTGGTCCATTAATTCGTGTGCGGATGCTCCCTCCATCTTGTGTCAATAAAGAGAACACGTAGCATCCTGTGCTCCAACATATAGTTTGCCATATTTGAAAGCCATGGGACATTTCTTAAAGTACTTGTTAGACGTAAACTATCCATTGCTTTTCAAGTTCAAATAAGCCTTTCTACATTTCTGATGTGTGCTTGTCGAAATTCAGCTTTCATAGGTTCATATTTCAGCTTCGAACCCGAACAGAGGAACATCCGCTCGACTTACTTATTCGTGGCAGAAGAAAATTCAGAAATTTGGCAGCGCATGCTGGTAAGGAGGATTTTACTACTCTCAGAGAATAAGGAAGTCTATTCACGGCACAATACTGTCCAAGTAATGATACTGAAGAGCACAAAACGCAAACGGGTGAATCATTCAAAGTTCCAAGGTCGGAGCCTCACAATTAATCCGCAAGAAGCCATCTCACGACTAGCCGCACTCGATATCGCAGGCAACTTATTAAGGTTAGAGTGCGAGTTGAAATATTATTGTTTCCGTGATCTCTTCTTTCGGTTTATATGGATCGGGGGTTTAAAAATGAAAGATAAAGCGGGATTCCCGAGAGAAAATGTGGAAACTCTTTATAGCACGATCGATTGAGCTGAGTCGCTAGCAGTCACTTGAGCAAACCATGAGGGTCTCAGTGCACCCAAGGACAATTTTGAGTGTACTGACTGAAGATACGTGAAAGAATCACAGACAGTGATATTGAAAAATATCTGACTTGGTAGATAGGCAGTTGGTACAGTATGTGAAAAACACTATTACAATTAATCACATGAGTCGTAGACTTGACAACTGCGATGTTGACAGACTTCCCTGTTTGCTTGTCAGTCAAAACGAGTTGTGTTCCATTATCTTCCCACGGATCTGCGGTGTTGTGTGCCCCGTGCATTTCTCTGTACAACAGGTGAAGTAGCGGACAGTTAAGATATGAGGGTGAAGCGGCAGGTCATCTTTGAGATACAGAGGCATCAGCTCAGTAGTTGTGATCCACACGTTGGGTGGAGCTACTAGAAAGTCTTAACGAAGCGTGTGCTTCGGGGCTAGATTCCCTTTGAAAGGAAGACGGATGAAAACAGATTTTCTTTCAGCTGTGACCGGCTTGGTTTTCTTAGTTCTAATGGCCATAGTTTTCAGACGAACCTGTCTGGATAACTGTTTTCATGAAGCATGGTAGCAAGCGAGTGATTTTGAATTCGATTTCACTTTCTGAGCAGTTTTTTGTAGCCTTGTCAACTAAACGTTGAGTCCCGTTCGGGTTTCAATGGAACAAAGCCGTCAAAGTTGTCGCATTTCTTCGTCCAAATTGGCCTTTGATTAATCGAATATTTAATTGAACCATCGGTTGCTTTCGGTGGATTTATCTCTGAGAAATGGAAGGGATTGTCATTTTCCTTCTCAAATGTGAGCTGAACATACAGGCTTGGAGAACCTCAGTAACCATCAAAAGTGATTATTAGGGTGGTGCATACCTGATACGCGTTATCAGTTTACTGGAAGACTGTAGCAATAATGCGTGGCTGTGTGGCGAGAACTGGCGAAATCATGCATTTTTTGCAGCTGTACGAAAGACAGTATCGTTGGACCGCGCTTCAATGGGAATCGGCGACGTCGCGAACTACCTACTGAAATGCAGAGAGATGAACTTTTTGCAGTGTGTCATATTTTCTGCAGTGAAGCAGCTGTCGAAAGCGACGTGAAGACGGAAACAGACCTGTGACGGAGACAATCTCAGGCATATGCAGATCCTACGGGATGAAACCTAAGCTAATGAAATGGAACTCCCAAGACTGCCGCAAAGTGTGCAAGACAAAGCCTAATCCGTTTAAGCTATAAGTGCCTTTCGGTTCTTGTCAGCTCTGTTTTAAAGACCGGAGGCAACCAGTACTCATTTAATGCCATTCAGGACCACTGCAACATGACAGTCTGATGGGCCGAATTGGTGATCCAAGGGGTTCAACACAAGCTCCAGATCGATTTTGGAGCTACGTTAAACATGACACTGTAGGACTAGACTATTGATACGTCCGTTAGAGACTTTACATCCTTTTTACACCAATAAGGTGTGAAGATGAGGTTAAAAGGCGCCCTAGGTTGCCTGGATGAAACAAGAAGATAGATGGCCCGACCAACTGGGTCAGTAAAATTGCTGTAACCTTGAAATCCATTAAGGATTAATCTTAGAGTTTCGAACGTTTTATTTACGAAAAAAGCTGTAATCCTACGCTAGGCACTTATCTGGTCAAAGTCACTTAGGCTGGGCTCTTTACGAGAATAGATTTGCTTAAAGAATTTTGGTAGGGTAAGTTGAACACGAAATCAAGCTGCCCAACGACGTTCGGTCTACAGTTCGGTTGGTTCTTTTGGCTTCATTTACAATTCGGCGTCAATGTTTCCAGTAGGAATCCGTAAAATCTCCTAGTCCTGGCCGTCGACGGCCTTTCAGGAACCGTTTGCATGACCAGTTGTGGGACAAGTGAAGACCATGATCTGAATTTAGAACAATTCCTTAAACACTTCATTGAACAGCGTATACGGGTAACAAGACGTAAACTGAGCATTGTGTCAGCCTTGATACATTCCGCGGACACGATTATCAAATCAAACCAAGAGAAACTCAAGGTAATTTTAATTACGCCGGCCTGGATGATCACAAATCATTACTAAAGATGAACTAAATGGTGAGCGAATTGAGTCCGTTTCTTTCCCATTTGGTTGACCTAACGGAACTGCTTCAAAAAAGTAACACACAAGGACTGACCACGGTATTGGGACAATATACGAAAGTTCACGTTTGAAAAGATTAGGAAAGCGGTGACAGATGCCAGTATTGAACCTAGTATGCTAGTGATGGGATACGACAACCCGCGCCTTCCGTTTGTCGTACAATGTAATGGCAGTCGATAATGTTAGGGTGCAGTACTTCTGGAGGAAGGAAATCCACTGGACTATAGGAAGAGAAGTCGAACTCATTCACGACGTAATTACGCTCAGATGGAAAACGAACTAGTAGCGATTGCCTTCACATTTGAACTTCTCAGTACATACGCCTTCGATGGGGAAGCCGCAAGTTGCTAGTGAAGGAACCACTAAATACTAATCCTAAAAGCTTGCAGGAAGTTTTGAACAAACTTCAGAAACACGACTGTGAGTTAGCATGTCAACGAGAGATGCAGATGCTTACTGTCGATAGGCTATTCAGCGCATGTATTGAGAATGCTGAGGAGTGAGGCTACGAAATGTAAGCCATTTCTATGGTTGGTTATAGCTCTTGAATAAAATTCGAGAGGCAGCCGAATGAGACGCCATTAAGAGGAAGTGTAAACAACTGATTTTGTCCGACTAGCTCGGGAAAAAACAAATCTGCCCGGATATCCTAAAATATTATTTGATTCCCACAGCCCAATCGCCATCAAAAACGATATGCTACTGGAGGCAGATCGAAGAATATCACGCAGTCGTCTTTTACACGGCCGCGAAGTAAGCGGCGAGGTGGTACTTTCCACCGGCTTTTGGGATAGGTGTGGTGATGACTGCTTTCAGAACTGTAAATGACGTATTAGTGTGGTCCAATTTAGCCACACTTAATTCACTACCATAGGATTTGTGTGGATGAGAAAACACGCCTTCAAGACCTGAAGAAGCTCAGGATCGAAGAGGTTTGAGAAAGTGCATCAACTCCTTCCAAGACATCAAGATAACGCACTCATTCAAAGGGGAGTGGTACTAAAAGGAGTCCGTTGTAATCAGATTGAAACTCTTCGTTTAAAGAACTCTAATCCCACAGAGATATTAGTGCGTACGGGAAAGCACACATCAATTTCTTTATATTTGTCACATTTGAGAATTCAGTTCATCCACGACAGCAGGCCTCTCAAATTTGTAAATTCTCCCCGTCTGTCGTTGAGGTAGCTTAAGATAAGTTGACTCAAGCGGTCTGTTGCAAATAAGCGTCGCTCAGTGGAGTAGATTTGGAGACCGTATCACTTATCTCAAAATCGGGTGGGAAAATTTTCCAGCCGAAGAAAACTGGTCCAACTATAGGCAGAAGGGCTATCATGGACGCCTTCAGCGGGGCAACACTACCTAGAGTTTCATGACTTTTACAGAGGATCTATGCGTGTAAGCTGTAGAATAATGAAAAACCAAAGAAGATACGATCAAAAGGGCAAAAACAGTGGAATGATCAGAAGTACCGAGAGCTACACTAGCTTTCGGAGCTACAGGTTAAGGAAGCCCACATGCATCAATCAATATTCATCCTTTTCCTGGTTGACCTCTTACCGAAAGACTCAACCTCTAAAGGTCATCTGCTGTGATAACAGATTACTATTGATGTCAGAAAAGGAAGTTGAGAAGAATTCTTTTAAGAATTATGGCGGCGTACTTGTTTAAAACGGGGACGGGAGCAAGTTACAAGTTATTGGACGGGATAGATAGAAACCTAGATAGAAATCTAGTTTCAAGGGACAAGTCAAACTTTCAGTACCAGTAGAGGAATATTGAAACAAAGAACTGAGTGGACAGTGAGCAGTTTGGATTGACAAAAGTAAGGCTTTCACCAAGTTTCTTGTCCTTGAGCACACGATCGGACCAAAAGCATTCACAGGAAGGAATACGTATTAGGTGGTATTACCACAGACGCTGTTGCAAGGCCATCCATAGACCACTATCACGCAGACGTTGTGGGGGTAATACAGAGTGTGCCTTAAATCTTCGATGCTGACCTAGTTCGGACTGGTCTGGATGGGTGTAACAGTGAGAGTATCTATCTTCGATATAAGTTCCCTTAACTGACCAAAACATTCTGTAGATATGTTCTCATAGAGATGCAAGCCGCACGGTTAGTAATTACGGAGACAATCACCCCTCGACGTGTCAGTCGTCACCAGATATTTCATGAAAGCTGACGTATGGTAACAATTTATACGTTCAAACGAACGTTTAAAAAAGAAAGTTTAAAAGTTCCTAGGCAACTGCGGCCGCCTGGAATTTTGTACTTAGGTTTACTCATTTTGGCGTGTCGTTTAATGTGTTCCAGATACCCATTTTGTGGCCGACTGTGGTTCAGAGTAAGGAAAGATTTTCCAGGTCCCGCGTAAAATTCGATTTACGTCTTTTGAGTATAGTTTAGGAAGTCAGGCAAAGTACCGCCATTCGACCATGATTACCATGCACGATGCATGTTATGGCTTTCGTTTGCGCATATAAAAACGTTTCTTGTCTCATATGCTATATGTACTTGGAGTGTTCAGTTCGAGATATTCCGGAGATTGCAACCGTGTTAACGTTATGAAATTCATTCAGCATGTTTTCACGTGCTGATGAGTAAATTTACGTAATACGTTGTCCGTATACGTATGGATTTGCTCACGTTGCAGAATGAAACTGCAGGTGAATCGGTTAAGTCACGTGGCCTATGAGCACTTATGAGGTAACATTATATAATGCTACTTATGACGCGTTCTTTAACATTGCACAGTTATACATCCACATGAAGACGAGGTTGAACTTCCCATGATATGAAGCTGTTTATGAGATCGATAGAATCTTCTGTACAACCCATCCACGTTACAAGTATCCAAAGATATCATGTTGAAATCTTAAGTATTGTTTCAAATGAAACACGAGGTTGCCTTTGTGAGCACATTCAGCTGATCAATAGCATAAGCGTGAGACTCAGCTGAGATCCAGCTTAGCCTCTGGTTACCGCTTACACCATTTAGAACCGAGTGCTCACCTGCAGATTCTCTTACATACACTCAATTTTTCAGTGGTACAATGAACAAATTTGCTTGCCTTGTTTTTGGAAGCCTGCATTCCGTAGTAGGTTGTACAAGAGTTTCAACTACAATTTTGTTAGGCGAAGTACATCCAACCCTGCAGCTTTCTCACTACAAGGCGAGCGGAGCTAAACAACTGACCCATCAGCTTTCAGAAAGCAGTAGAAAGAGGTTGTCCTAACAAACATTTGAGATCCCAAGAGTTTCTGCAGACAGCTTGCTTACGATAAATTCGTAACACCAATAAACACCCTTTAGTTTCTAGGTCAAGCATGTTGTTCAGTTCGTCGGGTATTACTATCTTAACAACCGGTTTTGTTAATTCTGTCCGAAATTTTGAAGTTTCAAACAAACGTCAGCCGCTGCTCTATAAAATTAACTCGAAAGAGTTAGTTGTTTGAAATGCATTAGCCTCTCCCCATGCATCACTTCATTTCGCCCCCCCCCTGGGGAAGAGATGTATCTTTTCAAGGTCACTAACCATCTACCGTATTTTGCGCCAGACTGTCCTGTTGCGTTTGCGCGAAGGTTGTACACTATTTCAGTACTAACACCTCATTCTTTATCCGTCTTCCATTAACTTTAAACTGTTTTTCTCATGATGTACCTCTTCAAACCACCCTATGCTTTGGGCTTATTTTTTAAAATAGCATATCATGCAAGCATCCAGCAAGGTTAAACGAAGGCAAGAGAGGTATTTCCCAGTAGGAAAGCAAGCAGAAAATTATGAAAGCATTCTAACCCTGGCCACAGGCAATGCAAAAATGAGCTAACAAGAATTTACGGTCATTCAGAATTCCTATTAATGAAAGATTACCCAGCTGGATAATTTTGTTAGTTACCTCGAAAACAGAGTAATTGTGGATAGTTAAAAAAGCTAGGGGAAGTAATATCTGATGATACACTGTCGTTGATAACAACTACATTGAATTATTCTTCATTCGACACCAAAAAATAATGAAAAGTGCACTGCCTTTTTACTGTGGACTTGTTTGGGAGTACTTCATATCATGTAATATGGCGGAATTGACACGAAAACGCGCATTTTTCTGTTTGACGCCAGATAATGACTCATACTTAACTCTAGCTAAGTGCACCATTTATAATAAAGCGCTTTTTGAGTATCTTATTAATGGACTGAACAATTATTTTTATTCTGGGTGAACAGTAGATTCAACTAAGCTTGTCTGAACAGAAGTCACTGACAGGGGAAAACGGTGAGATTCGGCATGTTGACGAGTACGTCATCAGCAGAAAAGTGAATAGACTATTTTCCTGCCGGATGTGCGCCCACTGCCTAAAAGCGAAAAATATTACCAGTTAAGAGTGCGTGAAAAACCTTGTTCGGGTTGAAAGTTCCCACCGTTGATGCTCGTTTACGGCGAAGTGATTTCCAGTAACTAATATTATTGCACGTGGTTGTCAAAAATGTGAATGGATTTATTCAAACTGAAAAGAAAAGGCGACTTTGTGGTTTCGGCAACATCATTGGAGATCTTTATCGGCCTCGAGCAATTGGCCGATAAAGATCTCCGATTATTTTCATGCTACCCAAAACACAGTCTTAGCATTAGCATATTACCATTTGGAAACTAGGATTGTGTCAACGAGTAAATCAATAAGATCCTTACAGAATCTCAGCATTAATCAGCAGCCAAAACCTTTCCCTGGAAATTTGCTTGTGTTTGGAACGGCCAAAGCAGCTATACTCGGAGCCTAGTCTCTAAGGATTGTTTCGCCAAACATCGTGGACCCGTATGCATACTGTTGGAAGTTGCATCAACATAATACAAGCCTGTGAAGCGTATGATAGAGTAGACGTGATGCGGCCCATCCTATCATGGTCAACGAACTATATGCACCAAACACAGAAATAATGATTTGAGTTTACACAGCGTCCACCACTGAGTGAATTCAAAACTCATTCGTTAATGTCTTCCCCAGATGACATCACCTTGACAAATGAAATGCAGGGTCAGCTGATTTCGCTTAATACCATTTTTGTCATTTTCACAGTTTCCACGCGCGATGGCCTTGCACATTACTATTTTCGTTGGAACTGTTTTTTTCGAGACCTCATTCACCTATTTTTTGAGAGATGAACGCAACAAGCTCTTCTGAAATTTGGGTGGTCCTTGTTAGTTCCCCAAAATTATTTTAGCAAAGATAAGTGAAACTGTTCGTCTTATAGTAATATCTTGCCGAAACCTATGACAATAAACTGGAGTGTCCATGAGGGAGCCCCTTGTTCTGCTCTCGTACCAATCACTTCTTAGAACAGGTCGGAAATAGTGACGCACGGTGCAATGGATGGCAAATGTAGTCGGCACACTACTCGCCAGGCTGAGTAAAACGAAGGAATTGTAGCAGAGATTGAAATTCGTGATGAATCAGGCTTATAAGTTACCTGGCAAGGAATTTCAGGACCTCCAGAAAACAGCCCACACAAATTATCATCACGGTGTGGCCCTATTCTTTCAGACACTTAAGAATGCAGCTATTGCGTAGTAAATTTATCAATCCTCTTTCACATAGCCACACGAGTGAACTAACAAAACGACCTCAACAGGTTGTCACTGCAGCCTTGTGTCGATAAACTGTCAGATGTTTGTTGAAATCAAACTTACCTCAAGCCAGTCGAATATTCCATTGAAGCTCTCAATTTCTTCATTTATTTCATTTTGATTCCCATTAGCTGTATAGAAGAGGAAATGGTAAGATCCAACAGCTGGTTTTCTTTCACACCATAATTCACTTGTAATATTCCGAAAAATTCGAGTATGTCAAATTTATATGTACCGTTGTTAAATTCTACCAAAGTGAAAAAATCAGGTTTACACCTATTTTGTGCCCATCCCACGGGTGTGGGGACTGTTCATCAACCGAGAAAGACCAAAGACTGGATAGTTCATCCTAGTAGGTAGGCGTTTTTGTTTAATCGTCAGAGCTTATTTCAGGTACGAGAGATTGCATTATTGCTGCAGTAATTGCCTTTGCCCCGTTTTATTAAGTAGGCTATGGGTGAAATGAGAACTAGGGATGCATTTTAGGGTAGCCACACAAATACACAGTGTGGTTATGCTATCAACTCATTGATATATAGCACGTGACTATTAGTACGGATTGAAAACAGGACAGTTAGTTCATATCATGTGTCGTATCTCAAGCAAATAACGTACGAAGGGTGATGACGGATGATCATTCAACTAAGCACTGGACTCGTTGTCTTGGTGACGGGTAGTTGAAATCACATATTTCGCCCAAAAGGGGATATGATCTTCTGTCCCGATTTGTAACTGTTGCTCATGTACATGTATATGGATATTCCAAAACTCAAATTCTGCCACTTTGCTGGAACGAAATTGGTGCGCGAAATGCTGTTACGGTCGCCAAGCTTCTGTAGGTCTCTCATGGGTTTAGTGCGCAGCACCGGCGGCGGTTGTTCATTGAACCAAACGTTGATTTTCTTTTGGTATAGAAAACGAATGAAATCCAAGTGTGACTTGTTCGTAGAGCGCCAGATGCTATTGGAGTCTGTTCACTCTTGATTCAACAATAAGATAAATTTAGGTTACCTTTTTAATTCCCCACCACTTTATTGTTATCATCACCAATTTTTTTCAGAAATATTATGTTGTTTTATCCTGGAGTTCCTCAAACTACCCGTTTGATGTATTAAATAGATCCCCTGTATTGGATAGTGGGTACAGATACAAACAAAACTCTTGGAAATAATTAGTATGCGACCACTTTTCAAAGTCTCCATACAGCCTACTACTGCTTCCACCCTGCTGGGGTTCATCAGACAGTCTCTGTCTCTGGAAGTTGAGACCTGAACAGAGATTTGGTTAATTGTTCACTTTTGAGCTCACTTGCATGCTGAAATTCCTGGAACTGGAGACTTGGTGGAGCCCCTCGTAACAAACAGCATACTACCGTTATTTTTCGCATAAAATGAACACGCAGGCTGCCTTGAGGTTCTGTTGCGAAGGTATTCAACAAATTTTGTTTTTGTTTTTGAGGTCAACCTCAAACTATCGATTTTGCTCCCGCGTGCAGCATGTTCAGACCTGTGTGAGAATAAATGTGTTGGGAGCAATAATCTCATTAATTAGGAAGGACGGAAGGACCGATGAACCGGAAGCTAAAACGTGTGTCCGTATGTAAGCAACAAGTATAGCAGACTGTATTGTGCCTTCGGCTGCAGTATATTTTGTTTGCGTACTTGTGTACGGTCAGGAATAAACAACTACATCTAGTCCTCATTTCTCAAACCGTTTCACAAAGTGGAACATTATGTTATGGTCCTGTAAACTGTGGATTCCTGCCTAATTGACTTAAACTGCATGTGGATCCCAGTCAAACAGTGGATCTTCCTCATCCTTGTGTTTCAAAAGCATGAAACTTGAAGCGTTTCCGGAATACTTCTGTGCCTCAGATTCAAATGCAGGAAACTTCTCATGTCCAAAAACCTTGTTATCTGGTTGATTGAACCACTAGCAATTTTCGTTTCGTTTTGAAATGTGGACTTCACGATAACCTAGTTTATGCATTATCGTGCGGAAAGGGAGTGACCCGAAAACGGCTCGCCAACACTTCCAAAGCCATTCTACTTTTCATACTTTACATTCCCGTCTATTTTGGCAGAAGCTTCTTGGTCAGTTGCCACCACGAATGCTTAGTAACGTGTCACTCGTAAACTAGCTCAGATAAGCCGCTAGTTTATACATATAAAAAGGGGGTAATATTCCTCTGAATGGCACAGATGACTGAAAGTTTTAGCCATTGTGTAGTTCAGTGCTGGTCGATCGAAGTAATGGCTTCTGTGTTCAGGCAGCAGGCAAATTATTCTAAGAACTCCCGCGTGTGTAAATTTAAAAATGAAAAGTCGATTGTCATCCTTTGAGCTAGATCTGAAAAAGCCGAACAAAGGAGCCAGACTTGATGGTTCGTCACACATAGTTTGAAGCTCAGCACAACAAAAGATCGCGAAATGCCCTGTTCTATTCAGTCAAGAACTTAACACCGACACACTTTGATTTGAGGTATTTGGATGGCTAGTCATCAACCAACAAGGAAGAACGAGGAACAATTGTAGTGTCATCAGACAATGGATCGTTTCTCTAGAATGTTTGCCCGGAGGACAGATATGGAATTTGTTGGGACCCTGTCACATCTGACGAGGTTCGAAATCCAGTAGCACAGTATGAAATCAAATGTAAGGCAAAATCTGAGAGACACGTTTTCAGTATTCAAGGAGAATACGTAATCCAAGGGGATAGGACGGCAACGAAAACCTTCTTCATATCAGTCATATATATATATATGCTGACGGCCTGATCCAAAGCCACTGCCCCATCTTTTCGATTGAGCCTTGCCTTAATGACTCTGCTGCCACAATAACTAGCACATCTGTTGATTCGATTTTCTCCTCGTCAAAAAGTCGAGTATGAGCAGAAAAGCAATGGCAGCGACTCTCC